>OY821518.1:228471347-228836347 GCA_963682025.1 Cordilura impudica | reverse complement strand
TATAAAAATAAATTATAATAGAAACTGACCAAAAAGAAAAAAAATTAGCTTTAAATTTAATTGGTATTCGGTATTAATGTTTCAGCATCGGCAATAGTTTTAAAGTGGTAGCCGTACTCAATAATGCTTTCCTGTACTGTAATTATAAGATTAAATCTTGGTGTACAGGAAATTATCAAATAAATAAATTATATGAATTGTTTAATAAAGTATTTATCTTTGGTGTGCTAGGAAGAACTTACAGAAAAATAATTTAATTTTGTATATAGCAATTAATTATTTCTATACAAGACACGATCATTGATTTTTATAACATTAAATTATAATAGCAATTAGCATAGCATTTAACTGGTATTCGAATTAAACATTTGTTGTAATATTGAGTTTTAGACGCAAGTGGGGGTGGGTAACAAAGAATCGACACAGCCGAATTTAATACTCTTACTTGTTTTTTAGACAACGCACTATAACATAACATCTCCTGAAATGTGATTTGCCAACGTTAGGACCATTCGTATTTTTCTACCCGTAAAATTTACAAAAATGTTGAAAGTAATTTTAATTCTTATTCAGTGAAGCACTTCTAGAAAAGATGTGCGTCTACAATTTCAAGCCTTTGCCAGTTAAGCAAATTGATTGAGAACGAGTTTAAAAATCGTAATTTTAAAATTCGCTCGTTACCATAAAATTTGCGTTTCAGTACAGCTTAATTTTGCAGTCCTTATTTCTGTGATAACATGAATAATTGGGTTGTAAAGAAAAAATCATAAAAAAAATTGGATAGTTAACCTTAAAAGTTGATGATATTGCTGTTATTTAAACACTTGTAACGAGTCCTGCGCAATATACAAAATATAAAGCAGCAGCAAATATTTAACATGATTATTCTTAAAAAAGTTTGTAATAAATTTATTTAAATTTATTAATTGTTATTACTTGTACTTGTTATAAAAAATATTACAAATAAAACCAAAACAAATAATCTAAACAAAGGTTTATAACAAAGAAGAACAACAAAACACTTGATGTTTACACTTGTTGCTCAGTCAGTGCAGTGCAATAAAAACTATCAACTATTATTTGTGTTTCTCTTAGCCACCAACAACATGTTCTGGAGAGTTTTATGTTATATTTTTTTCTTATAATTGTGTAAAAAGTAAATAGAAAATGTTTAAGTGGTGCCTTTTATTTTAATTTGTTTATTTTTTAATCTCACATTGAATTTCTTATTTTTTTTTAATTTTTTTTTTATTTATTGTTTGTTTTCATTTGGCTTTAATTAATTCTTTACATTTATATTTCTAATTGTATTTGTATTTTTTTATTTTTTTTGTAATGATAGCACGATAGCACGTTTTTTTTTTTTTTGTTTTTTTTTTTTATTAACAACCGACTGACCGACTAGACCAACCGAACTACAAAATAAACTGACTGAGTATTTAACACGATCAAGCGATCACTCTGACGTATGAGTGTTATATGAGTGGAGTATACGCCACAAGTGTTGTAGAGAGTCTTAAGTTAAGACTCTTAACGAAATAACTTGATTTTTATAATCTTAACAACGAAGTAATCATGGAGACACGTTTTTAATTTGGCGGAGCTTGTTATTAAAGGGAAGAGCAGTAATGTCTAGCGCTACACGTGATGTGATGTTTGTACAACGTGCGTATTTTTAGAGATAGTTTTTTTCGTTTCTTTATTTAATGAATCTTCATTTGGCCTTAAAATATCACTAGCTAACAAAAAAAAAAATAAAAAAATATCTGCACTTGTAATTTCTCTGGCAAACTCGAAAATTGCAACAAAAAATTTTGAAAGAGGGCAGTTTGACTAATTAGCCTATATCTTGTGTTCGGAATAACCTATCTGTTTACTAACAATACCAGTATGATGGTAATAACAAATACAACAATAAAATGTGAAAATTGCTTTAAAATTAATATTTTAAGTGCAATAAGCAGATATATTAAAATGGCGTTTTTGATGTGTAAACATCTATACGCGCAGGGGGGTAAATTTCTATTTCACAATACAATCGCAAAAACAGCGTAACACATCGGTGTGAGCTGAAGTGTAAATCGGTGTGACTTTATCTGATTGTATTTGTGAAAAAATGATGATATGTTCTTTTCTAAACATTTTCCAATTGTCTCCAAAAAACATCAATTGTATTTCAGAAAACATCAATTGTATTTCAGAAACCATCAATATAATTTCAGAAAACATCACTTGAATTTCAGAAAACATAAATAGAATTTCAGAAAACATCAATATAATTTCAGAAAACATCATTCGAGTTTCTGAAAACATCAATTGAATTTCAGAAAACATCAATAGAATTTCAGAAAACATCAATTGTATTTCAGAAAACATAAATAGAATTTCAGAAAACATCAATATAATTTCAGAAAACATCATTCGAGTTTCAGAAAACATCAACTGAATTTCAGAAAACATCAATAGAATTTCAGAAAACATCAATTGTATTTCAGAAAACATAAATAGAATTTCAGAAAACATCAATATAATTTCAGAAAACATCATTCGAGTTTCAGAAAACATCAACTGAATTTCAGAAAACATCAATAGAATTTCAGAAAACATCAATTGTATTTCAGAAAACATAAATAGAATTTCAGAAAACATCAATATAATTTCAGAAAACATCATTCGAGTTTCAGAAAACAGCAATTGAATTTCAGAAAGCATCAATATAATTTCAGAAAACATCATTCGAGTTTCAGAAAACATCAATTGAATTTCAGAAAGCATCAATAGAATTTCAGAAAACATCAATTGTATTTCAGAAAACATCAACATAATTTCAGAAAACATCATTCGAGTTTCAGAAAACATCAATTGAATTTCAGAAAGCATCAATAGAATTTCAGAAAACATCATTTGAATTTCAGAAAACATAAATAGAATTTCAGAAAACATCAATATAATTTCAGAAAACATCATTCGAGTTTCAGAAAACATCATTTGAATTTCAGAAAACATAAATAGAATTTCAGAAAACATCAATATAATTTCAGAAAACATCATTCGAGTTTCAGAAAACATCAATTGAATTTCAGAAAGCATCAATAGAATTTCAGAAAACATCAATTGTATTTCAGAAAACATAAATAGATTTTCAGAAAACATCAACATAATTTCAGAAAACATCATTCGAGTTTCAGAAAACATCAATTGAATTTCAGAAAGCATCAATAGAATTTCAGAAAACATCATTTGAATTTCAGAAAACATAAATAGAATTTCAGAAAACATCAATATAATTTCAGAAAATATCATTCGAGTTTCAGAAAACATCACTTGAATTTCAGAAAACATCAATAGAATTTCAGAAAACATCAATTGAATTTCAGAAAGCATCAATAGAATTTCAGAAAACATCAATTGTATTTCAGAAACCATCAATATAATTTCAGAAAACATCATTTGAATTTCAGAAAACATAAATAGAATTTCATAAAACATCAATATTATTTCAGAAAACATTATTCGAGTTTCAGAAAACAGCAATTGAATTTCAGAAAACATCAATAGAATTTCAGAAAACATTATTCGAGTTTCAGAAAACAGCAATTGAATTTCAGAAAACATCAATAGAATTTCAGAAAACATTATTCGAGTTTCAGAAAACAGCAATTGAATTTCAGAAAGCATCAATAGAATTTCAGAAAACATCAATTGTATTTCAGAAAGCATCAATAGAATTTCAAAAAACATCAATTGTATTTCAGAAACCATCAATATAATTTCAGAAAACATCATTTGAATTTCAGAAAACATCAATAGAATTTCAGAAAACAGCAATTGAATTTCAGAAAACATCAATAGAATTTCAGAAAACATCAATTGTATTTCAGAAACCATCAATATAATTTCAGAAAACATCATTCGAGTTTCAGAAAACATCAATTGAATTTCAGAAAGCATCTATAGAATTTCAGAAAACATCAATGGAATTTAGTAACCATAAATAGAATTTCAGAAAACATCAATATAATTTCAGAAAACATTATTTGAATTTCAGAAAACATAAATAGAATTTCAGAAAACATCAATATAATTTCAGAAAACATTATTTGAATTTCAGAAAACATAAATAGAATTTCAGAAAACATCAATATAATTTCAGAAGACATCATTCGAGTTTCAGAAAACATCAACTGAATTTCAGAAAACATCAATAGAATCTCAGAAAACATCACTTGAATTTCAGAAAACATAAATAGAATTTCAGAAACCATCAATATAATTTCAGAAAACATCATTCGAGTTTCAGAAAACATCAATTGAATTTCAGAAAGCATCTATAGAATTTCAGAAAACATCAATTGTATTTCAGAAACCATAAATAGAATTTCAGAAAACATCAATATAATTTCAGAAAACATTATTTGAATTTCAGAAAACATAAATAGAATTTCAGAAAACATCAATATAATTTCAGAAAACATCATTCGAGTTTCAGAAAACATCAACTGAATTTCAGAAAACATCAATAGAATCTCAGAAAACATCGCTTGAATTTCAGAAAACATAAATAGAATTTCAGAAAACGTCAATATAATTTCAGAAAACATCATTCGAGTTTCAGAAAACATCAATTGAATTTCAGAAAACATCAATAGAATCTCAGAAAACATCACTTGAATTTCAGAAAACATAAATAGAATTTCAGAAAACATCAATATAATTTCAGAAAACATCATTTCAGTTTCAGAAATAAATAGAATTTCAGAAAACATCAATATAATTTCAGAAAACATCATTTGAATTTCAGAAAACATAAATAGAATTTCAGAAAACATCATTCGAGTTTCAGAAAACATCAATTGAATTTCAAAAAACATCAATAGAATTTCAGAAAACCTAAATAAAATTTCATAAAACATCAATATTATTTCAGAAAACATCATTCGAGTTTCAGAACACATCAATTGAATTTCAGAAAGCATCAATACAATTTCAGAAAACATCAATTGTATTTCAGAAACCATCAATATAATTTCAGAAAACATCATTTGAATTTCAGAAAACATCATTAGAATTTCAGAAAACAGCAATGAATTTCAGAAAGCATCAATAGAATTTCAGAAAACATCATTTGAATTTCAAAAAACATAAATAGAATTTCAGAAAACATCAATATTATTTCAGAAAACATCATTCGAGTTTCAGAAAACATCAATTGAATTTCAGAAAACATCAATAGAATTTCAGAAAACATCAATTGAATTTCAGTAAGCATCAATAGAATTTCAGAAAACATCATTTGAATTTCAGAAAACATCAATAGAATTTCAGAAAACATCAATTGAATTTCAGAAAGCATCAATAGAATTTCAGAAAACATCAATTGTATTTCAGAAACCATCAATATAATTTCAGAAAACATCATTTGAATTTCAAAAAACATAAATAGAATTTCAGAAAACATCAATATTATTTCAGAAAACATCATTCGAGTTTCAGAAAACATCAATTGAATTTCAGAAAACATCAATAGAATTTCAGAAAACATCAATTGAATTTCAGTAAGCATCAATAGAATTTCAGAAAACATCAATTGAATTTCAGAAAGCATCAATAGAATTTCAGAAAACATCAATTGTATTTCAGAAACCATCAATATAATTTCAGAAAACATCATTAGAATTTCAGAAAACATAAATAGAATTTCAGAAAACATCAATATAATTTCAGAAAACATCAATTGTATTTCAGAAACCATCAATATAATTTCAGAAAACATCATTTGAATTTCAGAAAACATAAATAGAATTTCAGAAAACATCAATATAATTTCAGAAAACATCATTCGAGTTTCAGAAAACAGCAATTGAATTTCAGAAAGCATCAATATAATTTCAGAAAACATCATTCGAGTTTCAGAAAACATCAATTGAATTTCAGAAAGCATCAATAGAATTTCAGAAAACATCAATTGTATTTCAGAAAACATCAACATAATTTCAGAAAACATCATTCGAGTTTCAGAAAACATCAATTGAATTTCAGAAAGCATCAATAGAATTTCAGAAAACATCATTTGAATTTCAGAAAACATAAATAGAATTTCAGAAAACATCAATATAATTTCAGAAAACATCATTCGAGTTTCAGAAAACATCATTTGAATTTCAGAAAACATAAATAGAATTTCAGAAAACATCAATATAATTTCAGAAAACATCATTCGAGTTTCAGAAAACATCAATTGAATTTCAGAAAGCATCAATAGAATTTCAGAAAACATCAATTGTATTTCAGAAAACATAAATAGATTTTCAGAAAACATCAACATAATTTCAATAGAATTTCAGAAAACATCAATTGAATTTCAGTAAGCATCAATAGAATTTCAGAAAACATCATTTGAATTTCAGAAAACATCAATAGAATTTCAGAAAACATCAATTGAATTTCAGAAAGCATCAATAGAATTTCAGAAAACATCAATTGTATTTCAGAAACCATCAATATAATTTCAGAAAACATCATTTGAATTTCAAAAAACATAAATAGAATTTCAGAAAACATCAATATTATTTCAGAAAACATCATTCGAGTTTCAGAAAACATCAATTGAATTTCAGAAAACATCAATAGAATTTCAGAAAACATCAATTGAATTTCAGTAAGCATCAATAGAATTTCAGAAAACATCAATTGAATTTCAGAAAGCATCAATAGAATTTCAGAAAACATCAATTGTATTTCAGAAACCATCAATATAATTTCAGAAAACATCATTAGAATTTCAGAAAACATAAATAGAATTTCAGAAAACATCAATATAATTTCAGAAAACATCAATTGTATTTCAGAAACCATCAATATAATTTCAGAAAACATCATTTGAATTTCAGAAAACATAAATAGAATTTCAGAAAACATCAATATAATTTCAGAAAACATCAATTGTATTCCAGAAACCATCAATATAATTTCAGAAAACATCAATTGTATTTCAGAAAACATAAATAGAATTTCAGAAAACATCAATATAATTTCAGAAAACATCATTCGAGTTTCAGAAAACAGCAATTGAATTTCAGAAAACATCAATTGTATTTCAGAAACCATCAATATAATTTCAGAAAACATCATTCGAGTTTCAGAAAACATCAATTGAATTTCAGAAAGCATCTATAGAATTTCAGAAAACATCAATTGTATTTCAGAAACCATAAATAGAATTTCAGAAAACATAAATATAATTTCAGAAACATCATTCGAGTTTCAGAAAACATCAATTGAATTTCAGAAAACATCAATAGAATCTCAGAAAACATCACTTGAATTTCAGAAAACATAAATAGAATTTCAGAAAACATCAATATAATTTCAGAAAACATTATTTGAATTTCAGAAAACATAAATAGAATTTCAGAAAACATCAATATAATTTCAGAAAACATCATTCGAGTTTCAGAAAACATCAATTGAATTTCAGAAAACATCAATAGAATCTCAGAAAACATCACTTGAATTTCAGAAAACATAAATAGAATTTCAGAAAACATCAATATAATTTCAGAAAACATCATTTGAATTTCAGAAAACATAAATAGAATTTCAGAAAACATCAATATAATTTCAGAAAACATCATTTGAATTTCAGAAAACATAAATAGAATTTCAGAAAACATCAATATAATTTCAGAAAACATCATTCGAGTTTCAGAAAACATCAATTGAATTTCAGAAAACATCAATAGAACATAAATAAAATTTCATAAAATATCATTCGAGTTTCAGAACACAACAATTGAATTTCAGAAAACATCAATAGAATCTCAGAAAACATCACTTGAATTTCAGAAAACATAAATAGAATTTCAGAAAACATCAATATAATTTCAGAAAACATCATTTGAATTTCAGAAAACATAAATAGAATTTCAGAAAACATCAATATAATTTCAGAAAACATCATTTGAATTTCAGAAAACATAAATAGAATTTCAGAAAACATCAATATAATTTCAGAAAACATCATTCGAGTTTCAGAAAACATCAATTGAATTTCAGAAAACATCAATAGAACATAAATAAAATTTCAGAAAACATCATTCGAGTTTCAGAACACAACAATTGAATTTCAGAAAGCATCAATAGAATTTCAGAAAACATCAATTGTATTTCAGAAACCATCAATATAATTTCAGAAAACATCATTTGAATTTCAGAAAACATCAATAGAATTTCAGAAAACAGCAATGAATTTCAGAAAGCATCAATAGAATTTCAGAAAACATCAATTGTATTTCAGAAAACATCATTTGAATTTCAGAAAACATCAATAGAATTTCAGAAAACATCAATTGAATTTCAGAAAGCATCAATAGAATTTCAGAAAACATCAATTGTATTTCAGAAACCATCAATATAATTTCAGAAAACATCATTTGAATTTCAGAAAACATAAATAGAATTTCATAAAACATCAATATTATTTCAGAAAACATCATTCGAGTTTCAGAAAACATCAATTGAATTTCAGAAAGCATCAATAGAATTTCAGAAAACATCAATTGTATTTCAGAAACCATCAATATAATCTCAGAAAACATCATTTGAATTTCAGAAAACATAAATAGAATTTCAGAAAACATCATTCGAGTTTCAGAAAACATCAATTGAATTTCAGAAAGCATCAATAGAATTTCAGAAAACATCAATTGTATTTCAGAAACCATCAATATAATCTCAGAAAACATCATTTGAATTTCAGAAAACATAAATAGAATTTCAGAAAACATCAATAGAATTTCAGAAAACATCAATTGTATTTCAGAAAACATCAATTGTATTTCAGAAAACATCATTTGAATTTCAGAAAACATAAACAGAATTTCAGAAAACATCAATATAATTTCAGAAAACATCATTCGAGTTTCAGAAAACATCAATTGAATATCAGAAAACATCAATAGAATTTCAGAAAACATCAATTGTATTTCAGGAAACATCAATTGTATTTCAGAAAACATCATTTGAATTTCAGAAAACATAAATAGAATTTCAGAAAACATCAATTGAATTTCAAAAAGCCTCATTTGAATTGCTGAAAACATTAATTGTATTTCATAAAACATCAATTGAATTTCAGAAAACATCAATTGCATTTCAGAAAACATCAATTGAATTTCAGAAAACAGCATAATCGACTTATTTTTTATGCACTGGAAAATATGATGTTGATGTTTTCTTTAATTATTAGATGGTTACACATCTCCCTTGTGATCGGACTCACATGATTTTTTTTTTAATCAAAATTCAAAATTATATACGCAACAGAACATGTGCATATCGATATGTATTTATAAGCGATACATACACACTTTTGTTTGCTTTTTGCTTTTATTTTTTATACCCTCTACAACACTGTGCAGAGGGTATATATCAGTTTGTCATTCCGTTTGTAACGCATCGGAAAATGCATTTTCGACACCATAAAGAATATACATTATTGATACTTATAACGGCTCGAGTCGATGTAACGATGTCCGTCTGCCCGTCCGTCCGTCTGTTGGTTGAAATCAACATGTTTGCCCCGCCTTGTAAAAATAGCTCACCTGTGTCCTCAAACCGATTACATCTTCTCTCCCAGTGCTCATTTGCCCCTTCTCCGCTGTCTTTTCACTCGAATCTGAAATATTACCTACAGTAAATACATTAATTGACGCGAATGTCTTGTCCGACTTTATTTGTTTTTTGCGTTCAATATGTTCCGTATAGATAATTCGTTTAATTTTAAATTTAATATGCCAACATTAACCACTTAACACAAATATTAGTACCCGCCAGGCCCCACTCGCAAGATGGATGCTTTTCCCCTTTTCTCTACTGATATTTTTTCCAAAAAAAAAAAATGTATGATAGATATGATATGATGGTGAAGCATGAATACTTTCTGAAATTTAAGATCGTTTTTATGGATAAAAAGAGATTATTTTGTGTTATTAAAAATTACTTTTAAATAACGGCATACTGGAAGGAATAAGAGCTCAAAATTTATGATGTTGCTATGTATTAGTGTTATTTATAAATAAAAGAAAAGTAATAAGTTTTAACTGAAAAATCAGGGGAAAATAAAAAAAAATCGAATAAGCATGGTTTCGCGGCTCGACCACCACGCACTAAAGGATTACCAAAATAATCCGTGTAATCATAAGTTAAACAGCTAAAGGGTTACAGAATTATGTATATCAAATGACGATTTTGTTCTGCATACATTAACCCTTTCACGACCGAACCTAAACTGCTGGAAAATATTTTTTTTTTATGGATTCGTACTTAACGACCCAACATTTCTAACAAAGGTGTCGCCAAAAACATTTTTTTCCAATTCCTTCAAGGACAAATCCATGGGACATATATATACCATAGGTCGTCAACGGTCAAAATTAGTGAGCAATTTACTCCGCTCAAGGCAATCCAGTGATTTTTGTTTTTATTTTTTACATAAATAACTGTAGTTTTGGTTTTGTATTTCTTGAAAATTTTTAAATATCACAGAGAATCGATTAATACTTTTTTAGTTTGTATTAAAAATGGAAAAGAAAATCGGACAAACGCAATCTATTCCTTTTGTAAAAAATTGATTTTGTATTATTGAGATATTTAGAATTACTTTACTTTTCTAAGGAAATGTACTGTTTAGGAAAATGTACTATTTTTAATAAAATGTGATTTTTCAGAAAAAGGTAATTTTTAAATAAAAGGTACTTTTTTATAGAAAGGTATTTTTTTTATAAAAAGGTACTTTTTTATAAAAAGGTACTTTTTTATAAATAGGTACTTTTTTAAGAAAAGTTACTTGCTTAAGCAAGTACGTTCTACTTTCTTTCTCATTATATCGAGATAACGATAAAACAATGTGTAGCAACTCTTGCTTAAGCCAATATGACACGTGCAGCATAACCATACATACACTCTCATGAAGCAAATGGTACAACAACTACAGCAATAACAACAATTATAAGATATAGCTTTAGAAAAATAGGGTTTATCAAGTTTTTTTTTACATTTTCATTGATATCTCGTGACCCATTGGACCGATTTTGGTGATTTTAAATAGTATCTAATCAAATTGTGCATAAACGATATTATGCAAAAACGAAGAGCTTAGCTTAGTTATTGCAGGCGTGGTTGTGATTTCCACAGCCAGAAAGACAGACTGTACATCACTAAATCAACTTTTCTTGTTATAAAGATCAAGAAAATAAATTGTTTATGTGGTCTACGGAGTTTATATCGATGCTTTACAAACGGAATGACAAACTGATATATAATCACTGCACAGTGGTGTGCATCGCGGCACAAGAAGCGAGAAATAGATTTCATCACCACAACGTTCGCAACGCAAATACAATATATGAAAAAAAATATTGTATAAATTATACTTTGTGCGATTGTTTTAGTTACTCTACATGAATAGTGTTAAAATTCCCAAAAAACCTACTTTAAAACAAGTAAGAAATTATAGTCGGTCTCTTCGGTCTAACTAATTCGATATCGAAAATAAGCAAAAACCAAATTTGAGTGGCATTGTTATTAATTTTTTTTGGCTGCAGATATGAAAAAGTTTATATCGAATGCTATATTTATATGGGGACTAGGTCGAAATGTGGACCGATCCTGACCATATTTGGTAAAGTCACTTGTATTTTGAAAAAATATATACAAACCAAATTTGAGAAAAGTCTGTGCAATATTTTTGTTTTTTGATAGATTTAAGTGAAGATAGGGAAGCAGCTCTATATGGGGCCTATGATTGAGAGTTGTCCTATAGGGATTATTTTTAAACTACTGATTAACGGATATAATAAACACATACAAAATGAAAGAGACAATATGAAAAATTAAAAATGAAAAATGAAAAATAAAAAATTAAAAATTAAAAATAAAAAATGAAAAATTAAAAATTAACCAATTGAAATAATAAATAATAATAAATATTTTTATATTATCAGAGCCCCTGCAGTTGTTTGCTATAAGTGATACATAGATGACGCTTTCTGTTTGATTTTAAAAAAGTGCCAAACAAAATCTTTAATTACTAGATGTTTACACATCTCACCTGTGATCGGACTCACATGATTTTTTTACCACTTAAATGTTAATTTGTAAAGGAATTTCGATTTTTTTTTTTTTGTATTTTACTTTCTATTTCATAATTTTGAAACTTGGCCCATAGATTTGTTGTGACTACAGATTAATTTTGGGGTAATCACGCACAGTCACGGAGTGATCTAAATGTCATTTCCCTTTCATCCGATCGATCTGAAACTTGGTACATACACTTGCTGTGAAAAAAGATTAACTTTGCCTTAGTCACGCACAGTCACGCATAGTCACGCACAGTCACGGAGAGATTAAAACCCCAATTCCTCTCATCCGATGGATCTGAAACTTTGTCCAAAGACTTGTTGTGGCCAAAGATTAATTTTAAGATAGTCACACAGTCACGCACAGTCACGGAGATATTCAAAACTCATATGCATAAGGAAAGAAAGAGTTTTAATAAAAACTTTGTTTTTATGTGTTAAATCATTTTGTTATTTATTCAATAGCCTAATTTATCGAAAGCTTAAAACAAACTTGAAATATATATGAAATTATTTATGTTATGATTCATCTTTGTCTTGAGTCGTGCGTGCTCCTATTTTTTTATTATACATCAAATTAAAGCTCGAACATTTTTCTTTTGAAATAATGGCTCACAGACTTGGAATATGCTTTTAATTGACCAACATGTGTTTGAAATTCGAAAAACTCCATTGTTTGAGAATATCCGAATTGTACCGCCCCTCCCAAAAAAAACTGAAAAAATTTTCAAAAATACTTCACCCTATAACCTTTCAAGCAAAGCTTGAGCAACTATGGAACTCGAACAAAAATTCATATACATACAGTGGCACAGAAAAGTATACATACCCTATAGAAAAATGCGTTGTATATAAAATTGTGTGTATTTTACTAACAAAAATTACTATTCATAGTTATTTGAAAAAATATAACACAATTGACACCTTTTATATATCTGTCACAAGCATTAACCGCCTAAGTCGAAAATCCTGCTTTTGAGAAAAACAACTTTTTATATAACTTTTTATATAAAAAAAATAAAGCGTTTTTAGTAGAATATGATAGCATACATAACTCAAATCGTTCTTAAGTCGACTTAGGTGGTTACCGCTTGTGACCACAGATATAAGAAAACACAATTTTTTAAACGCAGAGAAGTATACATACTTCATTTTTAAAGTTTATTAAAATAATAGAATAATATGTTTTTAATATTTTGCTGCAAATCTAAAACAGCGTTTAATCTATTTTTCATGGAATACAGAAGCTTGCATATCGTTTCTGCGGAAATTTGGGCCATTCATAATAAGACTATTTTTCAGGCCCTGCTTATTTTTTGTAATGATTTTTCTAATTCGGCGGTCTAATTTGTCCCATAAATTTTCTACAACGACTCTCTTACAATGGCTGCAGTGTGCTTCGTGTCATTGTCTTGTTGAAAGTACCAGCTTCCAGAAAGACCCATTTTGCTTACCGAATCCTTTATATTATCATTTAACAGCTTCCAATATGTAATGCGATCCATCGTTCTCCAAATATAAATTAAATTGCCCAGCCCAGCCGCCGTCATACAACCTCATGCAATAACAGAGCCGCTTCCATACTTTACTGTATGTAGCAAGTTTTTTGTCTTGAAGCTCTTCGTTCTTTTTTCGCCAAATCTGTTGTTTCCATCACAGCCGAACAAGTTAAACTTGCTTTCATCACTGAAGACCATATTCTTCCAAAAGTCATCATCACAAGTTATATGCTTTTTAGCAAACTCGACCCTTTTTGATTTATTTATATCACTAACAAATTGTTTTTTTTTTTTTTTTTTTTTTCGAGGAACTCTGCTATGAAATCCACTGCTTCTTAGTACCTTACGTACAGTTTCTGGTTGGACAATGACAATCGAAGTATTTTCCATATATTTGGCAATTTAAACAGCTGTTCCTTGCTATATTTTCTTGAGCTAATAAGACCTGATATTTTTAAGGTAATTAAAATTGCATTTTAATATGACTTTTCCCGATGTTTCGTAGATTTTTTGTCTACTTTTTCAGGGGGATCGTAAATTTAATTAAATAAAAACATGCAGGTTATTATAATATTTACATCAAAAACTAATACATTTTAACTTACAAAATAATATTTAAATTAAATTATAAAATATTTTACATTTGGTGTTGAAGACGAATTACAAAAAAAAAGTAATTTTCTTTTTTTATTTTTATTTATTTCGCTCAATATATTTCGCTTAACTCGTTGATTAATTTTTGGTGAACTACTACTTCTTGGTTTATTATTAAGGTTTTTAATATTTTTATAATTCCTTAATAACGTTTGGATACTAGATTTGGGACAGCTAACCATTTCAGAGAGAGATTTTCCATTTTTCTGATGCGAAAAAATAAGTTTTCTTATATCCAAACCGATTTCCTTCCATTTAGGTCGCATTTTTAACAAATCCAAGCCGGACAAATCTCAAGCTATATTTTTTCTAACTGAGAACGATAGACGCACAGTGGCGCAAACGAGTAGAGCAAACGAGGTTGCAAAAATCAAAATTTTCATGTGCGCCGACGAAGTTTTGAATAAACCCATGTTATAGGAAACTTTTCAACGATTACAAATATGCTACTCTTAATAATATCAAATTTTTAGTTTAGAAGATATAACCGTTCAAAGTTGACCGACTTTCAGTTTTCAAAAAAACACACAATTTTTAGTCAATTTGTTGCGATTTCAGGTGTAATATCACGAAAAATTGATTGATGTATTTATTAAATGTATAATGATAAAAAAAAAAATTAACTGTTTGCTTTGTGTTTCTCCTGGTAAATCACTATTTAAAAACTATCCGTTTTTTCACTATTTTTCAACTTTGACGGAAAATAAAAAAAATCTATATTTTTCTATATTTGCCATATTTGCAAAACATGTTCTTTGATTATTTCTTTACATAATTCAAAAGATTGTATCTGCCCGTACGTGCCCGTTTGGCTTCTAGAGGTAAAAAAGGTTAAAAAGACATGGTTGCAGAAATTGTATGGCGTGCATCCCTTACATGTTTTGACTGACAGTAGTTTGATCTAATAGTTTGAAAATTGCATTTGAAGTCGGTTGTCTACCTGTGAGCCTCTGCCAAAGTCTACTCCCAATATTCTGTTACAGACACAGGATGCACAAAAAACTACTCATTGAAAATCGCAGGTACGCACCTCACTTAAAAATTACTTTGGAGTACAAATGGTCAAGAACAATATTGACTTATGGTCCCTCCAGGTAGGCACAAATCTTATTTAGACACGAGCATAATATCAAAATTGCATAATTCAGCCTAAATCCATATGTATGCAGGGAACAGGTAAATTTTTAGGCATGGTAGCATAAGCCTATATATTGCAAAATAAGCATAATGCCTGGATTAGTCTACGACTGAAAGTTGGCGCAACAAGTACTGAAACCATGGCGTTAAACAATTTAAGTACTTAAACCATCGCGTTCAACAATTTAAAATTATTTGAACTGTTTAGAAGGTCAACCACACCAAAGTTTTTCACGGAAGCTGCTTTAGCAGAACTTGAAAGCTTATACAGCTTATATTGAGAGAAGCGAAATTATAATAATTTTTATCTGATATATGCAAATATTAAGGCAAAATGGGTGAAATCTAATCGAACCATTCAGAACTTCAACTCCAAATACGAGGACTGGCTTAATAAAGACACCATCCTGGATACATTGGCAGTAGATAAACCCACCACATCAACCAGAGGAGCAAAAGGAAGGCCAAAAAAAAGTATTGAGGAGTGTTCAATTTTCACAAGAAAGAGGGAACTTGCCGATGCCACCAATGACTTGACCACGAAGCATTTATCGGACGCGCTGTCTATTAAATATACAAAGGATAGTGAAAGAGTTAGGTCGCAGATTACAAAATCTGTTGCTGATGCAAGCCCACTGCGACCAAAAAGGATTAAGGAAAGCATTCCCACGCCCACAAACGCACACATTAAAAAGTATGGTTCCGAAGAAGCCTTGGTCTTGTTTATGGACTTACAACTTCCCAAAGAAAAATATGAGATACTACGGGCATCCTTGATGCGACACGGGGTTGACGTTTTACCAGGATACAAGCATATTACGCAAACCAAAATAAATTCACGACCACTGCATACGGAGTTTACGGAAGTCTCTGTCAAATATCCTGATGTATGCTGACGATGTAAAAGTCTTTATGAGTTATAACCAATATTCCGACCACACTTATCTTCAAAATGATTTGGATTCGTTTCACTCATGGTGTATTTTAAATTTAATGGAGCTCAATCTTAAAAAGTGCAAATATATGCGTTTTGTTCGAAAAAGACCAATATCTGTAAATTACGTGTTGGGAGGCTTTCAATTGGAAAAAGTTGATAACTTCTTAGATCTTGGTGTCTTATTAGATTCAAAACTTAGTTTCGTTCTTCATATTACAATTACGGTAAACAAAGCCAGAGGAGTTCTTGGTTTTATAAAACGTTGGTCTAAAGAGTTCAACGATCCGTATGTAACAAAAACACTATACACGTCACTTGTGAGACCGATTTTGGAATATGCATCTATTATATGGGACCCTATCTATCAAACTCATATTGATAGCATTGAATCGGTGCAAAAACAATTCCTACTATTCTGTCTTCGCAGCTTAAATTTTAACCAATTAAATCTTCCGTCATATAACAGCAGACTCGCCCTTGTTAAGCTGCCAACCTTAAAAAGCCGCAGATCTATGCTAAACGTTTCGTTTCTTTTGAACATAATTAATGGCGATGTTTGTTCTGGTTTTCTGATCAACAATATTTCATTTAACATCCCCCAACGGCCAACACGTTTCTTCTCACCTTTAACTGTCCAGTTTTATAGATCAAATTATGCAAACGGTGATCCGCTTAGACGAATGTGTTCTGAATTTAATAAGCTTTATAGATTTATAGATTTTTTTTCAAATACAAATGTCATAAAAAGTAATATAATAATTTATTTAAACACATTAAATTAAATTTTTTAATTTTTCATTCATTGTTAAATGTTTTTTTTAAATAGTCTGTAAGGATTAATTCCATAGATTAATAATAATAAATAAATAAATAAAAGCCAATCTGCAGGATCTCATGGGCCATACAGCAAAACGGTTGATGAAGAATCTTCCTGAAAATGAGGTGAAAATTCTTCCTGAGAAACTGACATTGATCAGCAAATGGGGCTGCGATGGATCATCCGGACAAAGCGTTTATAAGCAAAGGATATCTTCCGATGACGCTACAATATCGGACGGAAATATGTTTATGGCATCTGTTGTTCCTTTGCGGCTAAAATCTGATGTTTCCCTACACTGGAAAAATCCACGTCCGTCATCATTGCATTGTTGCCGACCAATAATGTTTCAGTTTGCAAGGGAATCGGCAGAACTCATAAGGACCACGATGAAAGACATTGAAGAACAAATAAGCAAAATTAAGCCTACAAAGCTGCAAATTGGAGAAGGAAAATATATTGAATGCAATTAAGAGTTCCACCTGACCATGGTTGACGGAAAAGTCGTAAACGAACTGACAGGAACAACCTCAAATTTGTCATGCCCGATTTGCAAAAAGAGTCACAAGAACTTTGGTAATTTAAACGATTCTACAAACGAGGAGAATTGCGAATATGGAATGTGACCATTGCACGCAAGGATAAGGTGTATGGAGTTCTTGCTAAAACTGGCGTGTACCCTACCACAAGAGGAGGAAAACTTCGATGAAAATACATCAATAAAGGATAAGGAAAAGATCAGAAAGAAGCAAATACAGGATGCTTTTTTTAAACAAGTTGGACTAAAAGTATACTGTCCCAAGCACGGATACGGTAACTCAAACGATGGAAACACTTCTAGGAGATTTTTTGAAAATGATGAGGCAGTAACTAGAATCACTGGAATTGACAATCAAATCGTGAAAAGATTGGGAACGATCTTGAATGTTTTAAACTGCAAAGAAAATGTCAATTCTACAAAATATGGAGAATATGCATCGAAAACTGCATCTCTTTTAGCAGAAATGTATCCACAGAAGAAGTTGACCCCGACCGTCCATAAAATATTGGCGCATGGCAAAGATATAATTGAGTACCAGTCTTTGCCAATTGGAGAGCTTTTTGAAGAAGCACAGGAGTCTCTTAACAAATTTTATAAAAAATATAGATTGCAGAACACATTCAAAGCATCAATGGTAAGGCAAAATGAGGACCTCTTCAACATGTTGGTAGCATCTTCCGATCCAATTATTTCTTCCCTGCGGCATGTGAAGTCACGAATAGAGTTAGAAAATAATTATAGTTTAGAAATGATTAGTCTTTTAGATATACCTTCTCTTACGAATTGTGATGAAAATTTTACAGAAAATTGAAAAAATAAATTTAAAAAAGAAGCAATTTTTTTTTTAATTTGTTGGATAATAATTTAAAACATAAAACCCTAAAGAAAAAAAATAAAAACAATCTAAATATGTAAAAATAATTTTTTTTTTAGTTACCATAAAATTGATTTTTCCACAAATTTTAGCTTTGATAACCCATAAGTAGGCCCCTACATAGCGTAGCACCCTTTCCAAACGCTCATTTCATAGGCTGAACAGTTATCTATCATATGCTGTTTAAACTGTTCAATTATGTTATTCGGTTCAAAATATATGATTTTTACAACGAAAAAACTCAAATGGCGCCACTGTGAGACGTTTGTAAAACTAACGAAGCAAATATGTGATCTTTTTTGTTGGGAAAAATACTGTTAATAAACAATAGGAGTATGTATACTTTTCTGTGTTGTAATAATAAAAATTCTTTAATCTATAATATTAATAAGCTAGGCGATTTTTTGTTACCGATGTTTTGTTCTACCGTTTTATCCCAATTTGAACCAATCGTATATTATTTGAAAGGTATTTCTTTTTAGCTATTCACCAGATTTACAGATTTTAAAATTTTTTCCTTTATTTTGAATAAATTGCATTTAAAGTTGCTACTAACACATACATAAAATTATACATATGCTATGTGTGTGTTTTATTAAATTTGTTAATGTGTTTGTTAAGGAGTTTGTTATCTTCATTCATAATAATAATAAACCAAAAAGGTGTTGGTTTGTGAATTGGCTAAAAATAAAGTTGCCTAGAAATTGCACTCGAATTTCAAGCGCTGGAATCTGCTAGTTTTTATAAAACAACACCAAATTGGAACAAAAAGTATAATATTTAGGTTCTCTAATTTGTAAGAGAATATGTAACATAGTTCATGTTGGTAAAATAGCTTCAACCTACTCTAAAAGCAATTTTGATATGGAGTATATATACCTTTCTATGCCACTGTAAAGGTATTTCATTCTTATGAATCTTAGCCAATCCATAAATTCGTGGCGCAGTAGCTATATTTGTTATCATTCTATACATTTTTGATAAGGAAATCAAGTTTTATTGAAATAATTATTAAATTATACAATAAAAAAAAATTCTACATGTATTTATACCGTCAAAAGAGAGAGTACAGCCTTTCACGTTTTTTAAGAATTTCGTAAAATTAAAAAAATAGCATTATAATTTCTCATTTGTTTACTTATCGCATTTTGTAGAATATTACGGAGTTATTAATAACCCAACAACTTCTTGCAAAATCTTTATAATACATCTTTTCTAATAAACTTTGATGTGCTGATTCAGAATTGTGGAAAAAATTAATTATTTACTTTACATACCCTATTCCTTGTATTTTTCGAAAGTGCATCTTAAAATACTGAAACTTTTTATAAAGATACATGAACTTATCTTTCGTTTGAGTATAATCATGTCGGTGTGCGTTTGAGAATATCTTACTGGTATTGCAAGGATGTTGAAAATAAATATATATTTTTGTAATTGCTTTGTATTCCAAAAAATGTCATTTTAACACTATGCACAAATTTTAAATTCCAAATGAGTAAATTGTTCTATTAAAGTTTAAAAGCCATTCAAATGATCCTGAAGTACTTAGATAAGAACTCGAAATTTTAAGTTAATTTACCATAATGATGCAAAAGGGTATGTTACATTTTTAATGAATATTACTGTTTTTATACGAAACAGCAAACAATTATATTAAAACAAATTACAAAAAAAAAAAAAATATGATGATTAACTAGAAACATTAAGAAACAGTTGGTCACGTTACAATGTTATAATAAAAAATTACCAAATATTTGAAGCATTTTTCCACACATATGTACATAGAATTCTGCTAGGAAAATATTTGAAAATATTTTATTTAAAGCCTCATACATCCAAGTGATAAACATTGAAAATAATACGTTTTTTTTTATATACATAAAGACATAAAATAAATTAAGAAAGCTTGAAAACTTTATTATCAGTGCTCCAGTTAAGAATAACGAAATGACAGTAGGGTGTAAATATATTTTAAAAAAATAGCTAAAGATAAGTTAAGCTGATAAGAACTTTAAAAAACCCCTCGAGAATACTAACAATCTACTGAGCAAAAAAACAAAATCAAAAACTACAACAATATAACAACGTAAAGAAAGCTAATATGAACCTACTTTTAATGATTACACGCAGAAAAAAACTGTTTGGAATTCCGTTACAACTAGAAAAATTTTTAAAAGTAATAAGAATTTTTATTGTAATTCTTTAATTATTACAAACTAGTTGATTGTGTGGCGCCTAGGCGCCCGTTTAAAAATTATGAATAAAACAGTTAAAATTTAAATACATAAAAAATTTATAATAAATTATATTTCTTTTAATATAGTAGTAAATTGAAAACTATATTGTTACATATGTACATGTGAAAAAAAATTGTGTCTGTAGAAATTATATACATAAGTATCAAAACAGATAAGAAATATTTGGCAAAAAAGTTTTTCAATTTAGAATCTTTTGAAAAACTATATTTCGTGTGAAATATCGTTGGTTATTTAATAGTTTTCCTTGCTGTGGGTTCGATTGAATACGTATCTTAACTTGGCTTGCAACTTTTGATCGTGACAAAGCCACATACAGTTGGCCGTGTGAAAATACCGCGGTCTCCAAATTAATGCCAACGTAATCAAATGACTGGCCTTGAGCCTTGTTTATGGTAATTGCGTATGCAGCAATTACTGGAAACTGGCGGCATTTTAATATGAAAAGTAATGTGGTGTCGGTTGGGGTGAGATCAATCCTAGGAATTAGAACCGTATCATTTTGGTCAGCGTTACAGAATTTGTCAGTCACTGAGTCAGGGATCAGCGTAAATATATTTAAGATATTACCCGGCCTTCACACGTTTAATTTTTGGCTTTCAGGTTTTAATGCACTCACACTTTTTTACTAAACAATCATACGTTTCAATTCCCTCTTTCAATTTTTCAATGGGACAGTTGCTTAACAATTTTTTGACTATTGTATGTGTGATCATTTTGACTTGATCATGGGAAGGCCGGGTAAAGTGAGGAGATTGGAGATTCCCAAAATTATTAAAATTTAATACAATGGAGTTCGCTTATAACGAACCCTGGTTGTAATAAATTTTTGTTTATAGCGAAGAATTTCTTCGGTCCCAAGAGTTTTAATCACATTTTTCATACAAATTGCTTCTCTTATAGCGAACCGTTTTTATATCAAACTTTTGACTTTAACAAACAAATTTTTTTCCATTTCAGAATTTTCGTATATTTTATATATTTAAAAAAAATTTATTTCAATGTCATTTAATATTATTTTCATTTAATTTTAATACAAAACAAAAACTTCGATTTTCAAATGAAGTTTTGTAAAAGGTCCTTTTATGTACATTTTCGTAAAAGTTTGCCAGTAGCAAACCTTTGCTTTGTACTTTCTGCTTCTATACATAAGTTTTTCATATTATATGATTTTAAAAAAATATTTTATTTTGATAGAAACTCGGTAATTTTAGTCTTATTAAGACAAACAATTAATATGTATCTTTTTAGTAATATAATTTATGTTTTATAACTTTTTAAAATGCGCCAAAAAAATTAACTTATTCAACTAAAAAAACTTTTTAAACCTTTCGGACAAATCAAAAAAATACTACGTTTATAATGAACTTAGTCTATAAGGAACTATTTGGCCGGTCCCGCCGAGTTCGCTATAACCTAACTCCATTTTATTGTAGAAAAATAGAATAGCATAGAAAAAAAAACGTTTTAGAGCAAGGTTCCTAAAAGTTTCTTAAGGGGGGGGGTTAAGGTTTTAAAAGTTCATAAAAGTCGTATTTTGCATAATTCTTTTTTGAAGACATGAATACACGTTATAGCATAACATTAGAAGAATCTTTGAAAAAATTTTCAACTAAAACTTTTAATAAATAAGTCCGTGACAGCCAATATCCGGAGGCGTTGTTGTTTTTCGATGAACATCATAACTCGTTACCGGACCATGTGAAAGAAAAAATTGAAATGCGTTTAAAAAGTGACATGTTTCCCGAAGTAGTGACGAAAAGTTTTTAATTTTTTTTTTTTTTGCAGAATTTTGAAGTGAAAAACGATTTTTGCTATACAATTTCGGGAATTTGTTGTTAAAAAATGGGGAAGAAAATGGAATTAAAAAAACCCTTCGTGGTTACCTGATGATTTATGTGTCGATATATTGTCTAAAATTGCAAAAGAATCGGTAAAGTAGATTTTGAGTTATGATGTTGACGGACTTCGAATTTATATACTATGATTTATATACTATATACCGTATAAGGCCGGTCGCTGGAAACGCTGTATCTTCTTAAGTTTTGCACTGATTTACTTAAAATTTTGATACAACACTCTCGATATGTTGTGCATTCAGAAAGAGAAATGCAAAAAAAGGTTTTAAAACCTACCACCCCTTAAGGAAGTGCAAACACCAATACACCTAAAATCGGTTTAAAGTTTTTTAAAAACTGATTTATATACTATATACCGTATGAGGCCGGTCACTGAAAACGCTGTATCTTCTTAAGTTTTGCACTGATTTATTTAAAATTTTGACACAACACTCTCGATATATTGTGCATTCAGAAAGAGAAATGCAAAAAAAAAGTTTTAAAACCTGCCACCCCTTAAGGAAGTGCAAACACCAATACACCTACAAAAAAGAGAAAAAAAATATTTCGTATGTCATCATATATGTGAACTGTAAAAAGCGAACATTTTTTCCAGTTATCTATAAACCCAAAAAAAGAAAAAAGAAATAAGGGCGTATTAGTTTAAATTAAAAAACAAAATTATTATTCCAAATCGCCTTTAATTCTTCTATGATAATTTCAATAAATTATTCAAATTAAAATCTTAAATATACCTATTTACGTAATTTATGTTTGTCTAAATTTTTTGAAAGCAAATTATGAAAAAATTAATAGTATGAGTGAAAAAAAATTATTTTCCCACCTCTCTTCTGAAATTACAATGTAATTTAATTAAGCAAAGTCATAATAATTTAAATTTTAAACTTAATATTGCACTATTTTTTCAAGTGCTTTTCAATACAGAGCTTTACACGAAATCATACGTTGGACTACAACAAAATCCACACTGAAGATCTCTTTTTTCTCCAATATTTATCAAAAAAAAGCATACTCTTTGGTAAGTGCTGGCCATCAGAGAACCTGAACGAAAGCACTCCTAACAATTCAAAACAATTTTGAGATGAAAAACAAAACAGACAAAGGGTAAAGTTTAGTTTGATAAAAAAAAAGTATGTATGCATATCGGACGACGTTAAATGAGAAAAATAAAAATGTTTAAAATTTCCTTAATTACTTTTTTTTTGCAGTATTTTTTAATTGACCAACAAAGGGAATTTAAAGAAGAATTTAAATAGATATTAGTTTTTTGATGCATTTTTTGCGTTCATCTTATTCCATATGTAACACGAAATCTGCATATGTAGTGCTATTGTCGTTAGCAGTGCTGCTAATTTTGACAATTTATTTTAATTTCGATGATTTTTCAATTTGTTAAAATGATTTGTTGAATTTGTTAAAATGATGATTGAAGATTTTAAATTTTCAGTAGTATAAAAATTTCGATTTCAAGGGTTAACAATTAATGGTTTGTTTATCGAAAATTGATTGTTTTTGTTCAGTGTAAATGTAAATTACAAAATATGTATAGATTTAATTCTGGGCCAAGTCGTTTCAAAACGGAAATACCTTGAATAGCATCTCCATTTAAGATTTAAGTTTTAATTACGGCGATACTTTAAACCTATATTATATGTGTCACCTATAGATACATATCAATAAAATTATTTAGTTGATTGCTGTGTTAAATTTTTTTCGTTGAAATTTCACCACTAATACATTTTTATATATAGAAATAACCAATGCTGCAATAATATTCGTAATATGAATGATATAAATAAATTTTATTCATTCCTTTTGTAATATTTTTCCGAGTTTTATAAGCGGTAAAATTTTCTTGACAATTTCTTGTTTTAAAAATGACAATTTTGGCGATTTAGTTTCCAAAATTGTAGATTTTCAGAAGATTTTATTAGCAGCACTGAGTACAAAGAAGAGAGAAAATTGTGTGTGTGTTTGTCTAAAATGAGAAAGATTAAATTTTGTTTGTGTATTTCACATAGCTTTGTAGGGAGTGCTATGTGTGTGTATTATTTCAGCGTTACAGAATCAGTCAGTCAGTCAGTGAGTCAGGGATCAGCGTAAATATATATAAGAAATTTGCGACCTGTAGTTTCATTACAAAGTTTAGATGGACACACAGACAGATGGACTGTCGGACGGATGGACAGACATCGCTAAATCGGCTCAGAAATTGATTCTGAGTCGATCGGCATAATAAAAGCTGGGTCTCGGTTAGATATTTTCTGCATTTTTAGCAACAAACTCAATATACCCCGACCACGAAGTGGTATAGAGTATAATAATGAAAAACCAGACTCTGATACACTAAGCTGGCTATTTGCTCAATTACACTGTGGAACAAATTCAGGTTAGCAAAAGTTAGGTCGATTCTCAGAGTGAGGGGTAAAAAAAGAGGCTAAATTAGAAGACCCGTATCGCGGCGTTTGTTTATGTTAATTCGAATAATTTAGAAAATTTTTGTGGTGCTTATGAAGCAAAATGTTGAAAAAAAATTTTTTTTTTCATGCTTTTTGAAAATATTTTCCACAAAACTAAGTCTTTTTTGCTTTCTGTTTGATCTATAATATCCTTCTCAGTTTCTTCAATAAATTTCATTTCAAAAGAAAATGCTCTTAGTCGATAATTTGCGTTAAAAAGCCCAAAACCATTAAATAAATAGTGATTTAGGTAGAAGTAATTAAAAAGGGGAGTTCCAAGAATTAGGAATTAGTAAAACAACTTTTCTGTTTTCAACCACCGCACCGTACAAGCGAACTAATTTCAAAAATGAAGATTCAGTTAAGACTCGAAACTCAGCCGAAGCTGATGTCTTTTAATTTTCGCTCCGTTGTGATAAAATTCGCTATTAATTTGTTTGGAACTTATTTCATTTTGTGAGTGATTTAAGTTAAGTGCATCGGTTTCATAAAAATAAGAACAAAAAAAAACATTGTATAATACATATTGTATTAAATATGTCGGAACCAAAATGTAAAATGGACCATTTTTGTAATGTTTGTGGACGTTTCATAGCAAACGATGAAAAATATGGCAACGCGAGTGATTTTTTTTTAGAAGCCTATAAACAATATTTCTCGCAAGAGTTTATCACTGACGTAAACTATGCCCCTAAAAAAGTTTGCTTTAATTGCTATTCAACTCTTATGCAATGGAATAGTGAAAAGAAGAAGGCTATGCCTTTTGGTATACCAATGATGTGGTTAGACAACAGCCCGCATCAAGAAGCAAATTGCTATGGATGTATCAACTACCGTAAAACTTTGAATAGAAGGAAAGCAAAGAATAAAACTTATGTAGCAGTGCCAAGTGTCCAATTACCATTACCGTTCCAGTACCAACATACCGAAGTATTGATCTTCAAACAGATATCAGTACTACAACCGCCGCTGCTACATCCATGGATTTCTTCTCAGAATACGACCTTGGTGAAGGTACATCCTATGAAACATCAAAGGACCCAATCCTAGTCACAGAAAACCAATTGAATGGAATTGTTGCAAATTTGTGTTTGACTCAGAAAAAATCAGAACTACCGGCTTCATTTTTGAAAGGAAATAATTTGCTGGCGAAAGGTACCAAAGTAACAGCATATCGAAAACGCCAAAAAGAGTTAGAAAAGTTCTTCAATGTGAATTTCGCTTATTGCAATGATATTGAAAAGTTAATGGAAATGATAGGGTTAACCTATACAAAGGATGATTGGCGTTTATTCATCGATAGTTCACTAATCAGCTTAAAAGTTGTGCTTTTGCACAAGACAAATAGAATGCCTTCTGTTCCGATTGCGGATAGCACTGACACTAGTGAAAATTTCGATAATTTGAAACACATTCTGGAAGTAGTCAAATATAACGAACACCAGTGGCGCATTTGCTGCGACCTCAAAATAGTTTCATTGATTACAGGCTTGACAGCATCTGGCCATCCGAAATATCCGTGTTTTTGTGCGATTGGGATTCACGATACGGAGAAGGTATTAAAGGAAGAAACCAGTACAAACAGCATAACTGGAATAGTCGCATTGGACATAAATGGCCTAAAGACTTTAGGCTACACGAAAGTCTTGTTCATGAAATGAAAATTTTGTTGCCGTTGCTCCACATTAAACTTGGCATTGCTAAAAATTTTTTGAAATGTATCGCAAAAAGACCAGCAGTATTCAACCGCTTAAAAGACATTTTCCCAAGACTAAGTAACGCCAGAATTCAGGAAGGGGTTGTTAATGGTCCCGACATACGGAAACTAATGAGTCGTCAAGATTTTGACCAAGTTCTGACAGACCGGGAATTAAATGCATGGCTCGCATTGAAAGCAGTCATTAAAGGACTTGAGGGTAAAGAACGCAAAGACAACTACATGCAATCTGTTGCAAACATGTTGGCAGCTTTCGATGAAATTGGGGTTAATATGTCGTACAAAATTCATCTCTTGCATCAGCATCTTGATCAACTCTCTCAACAGTTGCCAACTGAATCTGATGAGCAAGACGAACGTTATCACCAAAATGCGCTTCCATTTGAAATAAGGTAACTATAGAGTGTGCATATTTTGAAATCCTAGATTTCTCTAATATCTTTGTCAGAGTGCACAATTTTAACTTGTTAACGATTGAAAACTATTTTCGTTTCAGGTACAGAGGAAAGAAGTCTCCAGATGCATACTCGCTGAAATTTGTTGGTGGTATAAAAACACCTTTGAAAAAGAGGAAGACGAGGAAAAAGGAGGAAGAAGGGGAAGACAAAGATGAAATTCCAGAATATCTGTTGGACGAAATTATCGACCTTTCTGATGATGATGACGATGACCAAGATATTGGAGAGAGAGCAGTGATGTTGATCCACAGCCGCCTGCTAAACGGCAACTGGCCAAATCATTAATTTAATTTATTTAATTTTTTACTTAAAACTTTTCAGAACTAACATTTCAAAAATATATTTTTTTTTCCATATTTTTATAATTTCTTTTTCAATGTTTCTTCAAAACCAACACTGAACAAAATTGGTACATAAAAAATGAGAAGTAAATTAATATTAAGCTGGAAAACGCAAGTTTTGTATTATGATTGTTTTCTTTTTTCAAATGGAAATTTATTGAAGAAACTGAGAAGCATATTTTAGATCAAACAGAAAGCAAAAAAGACTTAGTTTTGTGGAAAATATTTTCAAAAAGCATAAAAAAAAATAATTTTCCAACATTTTGCTTCATAAGCACCACAAAAATTTTCTAAATCTATTTTAATTGTTGCACAGGTCTCTAGCAATAATTTGGCTTTTACAGATTGAAAAAATATCAATTAGTCGACGAGTTATATTAAAAACAAAATTCGAATTAACATAAACAAACGCCGCGATACGGGTCTTCTAATTTAGCCTCTATTTTCACCCCTCACTCTCAGAATCGACCTAACTTTTGCTAACCTGAATTTGTTCCACAGTGTTATTCTAGAAAATGATTGAGATCACAACTGTTTCAATTCTGGTTATTATAATCTTTATATTGGGCAGCCCTGGAAGTTACTGAAGGTAAAAAAAGTTCACAGGGTGAATGATTCAAAGGCACATTTTTAAATGGAAAGATGACAAACACTAGCGGCCGTATTTATAATGAAAACTTATGCAGTATCTAGCATGAGTATTATTTTTAATGCACTTGCTGCTGCGTTTGCTAAACCCAGATCAGCAGTCTTTCAAACACTGACTGACTGTTAAAACAGCTGATATGTGTCAAACTAAGCAAAACAAAATTATAAATTATTTTTAAATATTTTTTACTTTGCGGATCTTTTAAACATTTTTTTTTACATAATGTAGGAGTGAAATCACACAAGTTGAAATGTAAACAGAGTTGTTTTTCACTATATCAGGTGGCATTAATGCAAAAAATATGGTGGCATTACAAATTTCAGAGTTGTTTTTAAAGCTCTTAGATGACAACAAAAAATTTATTATAAATAAACTATGTGCTAACTAAAAACTAAGGCTAATCGGTTGACTAGTAAGAACCTTAACGAGCGCGACATGTAAACAGCAGCTAACATTTTATTATGAATTCGGGGGGTAGATGTTCCGCAATATAATAGTTACATTGTCTTCATTACAACTATTTAGTCAGTTGCTTTTACTATTTCAGCAATTGAATTGTTTATGATTTAGATCCAGCCCAGGCCTGAGACCCACTTTTTCCTTTTGTCTATTTGAATATATGGTGCCTAAAGATTAATTGCCTAATAACAAATAGTATTATTAGCTTATTTAACAAACAATATTCTTAGAATATAATAGTATAATTGTGTTAACAAAATGTGTAAACAAAAATGTTTTGACTTTTTGGAAGAGGAGCAGGCAGAGCTTTTACTATTTTAATAAATACTCGTACTTTAATAACAAAAATAAATAAACAACACTATAATCAATAAAGATAAAGGGCCCAATCAATGATAGTTGTTAACATTTGTTATACCTTCTAGTCAATAATAAACAATAAATTGAATTGTAATCAAAATACAATAACAAAATGAAAAACAAATGTACTATTTGAAATTAAATTAAAACAAATTGCACGTTGTTTACATTTGATTTGATATAGATATACATACAAGCACATACATAGATATACCATATATAAAAAAATTTGATTTACTTACATTGCATATGCCAACACCTCCAGATGACATTGTTCAAACGTATTTTATCCTTCCAACGTAAACGCACCCCTTTGAAATGATTCCACTTAGGTGAAGTTAATTTTTGACTGTAAATATAAATTAATATGCAGTATTAGTAGCGGTGTTTAGTGTGTGCTGAGAGATAGAGACAGAGAGAGAAAGAAAGAAAGATAAGACGTCTTAATGATTAAAATACATTTTCTGATTAATCGGACTATGTCTTAAAAATTCTCTTTTGAATGAAAAATTCTGCGATTTTTTAATCAGCGAAAAAAATTGACAAAACTTATTTAAATAATTAAATTAAGTTAGAAACTACAAAAAATATAATCTTCAAGAGTGATAAACTTTAAAAAAAAACATTTAAATAAGAAACGAAATACATTCAGCGGCGTAAAAAGAAGCACAAAAATTAAATAAAAATTTGTTTAAATCACTCCAAAATATTATCTAATATTGGTCTTTACTTATAAAAAATGTTGTGAGTATTTTTTTCTTTTACTTTAAAATTAGTTTTTTAGATTTGAAATCAATTTTATTCTTCAACGTAATCTCCATTAAAGGTACTATCACACGATGTGTTTTTTACATATGGGTAAATCCCACCGTGTCGGACGTTTCATTCCGACGCTTCTTTTAAAAAAAAATTATACCATCGAGGGATATATGTAGGATGGGTGTAAAGTACCAAAAAGCTATCTATTAGTATAATAAAATTTAATCATTAAATTATTATTTCAACTTAAGTGCTGCACTAAATTTTTATTTTAAATATGCGTTCGGACGTTTCTCAAAACGGAAGTTATTTTGAGACTAAGTTAATAATCTGCATAAATCTGCGAATTCAGCAGCCATACAAAAAAATTCTGAAGACAGTATTTATTATAAATATAACAAGCTTTCAAACAAGCTATATTTCGTCTTTATTAAGGGCAGTAGTAAGGTCATAGTTAATTATTTTAGTTGTTCGGACGTTTCGTGTCGGACGTTTCACATATTTCCACTCAATAAAAACGACTATTTTTTCAAAGAAATTTTATTGAAAATACATGGTAAGATTAACTTAGCCTAATATTTTTTACAAATGTATTTTTGTGTAGTCAGATTTTGCAGTTTTAGCTGATAGTATAAAGTTTTTATCTTTTAAATATTTAAAATGGTGATAACTTTTAAGCTTTGGAATACTTTTAACACTATTCCACATTTTACCAATTCCTTCAACTTTATCATCAACATCTACTGATGTAATATACAAGATTTGTATCCCGGGAATATTCTGTTTCGCACAGCTATAAAAATCTGCAGCATTACATAAAACTATGTTTTGAGTTCTTATCAGTTCCCAAACCTTTCGTTTTACTACTGCGCCAATGCCATCAACTGCACTTTTACCATGCGAGGTGGCAAAAAAGTTCCATTCAAAAGCGTTTAAGTCAAATGATTTTAGAAAATGTGGCATAGTTCTTAAAATAAACTTATTTTTAAATTGCCCACTACAACCGTCGGAAAATACAAATACTTTTGAAACTTGGTGGGTTTCCTGCAACTTATTTACAATTTCAGATAGAAAGCAAACCACATCAAATTTATTATGAGTTAATTTGTCACTAACAATAGCAAACGATCTTATACAACCCTCAAGCCATGCCACAAATGTAAAAATTGTTACTTGGCTGTAACTAAAATGCGTAGACTGTATTTCATTTTGAACAGTTAGCCTGAAGTTTTCAGCGAAATCAATTTGAAGAATTAACTCTCCGTCTTTCACATTTTCTTTTAAATTTTGAAAATGGTTTTGCTGAGACCGCTGTGATTCTATTTCAAAAATGAGATCACTTACTGTCTCCTTTGAGTAGCTCAAAATCATTCGGTTATTTACAATGCGCCAGGTCTTCCACTTAAATTCTTTATCAATCTAGTAATATAACTTATGGGCACTAAATTAAAAATTATATCTGATTCCCAGCTGTCACATTTATTTGTCATGCACATTTCATTTGAGACATCGCAACAAACACTTTTGAGAAAATCATTAAAAGTTGTCGGAAATGATGGACATTTTTTTTTTCATAGCCTCCAGCAAAAAGGTAAAGTTTGCATGATATTTGCAGACGCACATATTATGGGGCATGGCTTGACTAAGTATTATAGTTTTTGGTCTGTACCTGTAAAATTTGCTTCTACTAATATTTGTATTTAAAAGTTCCTCTTTAAAGAGTTCGTATGCCTCGTTTACAGTCATTATCATATACCTTTTAGGCGTAGGGATTTTCTCTGGACCAATTAGCAGAGTTTCCTTACGACCTGGTGCTTGCACAGAAATGTAATCTCGAACAAAAAAGTTCTGAATAAGCTTTATGTCTATATCTTCAACACTGTGTGATGAGTTGACTGCTGCTGCTACTGCTTTGTTTTTATTACAAAGAACTTCAAGAACTTTGCGCCTTTTCAAAGAGCCTAATGGCAAACCTCGTTCTGCCTTTCGAACAGCTTTAGCCAAAGTCTGCTTGCACGTATATGGCTGTAAGGCTGGAAGTGTGGCTAATTCTTTTTTTCTTTCTCGAAAAGATTTTAACCGCTTACTACCTTCTAGTTGTAATTTTTTGGCGAGTAAGGGGTTACTTGCTGCTTGCACTTTTACCTTCTGCCTGTAAATTCGCTTCCTTTCAGCTTCTTTTGCACGAAATTCTTCACTATTTTTCATTGTGTCCCTCCATGCTTTGGACCTCGCTGCTGATGATTTTGACATCTGTACAAATAAGACATACGAGCATATTGTGTATATATGCACAACTAATCTAACAATATTAAGACTCGCCGTTCGGACGTTTCAATAATAAAATTGCCTTTAAAACTAAACGCCTTTATTTTCTTAAAACCTTTGTTTTTTATTCGAAAGACCTTACAAAGCTTGCTTAGAAAATAAACTTTTCTCGCAAGTACTTTACTTTTTTGCAGCCCTATAGTAAACTAATGTGATATTTGCGTGTTGGACGTTTCACATAGGGAGCACTTGAGAAAAAGTGGGATTAACAGCCATAAAGTAGTGCCAACATTGATCTCATAGCGGAAAATCAAAATAGAGAGATAGACGAAAATGAGTATAAAAACAAATGGAGGAAAAGCTTCACTTTGATACTTTAACAGCTGTCATAAAAACAAGTATAAAAGGAAAAAACTATCATTTTGTATGTGTGATGCAAAGAGTCCTACAATTTTCAAAGTCAAGATAAAAAGAATTCAAATTTATGAGTTGGATTAAATAAAGAAGGGATGCAGCTTAATATATATACTGAAATTTTTGCGAAAATACTAACTTACATTTTTTGGTTTCGGTTGACCTTTTTCAGGATTTACCCATATGTACTGTCATATTTTCCCACAACAAAATTGTACACATCGTGTGATATATCTGTGGGTTTCTAGAATAACCGCGTATGTCATAAAATCAAAATGTTCAGGGGAGCCAAAAAACGTTATATTTGAAATTATGGGCTCGATATAAAGATTTTACAGCTTTTTATTTAACAGTCCTGTAGATATGGGCAATAAATACTTTATATAAAATTCAGAGGAATAGATCCTAGAGAAGGACGAACAATTACACTTAAAGTGTGTGCAGATAAAACAACTTATGTCGACAAACGTCGTTTTCTTTCAAAAATAAAACTACCAATGCAACCACCCATGTAGACATAAGTTGTTGTTGGTTGAAAAATGGATTTTTTTTTTGTTCGTCAACAAGAAGTTAATGGGACTTAGGATGAGAATATAACAACGTATCAAGAATAATAGTGACAAAAAATAACAGAAATAAACACACAAGTTTTTATAAGTGGTTATACATTGAAAACTAATCCAAAATTATTTTGCAATTTTTTTTTCATTAATAACAACGTACGTCGCTATGTGTCGTTTTCTGAGAAAATAATTTGTCAGCGATCAAACGAAGGTTGACATACGTCATTGGTGCTGCAAATTAATTGAATAAACATTTAAGTTACGTCGTTATTTAAAGAAAAAACTCAGAAATGGCCAATATTTAAAAAAAAAAAAAATTAACACATGTAAAGATCGTTAAAAATTAATATATTTGGCATCATTAACTCAAAACTGACAAAAATGGACATACGCGGTTACTCCAGAAAACCACAGATATATGAAACTTGTTTATGTACAATGTACATTTTTCAATTAGAACAGGTTCTATTTTGGCATGACAAACATATGAAAATACAACACTGCTTGTGGCGAAAGAAAAACAGAGTAAATTATAAAGATTAATGTTGAAAGAAAAATAAATTGTTTAATATTAATTAACAATTAAAAAATATATAAAATATATAACTTTATTTTTAACAATAAATTTTTGTAAATTCACAAATTATATCAGCTGCAGTTTATATTTAGAGGTCATACGGAAATACATATGCACGTGTGATAGCAAAAATTATGAATCGTATGTAAAATGATAATTTTGGCAGACATACGGAATTACATATGGATAAAAAAGTGACAGTACATATGTAAAAAATACATCGTTTGATATGACCTTAAGTGAAATGCACTTCTTCCAACGATCCTCTAACATCTTGACACCCTTAAAAGCTCTTCAAAATAGCCTACCGTTTCTGATATGACTTCTTAATTTATGGAAAATGTCTTTCCCTGGAGCCATCTTTCAAATTTGGGAACATATAATAATCGCGGGAGCCAGATCTGGAGTATACGGGGGATGGGGAAGCAATTCGTAATGTAAGGACTTCAATTTTTCTGAAGCCAAAGCAGATGAATGCGCCGCACAGTGGCGCCATTTGAGTTTTTTCGTTGCAAAAATCATATCTTTTGAACCGAATAACATAATTGAACAGTTTAAACAGCATATGATAGATAACTAACTGTTCAGCCTAAGAAATGAGCGTTTGGAAAGGGTGCTACGCTTTGTAGGGGCCTACTTATGGGTTATCAAAGTTAAAATTTGTAGAAAAATCAATTTTATGGTAACTAAAAAAAATTATTTTTACATTTTTAGATTGTTTTTATTTTTTTTTTCTTTAGGGTTTTATGTTTTAAATTATTACCCAACAAATTAAAAAAAAATTACTTCTTTTTTAAATTTATTTTTTCAATTTTCTGTAAAATATTCATCACAATTCGTAAGAGAAGGTATATCTAAAAGACTAATCATTTCTAAACTATAATTATTTTCTAACTCTATTCGTGACTTCACATACCGCAGGGAAGAAATAAGTGGATCGGAAGATGCTGCCAACATGTTGAAGAGGTCCTCATTTTGCCTTACCCTTGATGCTTTGAATGTGTTCTGCAATCTATATTTTTTATAAAATTTGTTAAGAGACTCCTGTGCTTCTTCAAAAAGCTCTCCAATTGGCAAAGACTGGTACTCAATTATATCTTTGCCATGCACCAATATTTTATGGATGGTCGGGGTCAACTTCTTCTGTGGATACATTTCTGCTAAAAGAGATGCAGTTTTCGATGCATATTCTCCATATTTTGTAGAATTGACATTTTCTTTGCAGTTTAAAACATTCAAGATCGTTCCCAATCTTTTCACGATTTGATTGTCAATTCCAGTGATTCTAGTTACTGCCTCATCATTTTCAAAAAATCTCCTAGAAGTGTTTCCATCGTTTGAGTTACCGTATCCGTGCTTGGGACAGTCCACTTTTAGTCCAACTTGTTTAAAAAAAGCATCCTGTATTTGCTTCTTTCTGATCTTTTCCTTATCCTTTATTGATGTATTTTCATCGAAGTTTTCCTCCTCTTTTGGTAGGGTATACGCCAGTTTTAGCAAGAACTCCACACACCTTATCCTTGCGTGCAATGGTGACATTCCATATTCGTAATTCTCCTCGTTTGTAGAATCGTTTAAATTACCAAAGTTCTTCTGACTCTTTTTGCAAATCAGGCATGACAATGTTGAGGTTGTTCCTGTCAGTTCGTTTACGACTTTTCCGTCAACCATGGTCAGGTGGAACTCGTAATTGCATTCAATATATTTTCCTTCTCCAATTTGCAGCTTTGTAGGCTTAATCTAGCTTATTTGTTCTTCAATGTCCTTCACCGTGGTCCTTATGAGTTCTGCCGATTCCCTTGCAAACTGAAACATTATTGGTCGGCAATAATGCACTGATGACGGACGTGGATTTTTCCAGTGTAGGGAAACATCAGATTTTAGCCGCAAAGGAACAACAGATGCTATAAGCATATTTCCGTCCGATATTGTAGCGTCATCGGAAGATATCCTTTGCTTATAAACGCTTTGTCCGGATGATCCATCGCAGCCCCATTTGCTGATCAATGTCAGTTTCTCAGGAAGAATTTTCACCTCATTTTCAGGAAGACTCTCCAACAACGATTTTGCTGTATGGCCCATGAGATCCTGAAGTTTGGCTTTCACAGAGACTTCCGTAAACTCCGTATGCAGTGGTCGTGAATTTATTTTGGCTTACGTAATATGCTTGTATCCTGGTAAAACGTCAGCCCCGCGCATCAAGGATGCCCGTAGTATCTCATATTTTTTTGGAAAGTTGTAAGTCCATAAACAAGGCCAAGGCATCTTCGGAACCATACTTTTTAATGTGTGCGTTTGTGGGCCTGGGAATGCTTTCCTTAATCCTTTTTAGTCGCAGTGGGCTTGCATCAGCAATAGATTTTGTAATCTGCGACCTAACTCTTTCACTATCCTTTGTATATTTAATAGACAGCGCGTCCGATAAATGCTTCGTGGTCAAGTCATTGGTGGCATCGGAAAGTTTCCTCTTTCTTGTGAAAATTGAACACTCCTCAATACTTTTTTTTTGCCTTCCTTTTGCTCCTCTGGTTGATGTGGTGGGTTTATCTACTGCCAATATATCCAGGATGGTGTCTTCATTAAGCCAGTCCTCGTATTTGGAGTTGAAGTTCTGAATGGTTCGATTAGATTTCACCCATTTTGCCTTAATATTTGCATATATCAGATAAAAATTATTTTTTATAATTTCGCTTCTCTCAATATTTCCGTATAAGCTATCAAGTTCTTCTAAAGCAGCTTCTGTGAAAAACTTTGGTGTGGTTGACCTTCTAAACAGTTCAAATAATTTTAAATTGTTTAACGCCATGGTTTCAGTACTTGTTGCGCCAACTTTCAGTCGTAGACTAATCCAGGCATTATGCTTATTTTGCAATATATAGGCTTATGATACCATGCCTAAAAATTTACCTTTTCCCTGCATACATATGGATTTAGGCTGAATTATGCAATTTTGATATTACGCTCGTGTCTAAATAAGATTTGTGCCTACCTGGAGGGAGCATAAGTCAATATTGTTCTTGACCATTTGTACTCCAAAGTAATTTTTAAGTGAGGTGCGTACCTGCGAATTTCAATGAGTAGTTTTTTGTCCATCCTGTGTCTGTAACAGAACATTGGGAGTAGACTTTCGCAGAGGCTCACAGGTAGACAACCGACTTAAAATGCAATTTTCAAACTATTAGATCAAACTACTGTCAGTCGAAACATGTAAGGGATGCACGTCATACAATTTCTGCAACCATGTCTTTTTAACCTTTTTTACCTCTAGAAGCCAAACGGGCACGTACGGGCAGATAAAACCTTTTGAATTATGTAAAGAAATAATCAAAGAACATGTTTTGCAAATATGACAATTATAGAAAAATATAGATTTTGTTTATTTTACGTCAAAGTTGAAAAATAGTGAAAAACGGATAGTTTTTAAATAGTGATTTACCAGGAGAAACACAAAGCAAACAGTTAATTTTTTTTTATCATTATACATTTTATAAATACATCAATCAATACAAACAAAAAATAAGGCGATTCGTTACCTATTTTTCGTGATATTACACCTGAAATCGCAACAAATTGACTAAAAATTGTGTGTTTTTTTTTGAAAACCGAAAGTCGGTCAACTTGAACGGTTATATCATCTAAACTAAAAATGTGATATTATTAAGAGTAGCATATTTGAAATCGTTGAAGAGTTTCCTATAACATGGGTTTATTCAAAACTTCGTCGGCGCACATGAAAATTTTGATTTTTGCAACCTCGTTTGCTCTACGGGCGCCACTGTGCGCCGGTGCATTGTCTTGATGGTACAAGCTTTTTTATTTAAGTGGAGTCGTTTTTTCTTAATTTCTTCATCCAATCTGTCCGATAACTCATAGTACTTGGCAGTTATTTTTTTTTTTTCCTTTCTTCAAGCAATCAATAAATATTATACCACGTGCATCCCAAACAAATATTAACAATTACCTTTCTAGCTGATTGTAATCTTTGGCTGCTTTGGTCGGCTTTCGCATGATTGTAAACACTACACATACTACATATTGAACTCCGGTATATAATAATGAATCCACGACTCATCCATTGTTATAAATCGACGTAAAAATTCAGATGAATTTACTTCAAACATCTACAAAACACACTTTGAACATGAACACGTTTCAGTTTTTGTTCAGCTCTTAAAAATCGCGGCACCCTTCGAGCAGAAAGCTTTTTCATATGATCATGTAAGATATGCCGAACAAGCTTTGTTTATGTCTCTATGATGCCAGCAATCCCACTCACTTTAATCTTTCGATCATACAGTACAACCTGATGCACTTTTCCTACGTTTTCTTTGGTAACTGCTCATTTGGACGACCTGGACGATCTGCATCATTTATGCTCGTACGACCACGTTTAAGTTCGGAATACCACCTTTTAACCATTAAATATGACGGCGAAGATTCATTGTAATGTTTTTTAATCCATTCTTTGGCTTGGACAGTATTTATTCCCACTAAAGAACCATGTTTAATCAAATCACGAAACTCTTTGCAATCCATTTTTTTTTCAAACTTTAAAAGCAGCATAACTTTTATAACGGTAACCAATTTTCCGATTACTGAAATGTCATGAAATTTTAATACAACTTTTCCAATAGTTGGCCCTATTGAATAAACAGAAAAAATTGGCACTTGTCACGCCATCTGTATGTGAGGCCATGACTTTTCACTCGATGTAGTAAAATTAAATTCTGATAAGATCAGTCACATCACAGTCACCTAAGGAAAGAAAAGGTTGTTCCTCAGTAAATATAAACGGAGAAGAAGTCCCAAAAGAAAATAAAGTCATATATCTTGGAATAACATTGGATAGGAGACTTACGTTGAAACCACATATGCAGGCTAAGAGCCAATAACTAAAGCTAAAAACTCGCAAGCTACTTAAGCTAAAAACTGCTGGGACCAAAATCGCAACTTTACTTAGACAATAAGCTGAGAATATATAAGGATATACTAAAGCCGGTATGGTCCTATGGCCTTTATCAAGTAAAGCTCCTTGTTTTGTGGCTAACACAATATTTCAAAACGATCTGGATATGTTGTCGGTCCATGAAGAAATACGTAGGTTTTGCGAAAACTACCTTCAAAGATTAAGCAGCCATACAAATACACTGGCTGTTTCACTATTAGAGATGACATTAACGAAACGAGAATATTGAAACGTGTACACTTCAATACTTTTTATATAGTTATGTAGATCAATGCAACTTCATAACTCCTGTTATGTAATAATTAAGTAATCAAATTTGCTTATTATCTTAAGATAGATTGCAAATAAAGAATGAAATTAAAAAAATATTTTAAATTTTAGAATTTTTCTAAGACGAATTTTTAAAACTGTACGAATTAATAGTGGTCAAATTATACTTATTACACAAAATGAAACACTTTGTTAATACGGCTGAACGGTTGAAAGGCTAACCGTTTAGCTGAATTCTGTTTGCCGGATAGCGAACAACCACTGCCCGAATTTGAAATGGTATCTAATAATCTTCCGACCACATGCAGTTAAAAAGGTTCTTTCGGATCTCAACGTATATAAGTCTCCGGGGGCCTTTTGTACCGTGCGGGAGTTTTTCCCTCTTGCTGGAAGGTTGCTAATGTCCAACCAATCACTAAAAAGGGTGCGGCTAATAACCTTGAAAATTATCGTCCAATTGCAATCTGTTCTGCGCTCTCAAAGGTGATGGAGAGCATGATCAATTTCCATCTTGTGAACTACCTAGAGGCCAACTCACTTCTTAGTGATCGACAATATGGCTGCCGTAGAAGTCGTTCAACGGGAGAAATGTTAGCTCTAGTTTCTGAGCGCTGGAGTCGATCCATTCACAATTTTGGTGAAAGTAAAGTGGTTGCTCTAGACATTTCAAAGGCGTTCGATCGCGTGTGGCATGGTCCATTGATCTCAAAGCTTATTGCATTTGGGGTTGTCATTGACTACTCTCAATTTATATCGAGTTTTCTCAGAGACCGCACGATACGTGTTATTATTGATGAGGTCTCATCCAATGAGTTTCAGCTCAATTCAGGGGTACCACAAGGTTCTGTTCTTTCTTCTTCTCTTTTCCTTATTTTTCTGACCGACATTCTTGGTCATATTTACAATTCTATATTCCCTTTCGCAGATGACAGCAACATTTGTCATTCAGTTTCCTTCAATTGTAGGCCTAGCCTTTTGGAGGTTGGGGGTAATAGACAGACAATGAATGACGCACTCAATCACGACCTGTTAACAATCTCCGAGTGGGGTATAGCGAGCGACTAGGGTTAATTTTAATGCACAGAAGACTCAATGTTGTTTGTTGACCCATATGGCCTGGATTCAACAATGTCATCTGTATATATGAGTGGTATAGGTGTTGAGGAATCGGATACTCTTGATGTTCTAGGCATGAGAATTCAATGTGATGTTCGTTGGAACGAGCATGTTTTTCAAGTATCGAAAGAAGCATTCAAGTGTCTTGGTTTTCTAAAACGATGCAAAAATTACTTCACTCATTCTGATCTCCTTAAAATCTCTACTACCTACATCCGACCGGAAATGGAATATGATTCCCATATATGGACAGGAGCTTCAAAGTCTATTTTCTATCTTCTGGACCATATCCAAAGGAGGGCGTTGATGCTCATTAATGACAGCAAGGAATCCAACACTAGTGACTCGTTTGAACATCGTCGGAATGTGGGTTGTGTAGCACTTTTCTATAGATACTACCATGGGAAATGCTCTTCTTCTCTGGTAGATCACATCCGTTTATAGCACAAGTCAACAAATTAAAAAAAGTTAAATGGTGCCTTGAAACCGTTAGTGGTTCTGTAACATGCCGACACTGGTAATACTAAAAATGTGAAAAAAAAATTTTTTTCTACGTGTAGTTTTGGATTTTTAATAGCAGCTGCCAAATGTCCCTATCGGTAATTTTGTTTAATAAATTCATTTTAATAACATGTCGTCGTCGCGAAGAAGTTGTCTCAATGATCCAAACGTGTTTTGTTACATTTGTGGTGACTACACCGTTAAAAAGTTTAGAAAACCTATAACGGATTTTAAAAAGATTGCTTATTTTTTTATTTTAATTTGCAAATTGAGGATAAAAATAAGCCGTGGATTCCTCAAATGGTTTGCAAAATGTGCTGTGAACAATAAAGACAGTGTATGAATGGTCAAAGACGTCGTATGAAATTCGGAGTGCCTATGCAGTGGAAAGAACAAAAAAATGACTTAGATGACTGCTACTTTTGCTGTATTAAACTACGTGGAATTAATCTGAAAAAAAATGATTTATCCAGTCTAGAATCAGCCAGAAGACCTCTACCACATTCCCAGGAAGTACCTGTTCCAAAATTATGCTCTAAAAATGATCCCTTGTTTGAAGAAATCCTTGTCGAAATGAGTAGCGATAGTGATTTTGAAGAAATACCGTCTACAAACCCCAAATTATTGAAACAAGAAGAATTAAATGATATGGTAAGAGATTTTGAATTACCTAAAGAATCTGCAGAGGTATTGGCTTCTAGACTAAAAGAAAGAAACTTGTTGGCATCACATACAAAAGTGACATACTATCGCAAAAGAGAGCAAGACTTACTACAATTTTTTCATTCGGAAGACGATATTCTATTTTGTTCTGATGTACAAGGCCTTATTCTGGCTATGGGTCTTTCCGAATACCGGCCAAATGAATGACGCCTCTTTATAGACAGCTGCAAACGAAGCCTGAAGTGTGTACTTTTACACAATGGCAATACATATGGTTCACTTTCAATTGCCCATTCTACAAGATTAAAAGAAATATACCTAAATATCGCATTTGTGCTAGACAAAATCAAATATACCGAGCACCAATGGATTATTTATGTTGATCCTTAGATGACTAATTTCTTATTAGGACAGCAAAGTGGATTCACAAAATATCCATGTTTTTATTGTCTGTGGGACAGCCGGGCCAAGCACCTACACTGGGAAAAACTAAATTGGCCAGTACGTGAGGCGTTGGAGGTTGGAAATCATAACATCATAAATCCACCTTTAGTTCCAAAAGAAAAAAATTATATTGCCTCCCTTGCACATTAAACTAGGTCTTATGAAGCAGTTTGTCAAAGCCCTGGATAAAAATGGCCAGTGTTTCTCTTATATAACGACAAAATTTCCAGGACTAAGCTTAGAGAAGATAAAAGAAAATTAATTAAAGATTCCAGTTTCCTAAATTCAATGAATGATTTGGAAGCCTGCTTGGACTTCTTTTGTTGAAGTTATTAAAAACTTTCTTGGAAATTACAAGTCAAGCAACTATCGCCAAAATGTTAACCACATGCTAGATAACTTTAGAAACTTGGGATGCAACATGTCTATCAAATTGCACTACCTTCATAGTCATCTCGACCGATTCCCAGATAATCTTGGATCTTGTAGCGGTGAGCAAGGGGAGCAGTTTCATCAGGATCTGAAAACTATGGAAGAGAGGTACCAAGGCCGATGGGATCGGCATATGATGGCTGACTACTGTTGGGGAATGCAACGAGACCTTCCCACTGCACATCATTCACGAAAGTCACGAAAAAGAAAGTTTTTATGTAAATTATAATGCAAAAAATCACTTTTTTTATATATATGCACAAAAGCAAAATACTAGAAAACTACACGTAAGAATTACAACTTTTTGTTATTTTTGTAATCAGTATGAAGTCCTAGTTTAAAAAATATATACAGTTCCTTGGCACCAAAGCTAGTGTCGACTTGTATAGTCTATTGTCCAGTTGGCCGCACAACGCATTACAGTGAAAATTCATTCATCAGCCGAACTAGCCGTATATGGAATAAATTCCTTGTATAGGTCTTTCCCGACAGTTACAATCTAATAAAATTTAAGTCAAATATGCACAAACACTACTCTCTCTTTCCTCCTTTCCAATAACCTATTTTCCTGAGATCAACACAATGCACTGCATCTGTAGGGGAAGTCCCCTGAGTGTTGGTCAATAATTAAAATAATTTCAGGAAAACAAAATAAGCTTTAAGAAAACAAAATAACCTTTAACGATGCATTAATAGTGATTGGTTAGGTCTCGTAGAAGGTCGTTTTTGTATGGAAACATTAAATCTCATAATTTATATAAGAGATAAAATTAACAAATAAATGTACAATATAAATTATTAATATTAATTAAAAAAATAGCAGCATTATAAAAACAAGTAAGAAAATTATAGTCGGTCTAGACCGACTATATGATACCCTATACCATGCGGTTAGAAACCCTATCTCTTAGGCCCAACTAACTGGACATAGAAAATAAGCAAAAACCAAATTTGAGTGGGATTTTTATTAATTTTTTTGGCTGCAGATATGAAAAAGTTCATCGGATGATATATCTATATGGGGACTAGGTCCAAAAATGAACCGATCCTGATCATGTTTGGTAAAGTCTCTTGTATTTTGCAAAAATATATACAAACAAAATTTGAGAAGAATCAGTGCAATATTTTTGTTTTTTAATAGATTTAAGTGAAGATCGGGAAGCAGCTCTATATGGGGCCAAAGGGATCAATTTTGGACCACTCATTAATGGATGTAATGAATGCATACAAACCCAATTTTAGTAAGATCTATATGACAATTTGGATCTTATGGCAATTTATGTCGATTTCATAGGGGGTAATTTGTGTGGGGGCTAGGTCTTAACATGGACCGATTCTCACCAATTTCAATAGCGTTCATCCCATGGCCGATAAAAGCTTATATACCAAATTTCATCAAAATATATTCATATTTGCGACCTGCAGTTTGATTACAAGGTTTACATGGACACACAGACGGACGGACGGACGGACGGACATTGTTAAATTAACTCAGAAAGTGATTCTGATTCGATCGGTATAATTAAAGATGGGTCTAGGTCAAATATTTTTGGTTGTTACAAACAGCAGCACAAAGTCATTATACCCAAACCACATAGTGGTATAGGGTATAATTAGAGATTTATATTTAGATTTTATAGATTTTCAAACTTTAAATGGACGTAACTTTTTTGTTTTAAAATATTATCGCTAAACCTCGGAATTTTGAATATTTTTTTTTTCGTTCGATTGGCAAAATATTCAAAATATGCCAAAGATATGCAAAATATGAAAGATCCGAAATTTGGAAATACGAAAAAACTCAACTACTTTTAGTTGAAATACTTGTGCTATAACAAAAATAGCCTGAATTGGATAGAAATATTATATTACGAATTATTAAATTATAAAATTACTATCGTTACAATTTTGACAAGTTGTATAAAAGTTTATTTTTCTATCGCGCTGTCCATTAAGTAAAATGCCAAAAAATAATAAATATAAAAAACTTAAATAGGAAATGGTGCAATACCCTTTCCGAGAAGTGTTTCAAATAAGATGGAAGCGATTTAATTTGCATTATTTGTGAGAGAAGGGTAAAGTATTCAGTGCACCAACATTTATTATGAATTTAACACTACATATAAATGATTTAACTTTTTCATATCTTTACATTGTGTGCCAAAAAATCACAAATAGTTCAGCATCTTGCAACATCTCGTCACAGAATATTCAAAGTATCACATACAATTATCGATAATATTATTAAAACATCTAGCAAAATACTAAGTAACACACAAAGCGACATTGTTAGCAACATTGCTGCTAATCCCGAAATTTCCAGCAAAGCGCTTCAAGTCGAACTATGCGAAGCAGTTGTAGCGACAACACTTTAAAAAAAAAATACACTGGTCAAACGATTCCGCATGACAGCACTTTGCAAAAATGCTACTTGGATAAATGCTATGAGGAAGCTATCAGAAAAATTCGAGATAACTTGAAAAAAGACAATATTTGGATTTCGGTGCACGAAATCACAGATAAGCAATGAGGGTATTTCGTCAATTTAATTGCCGGTAATTTGAAAACGAAGCATCAGCCTCATTTCTTATGTCGTGCAAGCAACTAGATCAAGTAAATAACGCATTCGTCATTTGTGTTTACAAGGCAACGAGTCGAAATTTTTGTTACTTTTGGCAGACGCGGCATAGATGATTAAGGCTGGGCAAAATCTGAAAACTGTTTATCCTAGTCTTTTTCATGTAACATGCATTGCTCATGTCTTAAATTTGATTGCCGAAAAAATAAAGTCGTCATTTCCTCTTCCAATCGCCTTTATTTCAGCAGTAAAGAAAATATTTCTAAATATACTCGGCAAAGAGCTGCCGCCAGAACCCGTCATAACCCGATGAGTGACGTGGCTAAAGGCGGAATCATTTTATGCTGAAGACATTAATGACATGAAAGAGGTACATAAGTAATTTATACAGTAACATATCTAAACATACATTTCAAATAAACTCATGTCTAAAAAAAAACTAGCAGATTCCAGCCCTCGAAATTCGAGTGCAAATTCTAAGAAATTTTATTTTTCATTAAATAAAGACCCTAAAGGTATGCTAATCAATTATAGCCAATTCGCAAATTAACACAAAAAACAAACTCATTTTTATTACAAACACATTAACAAATTTATAACATTAATAATTTTATGTACGTGTTAGTAGCAACTTTAAATACAATTTACTCAAAATAAAGGAAAAAAATTAAAAAATTTGTAAATCTGCAAAACTGTTAAAAATAAATATCTTTCAAATAATATATGTTTGGTCAAAATCGGGATAAAACGGTAGAACAAAACATCGGTCACAAGAAATTGCCTAGCCTATTAATATTATAGATGCTGATTTTTCATTTCAATGTCTATTTTAGGTTATTGATATGCTTTATCCTGAAGAAGCAGAATCGATAAAGCAGGCAAAGGAGCTTCTCATTTTTATTTTAAATATTTTTTACATATTTTTAGCATATTCTCATAGCACATTCTTTTTATGTCCTGTCAAAAGTTTCATATCTTTAAAAAAAATATGCTACTATGCAAATTCCGAGGTTTAATTGCAACAACTAAATTTTTCTAAAACTTTTAAACTTTTTATATATTTTTATAAAAAAAAAAGTTATAAATTATCCAGAAATCTCCTATTATTGTAAATGGTGTAAACTAAAGCAATTTTGTCCCCAAGGTCATATATTAATTGCAAAATGTATGATGCCGGTTCCAGAACAACCTGATCTGACGAATAGATGGCGGCAGTAGTTTGAAAAAAAAAAACTTTGGTGAAAAGTAGCAACCTCCTAAAACATATGTTTTAAGTTTCAAGGAGCCATGTTAAAAAAAAATTTTTTTTCTTATAACATTGTGGTCACCGTTATGTAATTCAATACTTTCATTTGAAATGGCTCAATCCAACCAATATTAAAGTCGAGATATATTTTACTCAGAGGAAGTCTGACCTTCGTTTACGACTATAAAATATTGGGTGACAGAGTTTAAACGAAGGTGCGAAAATTTGGAGATGAGAAAGCAGTCCGTACGACGACAAAAATAGCGTAGTGAAGATGTTAAAATAAAATTTTTGGCGATGTTTCACCGCAATAAAGCCGAGTTTTTGTGTAGATTCGTAACCATGGATGAGACATGGGTTCATTACTTCACACCCGAGACAAAGGAACACTCAAAACAGTGGACTGAAATGAGATAATCGTGTCCAAAGAATGCTAAGACAGTACCATCTACAGGCAGCGTTATGGCTTCTGTTTTTAGGGAAGCGCGTAGGATAATTTTTATTGATTATTTTCAAAAAAGAAAAACAATCAACGGCGAGTATTATGCTAACTTATTGCAGCGTTTAGGTGATGAAATTAAGGAAACAAGGCCGCATTTGGCGAAATAGAAAATGTTGTTTCATCAAGACAATGCGCCAGTTCACACATCCTCTATTACGATGACCAAAATCCATGAATTGCTTCATTGCACCTTATTCGCCAGATTTAGATCCATCGGATTATTTTCAATTTCCAAACTTGAAAAAATGGTGGAAAAATATTTGCCAGCAATGAAAAGGTGGAGCGTTCCGAAATGGTGTGATAAAAAATTATTGAAAAAGAATTTATATTTGTACAGGCGGGCGTGGCACTTCCCATAGAATTTAAATTATATAAAGTGCTTCGAGTGTGAGTCTCTAAACTATTAATGTCAGTAGTCAACCAAAAAATGGGAGGGGTTGAACTAGAGGGTGTGGGACCTCCCGTACAAAGGCTGAGGAAAGTAAGAAAAAAGGGAGTTGTTTTACTGTGATATTTTAAGCTTTGTGTGAGTTCATAAATTTTTACTGCGCGCAGTGGCGACATTGGCGGGATCAAACTAGTCTAGATATAAGTGTTCTATTAAAAAGTAAACATTAATATCTGGAGTATTATGAGAGCATGAGCATTGAAAATTTGTGTCAGTCCAATGGTTATTTATGTTCAAACGTGAGAAAGAACCAGTGGGAGGGGCGCCTGCAATTCCAACAAAGTAAATAAAAATATCATGATTTTTAGTTCCCTTCTAGTTTGAGTCTTGAAACATTGCGTAAGTCCGTAAGTTACGAGTATTAATGTCGTACCAACGAACGACGGTAATAATAACAGTCTTTTTTGAAAATTGGCTTATTATCTCTATTTGTTCTGTGCACTCTTAAGAAGTACAAAGAGTAATAAATTAGTAATAAAACACTGAAACATAAATATGCTAGAAAGTTTTTGGTTTAGGTGTACTAAAAGTTTTCAATATATAATTATTTTATTTCTTTTTATTTAATTTTTAGTGGTCATAACTTCTGAACCCGTTGATCTAGTTTTTATCAGGCAAACAGATAAGGCAAAATGTTTGGCCCTTAAATATTTTGTTCACTGCAATACCAACAAAAGAACTGATAACCTATATTTCGAAACATGTTTTTATAACATAAATAATAAAACTGAGTTGAGATAGGCCTTTTCATAATCTAGTGAGGATGGCTTAGCAGTTTGAATTGCTTTAACGGTTTAAAGTTTCTTTTAAAGTTTTGTTTGTTTTTCGGTATAAAATAAATTCACACATTTCGAAATCATCCTTTGGCAAGAGCCTTATAAATTCCAGACTGACGTTTTGATTATCGCACAGTTATGTCTTCAAACACGTAAGCAAAAGTCATGTCTATAAGATACATACACAGACCGAAACAAGTAAGAAATTATAGTCGGTCTTGACTGACTATACGATACCCAGTACCATGGTTTCTTCCGTCTATCTAATTCGATATAGAAAATAAGCATAAACCAAATTTGAGTGACATTGTTATTAATTTTTTTGGCTGCAGAGAAAAAGTTCATATCGGGTTCTATATTTATATGGGGACTAGGTCGAAAAATGGACCGATCCTGACCATAATATTTTGAAAAAATATATACAAACCAAATTTGAGAAAAATCTGTGCAATATTATTGTTTTTTGATAAATTTATGTGAAGATCGGGAAGCAGCTCCATATGGGTCCTATGACTAACAATTGTCCTATAGGGATTATTTTTGGACTACTGATTAGTAGATATAATAAACACATACAAACCCAATTTGACTGAGATCTATATGATAATTTGGATCTTATGGCAATTTATGCCGATTTCATAGGGGTCATTTGTATGGGGACTAGGTCTCAACATGGACCGAATTTCACCAATTTAAATAGCGTTCATCCTATGGCCGATAAAAGCTTTCATACAAAATTTAATCAAGGTTCACATGAACACACAGACGGACAGACGGACGGACAAACGGACGGACATCACTAAATCGACTCAGATAGTTATTCTGAGTTGATCGGTATAATAAAAGATACCCATAGGTCAAATATTTTTCGTAGTTACAAACAGCAGCACAAAGTCATTATACCCAAACCACATGGTGGTAGGTATAGGGTATAAAAAGTATTGCTTTTTCAATTCAATAATTCACAATCAAAACAGATTTATTTTATTATTTCAATACATAAGTGTGTTAAAAATATTATGTAACAAAAATTGATAGAAAAAAAATGATATTAACTTCATACTTGTGTAAGAAAAAAGGATTGGCACAATTAATTTAACGTAAAAATTTTTTGCACAAAAGAAGTTTCAATAATCTGCTAACAACCCTTTTCTTTTTTATACCCATTGTGCTGGGGGTATATAGTGTCTCAAATTCCGAATTTTTCACTTAATAATTCTAAAATAATTCTAAAAAAATTTGAGGCAGAATTGTAGATTCTTAAAAAAAACTTTAACATGTTTAATTGAAAAACATTTTTAAATTAAACCAAGTAAGAGTGTTAAATTCGGCTAATCTTTGATACCCTCCACCTGCATCTCAAACTCAATATTACAACTAATATTGGGTACGGCTACCACTTTAAAACTGTTGTCGGTACTGAAATTTAAATTTCGAATACCAATTAAATTCAAAGTTAATTGCTTTTCTTGTTGGTCAGTTTATATTATAATTCCTTGTTATAAAAAACAATTATCGTGTCTTCTATAGAAATAATTCGTTACTATTTGAAAAATGGCATTAGTTTTCATTTACTAGAGTAGAGAACCCCTAATGAATTTCATTATATAAGCAGCCAGCTTTATAGCACCCAAAGTTTGATCCCTATAAGAAAGTTTTGGGATAATTCATGATAATTCAAAAAAGAAAATAATAAATAATAATAAACTGATTCTTGGCTAAAAAATTTCCAGATATTAATATTAAAAAAAAAAACAAATTTTAAAATGTTTTTATCTGAATTAGCTAGTAATTTTTAATTTTTAATTTTTAATTTATAATTTTTAATTATTAATTTTTAATTTTTAATTTTTAATTTTTAATTTTTAATTTTTAATTTTTAATTTTTAATTTTTAATTTTTAATTTTTAATTTTTAATTTTTAATTTTTAATTTTTAATTTTTAATTTTTAATTTTTAATTTTTAATTTTTAATTTTTAATTTTTAATTTTTAATTTTTAATTTTTAATTTTTAATTTTTAATTTTTAATTTTTAATTTTTAATTATTAATTTTTAATTTTTAATTATTAATTTTTAATTTTTAATTTTTAATTTTTAATTTTTAATTTTTAATTTTTAATTTTTAATTTTTAATTTTTAATTTTTAATTTTTAATTTTTAATTTTTAATTTTTAATTTTTAATTTTTAATTTTTAATTTTTAATTTTTAATTTTTAATTTTTAATTTTAAATTTTTAATTTTAAATTTTAAATTTTTAATTTTTAATTTTTAATTTTTAATTTATAATTTTTAATTTTTAATTTTTAATTTTTAATTTTTAATTTTTAATTTTTAATTTTTAATTTTTAATTTTTAATTTTTAATTTTTAATTTTTAATTTTTAATTTTTAATTTTTAATTTTTAATTTTTAATTTTTAATTTTTAGTTTTTAATTTTTAATTTTTAATTTTTAATTTTTATTTTTTAATTTTTAATTTTTAATTTTTAATTTTTAATTTTTAATTTTTAATTTTTAATTTTTAATTTTTAATTTTTAATTTTTAATTTTTAATTTTTAATTTTTAATTTTTAATTTTTAATTTTTAATTTTTAATTTTTAATTTTTAATTTTTAATTTTTAATTTTTAATTTTTAATTTTTAATTTTTAATTTTTAATTTTTAATTTTTAATTTTTAATTTTTAATTTTTAATTTTTAATTTTTAATTTTTAATTTTTAATTTTTAATTTTTAATTTTTAATTTTTTATCCCTTATTGTCTTTAGATAATATTATAGTTTATATAGTTAATATAATAATTACGTTTATTTATAAATTTAATAAAGCTGAAACCAGTGTACCTGCAAGCAAGTTCACGCTGAAACAAATTATATTCCTTTTTACGAAGTACTCGTATATATAATTTCAAATATGCTGATGTAAGTTAAATTAATAACTTAAATATAGAAAACCAAAAAAAAAAAAAAAACACTTTTAAGAAACCTAAGACAATTATTAAAAACTAAATAAAAAAACCAAAATAATATCACGCTAAAAACGTGTGTCCAGAAGATACAAAAACAAAAAATCGATTCGAAAACCAAGCGGTTTGATATTTTCATTCAAATAATAAGAATATATACAAAAAAGTATTAGGATATTGTTGGTGTATTATGACTTACCTATAGGCTAAATTCATGCACTTGAAGAGTTTTGTTAGCGAAGTTTCTATTTCCAAATGTGAGGTTATCAAACCCACCGACTCGTGACTTCCATATTTATTCTGCTGTGCCACCTTGGATGGCACATACAACTGCACTTCCATACAAGTGTTGGGTTCATCATCGGCTTTCAATAGACTAGGATCTTCAGGATCCAACATTTTAACTTCGCTGTCATCGAGATCATCTTGAGCTTCTTCAGCCTCAAATGTGGAAACCATGAATTGTCCAGAATGTATGGATTCACGTTCGGCTTTGCCGGAACTCGAGATAACTGAACAATTGGAGTCATTTGAAAAAGTGTTTGGCCCGATCACATTTAAACCTGCCGAAGAAGCCACTTCAGAAGACATTGCTGATGTTGATGTGTTATTCAAGCTGACAATATTTACAGATGAATGTTGATACTTATTAAATTGATTAGACATATTTAGCATCATTTTTTTTATAGTTTTATTGGAAGATATTTTGTCAAGACACAATTACCGTTTTTTTTTTTCTTTTTCTAAAGTATTTAGTTAAGTTTAGGGGCGTAGAAAAAAAGTTTAGGGGCAGTTATTTTCAAAAATTTGTTATATTAAGAATTTTGAAGATTAGAAAAGATTACTTGCCAAGACTTTTAACATCGTCATAATGATGATATTTTTAAGTGATAAGAGATATTTATGTTGAAATGTTATTTTTCACTTTACCACAAATAAAAACAAATTTTGTTTAGGATTTATTTATTTTTTTTTTTTTTTTTTTGTTCGAAAGATAAATTTTTGTTTTTATAATCTTTAATACTATCACAGTTTAATGTTGTTGTTGGTTGCAATAACGTCGACGACAAAGGCAACAAAGAGAACAATTTTCAACTTTTTCTTTTTCGAATTTTTAACAGTTGCGATGTTATCATTTCCATTTCACAATCACCACTAAACGTTAACGTTTAACGTTTTAGTTAATAGTCAACATTAAATTGAGTAAAGTCGATCACCGATTTTTTGTTTGGTTTTGTTTTAGTTTCTTCTTTGCGCTCTTCTTTATTTTTTAATACTATTACTTAGTGCTTTTGATTGTTTCTGTAGTTTTATTTTCTCTTTATGAATTTGTTTTTGAAATTTATTTGCATTTGTTATCAGTTCATTGTTGTCGTCTATTCACTTGATTTTATTAAAGAGTCAAAATATGATATGCTTCACCTATACGTTGGGTTTAAAAAAAAAACACAATCTTTTAAAACTGTAGGAAATATGATTGAACAATTGTTCGTAGAGATAAAGAGTGTATCAGATGTAACTCAGTATACGAATCAAATGGGACAAAAAATTATTTACATACATATAGTTATAAACTCGGCTTTTATACAAAATTCATAGTTTAACATTAAAGAAATCAATCAATATTGATGTGATATCTAACAAATATAAAGAACCAGTTAATTATTTTTCAAAAACCTTTTTATACTTTAAAATGTTGTTCTAAAAATACAAAAACAAAGTATGTGGTTTAGTTTATTATACGAGAGCGGATCAATAAGTCCGTGACTTTTCGAACTTCCCTCGTAGTTATATGAAATGCGGCACTGCTCCCATCAAGTACCACCTGTTAATAGACTAAAATTTTGAGCAAGTTCCGTCATTTACTTTGCGTTTAACAGCTGTACAAAACATACAACCTCTGGGTTGTTTTTATACCCTATACCACTATGTGGTTTGGGTATAATGACTTTGAGCTGCTGTTTGTAACAACCAAAAATATTTGACCTACACCCATCTTTAATTATACCGATCGAATCAGTATCACTATCTGATTCGATTTAACGATGTCCGTCCGTCTGTCTGTGTGTCCATGTAAAGCTTGTAATCAAACTGCAGGTCGCAAATATGAATATATTTTGACGAAATTTGGTATTTGTTCTTTTATTGGCCATGGGATGAACGCTATTGAAATTGATGAGAATCGGTCCATGTTCAGACCTAGCCCCCATACAAATGAACCCTATGAAATCAACATATATTGCCATAAGATCCAAATTATCATACAAATCTTAGTCAAATTCGGTTTGTATGTATATATTACATCCATTAATCATTAGTCCAAAAATGATCCCTATTGGACAACTCTTAGTCATAGGCCCCATATAGAGCTGCTTCCCGGTCTTCACTTAAATCTATCAAAAAACAAAAATATTGCACTGATTCTTCTCAAATTTTGTTTGTATATATTTTTGCAAAATACAGGAGACTTTACCAAACATGGCCAGGATCGGTTAATTTTTGGGCCTAGTCCCCATATAGATATAGCATCCGATATGAACTTTTTCATATCTGCAGCCGAAAAAATTAATAAAAATCCCACTCAAATTTGGTTTATGCTTATTTTCTATATCCAGTTAGTTGGGCCTGAGAGATAGGGTCTCTAAACGCATGGTATAGGGTATCGTATAGTCGGTCTAGACCGACTATAATTTTCTTACTTGTTAAAAATGGAAAAAGGTGAATATTATTTTTTGCGAAAAATCAATCAAACCAAGGAAACGCTTGATAAATACTATGGGTAGGTACTCTGCACCATCGATTTCAATGGTCAATGGTGAAAAAGTGGTTTACTGACTTTCGTTGTGGTCGCACAAATACAAATGACGCTGAACGTTCTGGACGGCCAATTGAGATCAATACACCCGAAAATGTCGAAAAAATCCACGATATGGTGTTGGCCGATCGAAGAGTAAAAGTGAGTGAGATTGTTGATTCCATAGGCATTTCATATGTCAGTGTGGTTTCGATTTTAAATGATCAGTTGGGGTTAAGAAAGCTGCCTGCAAGATGGGTGCCGCGTTTGCTCTCAATTGTGAGACTTATCCTGGAATATGCTTCTATAATTTGGGACCCAATCTACTAAATTCATACTGACAGTTTGGAATCTGTGCAGAAACAATTCCTTATGTTTTGTCTTCGGAGTTTAAACTTCAATCCAAGTTTAAACTTCAATCCAAGTAATCTTCCAACATATACCAGCAGACTTGCCCTTATTAAGTTACCAACTTTAAAAAGCCGGAGAACTATGCTAAATGTTTCATTTCTTCTTAATATGAGGTGATGGTGATGTTTGTTCCGGTCTCCTGATTAACAATATATCATTCAACATTCCTCAACGACCAACTCGTTACTTCTCACCTTTATCTGTACAGTACTATTTTACATGAAATTTTTGACAAACCAATGCCTATTTTATGGACCTCGAAAATCCTATTTTTTGGATGGGACACAAAAATTGGAGAAACGTTGGACTAAGTGTGTTGAGCTAAAAGGAGATTATGTTGAAACAAAATGTTTTTTTTTGCAAAAAAAAAAACCTGTGTTTCATTCTAAAAGTCACGGACTTATTGATCCGCCGTCGTAGTGTTGTAATTTTATTTAACAAATAATCTAACCCAAAAAAACAAAGTTTTTATTAAAACTCTTTCTTTCCTCATGCATATCAGTTTTGAATATCTCCGTGACTGTGCGTTACTGTGTGTGACTATTAATCTTTGGCCACAACAAGTCTATGGATAAAGTTTCAGATCGATCGGATGAGGGGAAGTGAGGTTTTAATCTCTCCGTGACTGTGCGTGACTATGCGTGACTGTGCGTGACTATGTCGATGCTAATATTTCTTTACAGCAAATATATCGACCAAGTGTCAGATTGATTGGATGTGGGGAAATCCGTTTAAATCTCTCCGTGACTGTGCGTGACCATGCGTGACTGTGCATGACTAAGTCAAAGTTAATCTTTTTTTGACAGCAAGTGTATGGACCAAGTTTCAGATCGATCGGATGAGGGAAATTACATTTAGATCACTCTGTGACTATGCGTGACTACCCAAAAATTAATCTGTAGTCACAACAAGACTATTGGCCAAGTATCAGATCAATTGGATAAGGGGGAGTAAGGTTGACCCACGACAAACAGACAGACAGACAGACACAGAGTATGAGTTAAAAGAAAGAGTTTAAAATGTAACAAAACTTTCAAGTATTCATTTTTGTATGTGCTGTTGACAAAACATTGGAAACGTTTCGTCTATTTTTGATTTTAATATTTTGTTGGGTGTCCATTATTTTTTAGACTGCTTCACAACACCGAGGCGCGGAGTCACTTAAATTGTTAATTATATCCATTGAAATTTTTTGCCACTCTGAAGTGACTGCCTCTATGAGATCGGTGTTGTTTGTATAATTTCGTGTCCGTATTTTTCGGTCTAAAATTTTCCATAGATTTTCTATGAGATTGAGATCTGGTGATTGGGTTGACCATACCAAAACACCAACTGCATTGGACTGTAGACATTCGGTTACAATTTTGGAGGTGTGTTTTGGGTCATTGTCATGTTGGAACTTATAGATCAGGGACATATTTTCCTCTGCGTATGGCTACATTACGTCATATAGGATTTGCTTGTAAACAATTCCAGTTAGAGTATCTTTTACTACATGAATTGAACCCATTGCTTGGCCACAAACGTCAACCCCATACGATAATTTTGCCACAGCCAAAGTTAACAGTTTTACTTGTATATTTTGGGTTTGGTCTTTTCCCTTTGGCTGTCGTACAGACGTTCTTCCATCATGCCGTCTTAAATCAAACGTGGACGCATCTGAATAGAGAACAGTATTAAAAATTTTCTTGACCAATTCAGTTTAGCAGTGGTTTCTTCACAGGATAACAACCAAAATCAGCCTCAATTGCTCGTTGGGAAACAGTTCGAGTACATATTTTTAGTTCCAGATTGTTAATGACCTCTATGGGTAGCATTTTTTTTGACATTTTTACACTCTTACAATTAAATTATCCTGATTTTGACTCGTTTTACAGGGCCTGCCGCCCATTTCGGCTAAACCCAATCAAAAACCTTGGTTTAACCAGACTTGCAGAGATGCAGTCATATCCAGAGAGGAAGCATTCAAACTTTGGCGTGAAAATAAAAATTCCGTCACTGAACTGCTACACAAAGGCGAGAAACGAATGTGCTAAAGTACTAAGGCGCGAAAAGTTTCTTCACGATCAGCGTCTTCGTGCTAAAGTTCTTTCTGCTCCTCGGGACAGCAAGAGCTTTTGGTCATTTGTTAAAAGAGTAAAGAATAATGTTAGTTCTGCTATCCCAACTCTTATAATGAATGACCAAATATTCTGAACTTATTGCAAAAAATTCATTTTTGCCGGATAGCGATCAACCACTGCCCGAACTCGAAAGAGTATCTTGTACTATGCCTAAAATATTCTTCCAAGCACGTGCAGTTAAAAAGGTTCTTTCGGATCTCGATATTAATAAGTCTCCGGAACTGGATGTTATACCAGCACTGGTTTTGAAACAGTGCTCTTCGACGCTAGCCAGTTCATTGGCCAACCTTTTCAGCCTTTCGTACCGTCCGGGAGTCTTTCCCTCTTGCTGGAAGGTTGCTAATGTCCAACCAGTCCCTAAAAAGGGTGCGGCTAATAACCCTGAAAACTACCGCCCAATTGCAATCTGCTCCGCACTCTCAAAGGTGATGGAGAGCATGATCAATTTCCATCTTGTGAACTACCTAGAGGCCAACTCACTTTTTAATGATCGACAGTATGGCTTCCGTAGAAATCGTTCCACGGGAAACCTGTTAGCTCTACTTTCTGAGCACTGGAGTTGATCGATTCGCAATTTTGGCGAAAGTAAAGTGTATGGCACGGTTGATATTACGTTGATATCAAAGCTTATTGCATTTGGGGTCGGTAATGACTTCTCTCGATTTATATCGAGTTTTCTCAGAGATCGAACAATACGTGTTGTTATTGATGGGGTCTCATCTAATGAGTGTCAGCTTAATTCAGGGGTACCCCAAGGTTCCGTTCTTTCTCCTTCTCTTTTTCTTATCTTTCTGAACGACCTTCTTGGTCAAATTTTTAACTCTATATGTGACTTGCTCCACGAAAAGGGACCTCTGCGCCGAAAAAATTTGTTTTTACTTTTTGAGTGATTCTTATAGGAAAAAAACGCTCTTTCAAATGCCGCAAACCGGCAGTTTCTGGCGGATTTTTTTATTTTGTTTTTATCATGTAATTCTTTTTACATGTTAACCCTTTGCGCTCGAAGAGTTTTTTTCTTCGAGAAACCAGCAACTCGAGAAAAATAAAATATGTTGATATGAACTCATAGTGAAAATAACTTTTTCTTTGTATGTTTTAAATATATTAACAAGTTACTAGTAGATTCCAGCGCTCGAAATTCGAGTGCAATTTCTAGGCAGCTTTATTTTTCAACTTAGCCAATTCACAAACCAACACTTTTATGGTTTATTATTATTGCGGATAAAGATAACAAACTCATTAACAAACAAATTAACAAATTTATTAAAACACACATAGCATACGTGTAATTTTATGTATGCATTAGTAGCAACTTTAAATACCATTTGATCAAAATAAAGGAAAAAAATTAAAAATCTGCAAAACGGCTAAAAAGAAATACCTTTCAAATAACATACGTTTGATCAAAATCGGGATAAAACAGTAGAACAAAACATCGGTCACAAGAAATCGCCTAGCCTATTAATATTGTAGATAAATGTAATATTGAAGTGTTATTCTTTATAATTCTGTTGAGTTTGCCATTTTACACAGTAGTCACCAAGGAGCATTCCACGTTTTTCGGGGCAAGTGTCACAAAAGTATGTTCATGTAAATTTAGAGGGTGGCAATACTTCAAACTAAGTGGGTGAGTGAGACTCACCGCTGGAGTTAGTGCAATACATAACGTGGTGAGTGAGACTCACCGCTGGAGTGCTAAGGGTTAATGTTGGGTCAATTGTAGTAGCGGACATTTAAAACAGCACATGTGAAAATGCTCTACATAAAAATAAAAAAATATATATATGTGAAGGTTCATGGTTCAAACCTCACGGCCGCCCTAAGTAGAAAAATTTTCATATAGAAACAATCTATTCAATTAAAAACATAACAATTATCACAATGTTCAATAAACCGCTGATGAAGGCTGAAATGCCAGAAACCGGTCCGATTAAGAATACAGTGCAGTATGAATTTTTGTAATATATGCTTTCTTCTTCTTTACCACGCACCATTTAATTAAAAAAATATATTTTGTGGTAAATTTGTTTATTTAAAAAGGTAAGAAATTAAGAAATGAGCAAAGCACTCAAATCCAAAATTTTTAAGATGTGTCCTTGAGTATCTCAAAGACAAGCCGACGTACACTGATATAGCCCACAAAATGAAATGATCCAGAAAGAAAGTGTATCAAACACTATGAAAAAACTAAAACCACCAAACACAACATTGTTAAAAAAAAGCGTAGAAAGACGGCCGAGAGAACCTACCATGCTATAGTTCGAATGTGCACCCCAGAATTAGGAAACAAATTGAGAAAAAAAAGAACATTTATTTATCCACAAACATAATTAAAAACAGACTGCTTGAAAAAAAAAACCAAATTTGTCAAAAAAAACCGGAACGAAACATTTAAAATTTGCTAAGGATCATTTAAAAAAAACCTGAAAGTTGGTGGAACAACATTCATTTTGATGATGAATGAACGTTTAATATCTTCGGATCGGATGGAAAAAAACAGAATTTGATCCCATATGCACATTAAAAATAGTGAAACATAGGGGAGGATGTGTATTAGTCTGGGGAAGTTTCTCGTGGTATGTAGTGGGTCCAATTACGCGTATAGAGGGCACTAAGGATCAAATAGTATACAAAAAGATTAGCAGACGTTATGATGCCTTATGTAGAGGAAGAAATGCCTCTTAAATGGAAGTAAGTACAAGATAACGATCCTAAACATACTGTAATCTGTCTCAGTGACAACAAAATCAATATTGCACAACGCACAGTGGACCATATTTTGAGAAGGCGGCCAAAAATCATTTTTTTTTTTGTTATCGATTTTAAAGTTATGTTATTCATTTGAAAGTAAATACTAGTAAACTTCGGGAGCCAAAAAATTGCGACTCTATCTCAACCATATCACAGCGAACAGGGTCTTCGAAAATGGGCTTTCTCAGTATTTTGCTAAAATTAAAAATTTCTTTGTAAATTTTTATTTTTGAATGACTGTAACTTTTTTTATTTAAAAGCTTTTGAAGTGAAATAGATTTTGTATAATTGTGTGGCCTCCATACTATTAATGATAAAAATGTAAAATCACTGAGTCATTCCGAAATTTAAAACAAAAATTTTTTAAAAAAGGTGCAAATTTTCCGAAAATCTCCTAATTAATAGAGCATAACTCCTGCCAGTCAAAAGCAGTCAGAAAAAATCTTGCACTCTTCTATAGTCCGAACCCTCCCCTATACTCCTATACCCCATTATACACCCGCCAGTTTCCGCCCGTGTGCACCAGAACAATTTTTCTGACCCAAGGTTGGATATTTTCTGCAAAATTTATGAATACAAAAGTTGTCCACTATGTGGTTAGGATATATTAAGTTTGAGGTGATGTTTGTAACTGCCATCTTTTATTATATCCATATTTTATTATACGGATCGACTCAAAAACACTTTCTGAGTCGATTAAACGATGTCCGTCCGTCCGTCTGAGTGTTATGAATACAAAAGTTGGTCGTACCGGTGCACCGCGGTGTATTTTTTGCGTGTCGGTAGAGTTGTCAGGAGTTGTTATATACTTATAAAAAAGGGTTGAGATATAATGCGCTTAATTGTTACAGGTACATTTACATAGGTATCTTTCAAAAGAATTAATAGTCTGAATTAGAGTTATATAGTTTAAATACCTGACAAAATGGGAAACAATTTTAATAACATAATAAAAAAAACTATTGCGACATAGCCCTTTAAGATATGAGCAGGTGTGCTTCACCTTTTAAAAGGGGTTAGGGTGTGGGTTTTTTATGCTTCTAAAAGTGGTAATAAAAGATAAAAATTTGTAAATGGTAAAAAAAACTATTGCGACATAGCCCTTTAAGATATGAGCAGGTATGCTTCACCTTTTAAAAGGGGTTAGGGTGTGGGTTTTTTATGATTCTAAAAGTGGTAATAAAAGATAAAAATTTGCAAATGGTAAAAAAACTATTGCGACATAGCCCTTTAAGATATGAGCAGGTATGCTTCACCTTTTAAAAGGGGTTAGGGTGTGGGTTTTTTATGCTTCTAAAAGTGGTAATAAAAGATAAAAAATTTTATTTTACATAATTGCAAGAAAGAGTATTTATAATAATGTTTCCACAATTATTATTCATTACAATTTGTGCAATGGCTAAGTACTGTTACAGAAATCTGGCAGATATTTATTTTCAACGAAATGATGTAGACGATGTAATTTTGCACATAGTGAGCAACGACTTCTTTAAGAATTGTAACCTAGAAGGCATTGAAATGCACAAAGGAAAAATTACTAATTTTGCATCGAATTTGAAAAGACAGTACACTGAATGCTCTCATAGCAAGGCAAAGATGTACAAACGTTACCAAGACTGGTTAATAAAGGAACTTATTTTTGAGAGTGCATCTACAACTGCCAACGAAAGTGGAAAAAAGGGTCGACCAGCAAAACCAATTGACGGATGTAGTGAAAGATCTCGAAGGCGCAAGCTGGAGAATATCAATGAAGAAATTTCTCAAAGAATTATTAAGGATTCATTTTTGCACCAAATTCAACCAACCCAAAATAAAAAAAATAAAATTGAAATAATTGAAAAAATAGTAGAAGGCGCACAAAGAGGATTTTGAAAAGCATTCCTACACTAATTGAAGATAAGAAATTTATGCCGGAAGAAGCGTTCGCCCTATTTTTGGATTTGAAATTTACCAAAAATTTATATAAGGAATTGCGGAAGCGAACCAATGAAAAGAATTGTAGGATTTTTCCAGAGTATCGAGATTTAGTTTCTGCCAAAAAAGAATGCTTACCTTCACAATCTGCTATTAGTATCACTTCAACATCAGCAGAAATAAAATTGCAAGATCTCCTTGAACATACTGCAGAACGATTGCTAAATACGCTTGATACTGATCATTTAAAAAAAAAAATTGGTAATGGCAGCATTACTTTAATTTCTAAATGGGGATGTGATGGATCCTCTGGTCAGAAACAATACAAGCAATTTAATGCCGAAAATTCATCAGATGCTAATTTATTTATGGTATCTTTCGTTCCATTGCGCTTAACAAAAAGGTATAGCGTCCTAGAGCCGTCAACTAGTAGAGCAACAGAAATTGATATATGGAAAAATGAAATTCCTTCTTCAACAAAGTATTGCAGACCAATAAAATTTGCATTCAAAAAGGAAACCAAAGATGTCATAACTGAAGAAGTTCAAAAAATAAAAGATCAAATTAAGGAACTTCAACCAGTAATATTTAAATTTGATGACCAAGACATTAAAGTACATTTTAAAATGTGTCTCACAATGATTGATGGAAAAGTTGCACAAGCTTTAACTGGAACAAAGTCAACGTCAAGCTGCATTATATGCCAACCCCCACCAGAAGACGATAGTTTTAAGGAAGCCTACGAATTTGGAATGTCCCCTCTTCATGCTTGGGTTATGATTTGGAATTTGGTCCGTTAGGCGAAACAGTGAGAAAAAACAAAGAATATGAAGAAAAAGAAAGCAAAAAAAAAAACAAATTCAACAAAAATATCTACAGCTAGGCCTCGTAATCGACCAACAAAAACAAGGGGAAGGAAACACAAATGATGGAAATACTGCAAGGAGATTTTTTTCCGATCCGGAAACTGCAGCATCTATCACAGGTGTAGATCATGAATTAATAAGACGATTCAAAATCATATTACAAAATCTAGCATGCAACAGAAAGATAAATGCAAAAAAATTTGGAGAGTACGCCAATAAAACAGCTATACTTTATAATGAAAAATACTCTTGGAGATATATGCCATCCACAGTTCATAAAATTTTGTACAATGGGGAACAAATAATTCAAAACAATATGCTACCAATAGGAGATCTATCTGAAGAAGCGAAAAAAGGAACAAAGACTACAGATTCTTTCGCGAGCACAACACAAGGAAAATGTCCAGATGTTGTACTAATGAAGACCTACTACTATTTTGTTGTGCACTTCAGATCCATATATGTCCAACATTCGTCAAAAATGGAAAACTAACTCTATTGAATTAGACAAAGAAGCTAAACAACTTCTAGAAGATGAAAATCAAGGCTATTTAAAAGAAATTTTTACTTAAATTGGTTGATTTAAAGTACTTTTTCATTACACTAACAATAAGTTACACTTTTTTTTTATATAGTTAAAAAATTTTCTTGATTTAAAAATTTATATATTTTGTAAATTTACAATAAAAATTGTTATATTTCATAACTTTACCATAAAAATTGATATAGAAATATTTAAAAAGACAATAAAAAAAAAAACTTAACTAAAGCAAAAACATACGAGTTTTTCATTGGAACTTCTCTATCTTGAACCAATATAAGGTAACTTTTACGTTCGCTGCTTAATAAATTATATTTTAACTCGGAATCTTTCAAAAAAAAAAAAAAAACAACCTTTGGCCCTTGTGCACATTAGGACTAAAAAGTTACGGGGGCCAAAGTTTGGCATTTTCTGAAAAAATTAACTTTAAAAATTGTTAAAAAGTATTAGTTGTAAAATTAACTGAAAAAATAAGACATTATATTAAAAAAAAACCTTTTTTTACCTTTTAACACTTTTGTACTAAAATTCAACTACAGATGAAAATGTATTTTACCCAGCCATCTCACATCACACTGCAAGTTCGAAAAACTCAATACACTCACATTTTTTTTACTAATACACTCACATTTCCCACAATGGTCACACTAATGGCACCAAATTTTTCGTGCGAGTAGTGGCAGACACTAACGATGATTAATGTTACCCTGTTATAAATTTAATGCAAATTTACTGGATTCTGTAAAATTGTAATTAAAGTTTTAACTTGTTAAATCTATTATAATGATTTATTTTTTGAAATGCGCATACAAAAACGCAAGTTTGTTAATTATAGAGCATAAATACTATTAACTATTATTCAAACAATACTAATAATAATAAATGTAAACATTTTCCCTCAAACATGTGCCTGTATAATAAACTCGGTAACTCTACTTAAAATAAAATAAGAGAGAGAAGTATACAAATTTTTTCAAGTTTACGCTTCGACAACATTTTAAAAATGAGATTGCAGTCAGATGTGTGAGCATAAAATTTAATGGCGATGGATTCGACTAATTCGAACAATTTTTCGTTAATAATACGTACACAACGATTTTACAATTTCAGTGTGATGTGAGATTGGGGGGTTAAACCCTCCGTAACTTTTTTTTATTTTCGGTCGAGAATTACGTTTTATAGCAAAACTTAAAGGCTAAAGTCTCACCTACCAAACAAAAAAAAAACGCATATCGAAATTCCAATCCAGTCAAAAGTTATAGATTTTTGACCGCCTTCTCGTCAAATGGTCCACTGTGCAACGGTTCGCCCAATCCCGGATCTAAACCCGATCGAGAATCTACTAAAGCCACAAATTTAAGTCTATTATGGGAAGAAATTTAAAAGGCATGGAATTCCGTCCCCCTGGAAAAGTAGCGTCGATGCACTGCTGTTATTAAAAATTAGGGTAATCCAACAAACGACAAGCCAAAGTAACTAATTAAATGAATTTCATTGTGTTTTTTTTAAGGAAATAAAAGGATTTTTACGTTTAATTTAATTTGTCAACAAAATGGGTAAGTCGTTCCGAAAAAATTTAAAAATAAATAAAAGTCAGAGCATTTTAAACATTTTGGTTCCATTTGATAAATTAGTCGTCGTGGTTAACAAAAATATAGAAAGGGTCTAAAAATAGTGGGAAAAAAAAATTAAGTGTGTTTATATTTTTTGCTATAACGTGCTTTTTTTAAATGTCGCCACTGTATATTCGCATAATTTACTATTTTTTGTATGTGTGTTAATCTTGCCAGATCTTTCTGAAGGACCCTGATGATAAAGAAAACTGTAATTAGGCACACAAGACGAATTTTTCCGCAACAGATCCTAACGCAGCCGGATCTTTGATTTTCAGCATGTGAAAACTAGAATGCTTAGAGTACATTTTACGACACAGATATAAGGATGTTGAATTTTTGGTTTTCGATCTGTTTCCGGCTATTTTTTTTTTTTTTTTACATTTTCTCCCTCTGTTTTATTTTTTCCAGAACTTTTCGAAGTCTTTTGATATGCCGAGTTTGTGCATAAATCTAGATTCGGACATCATAGCGAAGAAAAAAAATTTGATTTGTGGACGGAGGGTCTTGGCATTTTTTTTCTTAACATTTCTCCATATCATTCTATATCATTCAGATTTTTAGTTTTCGGTCTGTGGGCGGCAATTAAAATTTTACCATGTCTCTCTATAATTTTCTATTGGGGGTTCTATTTTTCCAGAACTTGATTAAGGGGCCCGATATACTAGAAAGCCGAGATTTGGCATAAATGTAACTTATCCAAAATTTAAATTTTTTTGGTAAGTGGGCAAAAGGCGTGGCATTTTATTTTAACTTTTGCTATAAGGATCACAATTTCATATTTAGATGCGTTACAAAAGGAATGTTAAACTGATATATACCCCATGCACATCGGTGTGGAAGGTATAAGACATAAAGCTGCCAAACTTATTACTGAAATTAAAGGAAAAATGTCAGGTCTAAATTTTGCTTGCACATGAACACTAGGGTGGCCTTTCATTATATGGAGGGGAAAACAAGATTTCAAACTCTCGGTCTCACCCCCTAGAAATATACGAATAGCAAAAAAAACTGAGAAATACAAAGTTTTGGGCCAATCAAAAAACATTTAGTCTTGCCTCAACGCGATTGGAATATATGACTTTTTTCAGATTTTACGAAAAATTTCGTTTTATAGTTTAATTTCTCTGACAAGTTGTTATATAATTCGAGATCAGTATTAAATTATCCTTACAAAAAGCTATAAAACTTCAAAATCGAATTAAACCTCGCCAAGAAATAGGAAATGCCCCAGACCACTTTTATGCCAAAAAAAAACTAGGTCATGAAATTTGATGGCATTTTTTTCAACTTTGAGAAATTGATTAAAGCCATAATTTTTTTTGGTCTCTATACTTGTAAGGACTCAGATATGAAGAATTGTTTTATTACCACGTTGTTAACCTATTGCGCATTTTGAAAACTCCTTTTTCAAGTTTTAAAAAATATTCTTAAACAAAATTTTAAAAAATGGATCCGGCACTTTAAGGTTTTAAGTACATGAGATTAACTGTGTCAATTTTTGAGTAAAGCCCCATGCCAGAATTTTTTTGACAAGGAGTTTATTTTTTGCGGATTTCGACAAAAAATCGGATTTTTGTAAAATATTCTGTAAATGTACTATTTCTAAATACATACTTTGTATTCAAAATTCATCACTTATCTACTTTTAAATGTTATATTTTATCTTAATAGCCTAATAAAAAAATAATAGGACCCCATTAACCCTTTTGGAATTGGGGTCACATATGACCCCAAGCTAATAAAAGACAATTTATTCAAAAAATTCAAATATTTGTAAGTGCTGTTGAATTTTTAGATGCGACGCTTAAAATAAAGGGTGATTTTTTAGCTATTATCTTTTTGGCAACACTGGTTTAAACAGCTGACGCACGTTTCGTGTTTTGTTTTATTGTCAAACATCTTCAGTTTGGTCTATAATTTAACCATGAATCGTCTTACAAACGAACAACGCTTGCAAGTTATTGAATTTTATTATCAAAATGCGTGCTCTGTTAAGAAAGTTCATCGCGCGCTTCTTCCATTTTATGGTCAGTTTAATCGACCCACTGAAGCTGCTATTCGGGCTATTGTGACTTAATTTCGATCCAAATTTACATTGTTGGACATTAAACCACCAACATGCTTACGTAGAGTGCGAACTAAAGAAAATATCGCAGCTGTATCGGCCAGTGTTAATGATGACCATCAATTATCGATTCGTCGCCGTTCGCAGGAATTGGGCCTCTGTTACTGAACAACGCGGATTTAGGTGTGAAGCCGTTCAAGATACAGCTGGTGCAAAAATTGAAGCCGAACGACCTATAGCAACGTAGAATTTTTGGTGAATGGGCTCTCGGAAAGTTGGCCGAAGATCCACTTTTTTACCGAAAAATTGTGTTCAGCGACGAAGCTCATTTTTGGCTCAATGGGTACGTAAATAAGCAGAATTGTCGATTTTGGAGTGAATATCAGCCAGAAGCATTGGAAGAGCTACCAATGCATCCAGAAAAAGTCACAGTTTGGTGCGGTTTATGGGCTGGTGGCATCATTGGACCGTACTTCTTCAAAGATGATGCGAATCGTAACGTAACTGTGAATGGTGAGCGCTACCGAGAGATGATATCCAACTTTTTTTTGCCCAAAATGCAAGAGCTTGACTTGCATGACATGTGGATTCAACAAGACGGTGCCACATGCCACACAGCACGCACAACAATGGACTTATTGAGAGGCGAGTTCGGTGAACATTTTATTTCACGTTCGGGACCGGTCAATTGGCCGCCTAGATCGTGCGATTTAACGCCTTTAGACTATTTTTTGTGGGGCTATGTTAAAGCTCATGTCTATACAGACAATCCCGCTTCAATTGACGCATTGGAAGACAACATTGAAGCATTTATTCGTGAGATACCGGCCGAAATGTTGGAAAGAGTATGCCAAAATTGGACTAAGCGGATGGACCATTTGAGGCGCAGTCACGGTCAACATTTGCATGAAATAATCTTCAAACATTAAATTGTTTGGACCGTACTATCGATTCAAATAAAGATTTCGTGCATTTTTCTGAATTTTATGTGTTTTTTTTTTGGAAAACTTTCCTATAGCTCTTAAAAAATCACCCTTTATAATAAGAAATGTGTAGAACTTCCGTTCCTAAAATTTGGGATAAATCCGAGAACGTTAACCCATTATTTGCCAAGGCCAGCTTTGGATTTTAAGATATTTTTAAATAAAAATTACCGAAAACGAATTTTTCTATTAAACTCGATGAAACCACTATTTAGAATTTAAAAAAAATAATTCGGTTAATTTTTATTTATTTAACCCTTCAGTGCTCCTGGGATCAAAATAATCCATTGTGATATATATTTGCTGCAATAAATTAAAACCACTTTTAACCAATTTTGTTAAAAAATTATTTTATGTATGAATTTCTTGCGGAAATGTCGAGAAAAGTCGTTCAGGGAAAAGTTGTTGGTAACTTTAGTAGCAACAACTTTTGACTAAACAATTTTTGTGTACAATTAATATTTAATAAGCTATGACACATAAAAGTCGGACTTAATGTGAAAATATGCCTTTTGTCAAACTTTGGTGGGCGTAAGGCACGCCTTAATCTTCACCGATTGACCTGAAATTTTTTTGGGCGTTTTTTGTCAATATCCACCAAATTTGTTGGTGAGACCGCAAGATATTCAAGGGCCACTCTAATGAACACACATTGACATTAGACAAATTCTGACACTAGACAAATTCTGGTGACAAGAGTTTTGACATTTTTTGAACAAATTTATATCAGGTGCCCACCCAGTGTTAGTACTTATTAAGTTTTTACTAAATTTTATTCTTTTAGTTTTTTTTTGCAAATTTATTAGCTAATTGTTTATTTAAATGTTCGTATTTATTTCTATTTAAAAACAAATTCATTGAAAAAAATTAAATTTTTTTAGGGCAATTCCATATGTGACGGAATGACATTTTGAGCTGTAGAATTGAAGTTAAGGCTATTCTACAAAGCTATTTTGAATTGAAAATTCATTCTTCAGTTTGAAAATGATTGCTAATGATTAAGAGAATTAAAAAAAAACTCAGAAACAATTTTTACACTATTTTATTCTTTTATTTTTGAGTAATTTCTCATTGTGTGACGGAATGACATTTTTGCTACCATGACTATGTCCTGGTATTAAAACCTGGGAACTTTTGAAAATTAAGAAGCAAGTCAGATTTTAATGCATATTTTACATATGATATATAAGCAATATAAAATTATAATTTAGAGCAACTGGCCTGTAATAGTATCGAATTTATTAACTGTCCTTTGACGTGACGGAATGACTGTGACGGAATGACTAAAGTTTCTTAAACATGTATTAAAAGAAAATTGAGTAAACAGTTAAATTTTATATTTATTTTATTATTTAGAATGCTTGTAAGGAATTACATTATGTAACTTGGAACGTATTTTAATATATTTTTAAACTTACTTCATATGAATGAAAAAATATTTTTTTTCATAAAAGTTGACATTTTTATGGAATTGCCCTTTATTTATAAAACTTTTTATTTATTAAAAACTGTTTGGATTCTTAGCCTTTGTTGATCGGCCTGGAATGGTATGGCAACTAAAAGAAAAGCGAAATATTGTATTTACATTTCCAGAAGAAAATTATAGCTGTGCATTTGTTGTGGACCAAGAAAACTCAATATTATGGACTGAGTTTCGATAACAATAAGCGAAAAAATAAGAAATAGAAAATCTACCCTATACCATTTTGAGGTCAGATATCACTATCTGGCTCAAGTTAAAAATTTCCATCCATCAATCCGTTGGTCTGCGATATATCTTGGTCAAATTTGGTTTATGTGTGTTTATGGTGCCCACAGATAATCAGTCCAAAAATAAACATAACAAAAATGTGTAACCATTATAAGTCAAAGTCCCCACATAAAACATCCTCTTCATATTCACTTAAATATATCTTAAGATATAGAAGATATATTTTGCTCAATTTTATTGTTTTTTCAAATTTGCGGCCAATCGAAAATAAGCTAAAATATATAAGAAAATTAAAGTCGGTCTAGACCAACTATACCATACCCTATACCATGAGTTTAGCGAAAGCGTCTTAGGTCCAACTAAATGGATATAGAAAATAAGTATAAACCAATTTTGAGTGGCATTGTTATTAATTTTTTTTTTTGCATGCAGATATAAAAAGATTCATATCGGAAGCTACATTTCTATGAGGACTATGTCGAAAAATGGCCCGATCCTGACCATATTTGGTAAGATCATATATTATTTGCAAAAACATATACAAACCAAATTTGAGCAAAATCTATGCAATATTTATGACACCATGTGGTTTGGGTATAATGACTTTGTGCTGCTGTTTGTAACAACCAAAAATATTTGACCCAGACCCATCTTTAATTATACCGATCGAATCAGAATCACTTTTTGAGTTGATTTAACAATGTCCGTCCGTCCGTCTGTCCGTCCGTCCGTCTGTGTGTCCATGTAAACCTTGTAATCAAACTGCAGGTCGCAAATATGAATATATTTTGATGAAATTTAGTATATAAGCTTTTATCGGCCATAGGATAAACGCTATTGAAATTGGTGAAATTCGGCCCATGTTCAAACTTAGTCCCCATACAAATGACCCCTATGAAATCGACATAAATTGTCATAAGATCAAATTGGGTTTGTGTGTGTTCATTATATCCATTAATACAAAAATAATCCGTATAGGACAATTCTTAGTCATAGGCCCCATATAGAGCTGCTTCCCGATCTTCACTTAAATCTATCAAAAAACAAAAATATTGCACAGATTTTTCTCAAATTTGGTTTGTATTTATTTTTTCAAAATATAAGTGACTTTACCAAATATGGTCAGGATCGGTCCATATTTCGACCTAGTTCCCATATAAAAATAACATCCGATATGAACTTTTTAATATCTGCAGCCAAAAAAAATAATAACAATACCACTCAAATTTGGTTTATGTTTATTTTCTATATCGAATTAGTCGGACTGAAGAGATAGGGTCTATAAACTGTGGTATAGGATATCGTATTTTCGGTCTAGACCGACTATAATTTCTTACTTGTTTTGGTTTTTGATAGATTTAAATGAAGATCGGCAGCAAGTTTTTGTGGAGGCTGTGACTAAGAATTATCCTACTGACTTTATTTTTGGACTACTAATTAATGGCTGTCATAAGCACATAAAAACTAAATTTGACAGGGATCTATATGATAAATTTTGGATCTTATGGCAATTTAAGTTGTTCTCATAGGGATCATTTGTATTGGGACTAGGTCTTAACATGCTTCGATTTTCACCAATTTTAATAGCGTTCGTCCTATGGCCATTGAAAGCTTATATACCAAATTTCATCAAAATATATTCATATTTGTAGTTTGATTACAAGGTTTTCATGGACATGAAATTTATTCTGAGTCGATCGGTATAATAAAAGATGGGTCTAGGTCAAATATTTTTGGTAGTTACAAACGTCAGTACAAACATAGTGATATAGGGTATAATAAGTATGTACGAGTATCTGCAATTTGAAACACATCACACGTTTCATATAATTTAATTTTGACTAGAGGAGAAAATCTTTCTGTTTACATTTCAGTCGTACATATAACTTAAGGTGGAACTGAATATGTAAAATACTATTAATATCAACACAATAAAATATATATAAATATATATGTATACAGTGTTGGAAAAAATAATAGGGACGCAAACCCTGAAATTATTTATTTTGTCTCATGTTTAACATAAACGATTTATATGATTGGTGGATACTGTAAAATGATAGATAGTATAACGGTTTTTTTATTGTTCTAATGTTGATGCTTGGGCTTATAAATAAAATTAGATCTTGAAAGTAAGGAAAAAAAAACTGGAAAAAATAATAGTGACGTAGTACTAAAATTTTTTTTATATAGAATATACCTGACCTTCAACTTTAAATTTATAGTAAAAATTAAAATAAATGATGAAATATGAACAGTAAAAATAATTTCTTATAAATTGATATTACTTTTTAAATAAATATATTTCATTTAGTGTTTAAAAATTGTTTTTTTATTAGCTTAAAAAAGATGGAAAATCTATTCGTGAGATTGCAAAAATATTAAATGTTCCAGACACAAAGTTTTTAATGCAATTCACGCTAAAGAAAAAAAGGTATGAAACTAGAGGAAGAAAGCGAAAAATACCAGGAAGTTTGGGCCAGCTCATAGTAAGAATTTCCACAAAAAAACCCCTTTTAAATCAAAATTGATTTACGTGCACCAGTAACCTGTCGTACAAAAGAAATTGACTACTAGAATCTGGATTCAAGGCTTCACGTCCTTTACTGAATACACAAAACATAAAATAGGTTATTATTCGTCAGTTAACAGCTCCGTCGGTAAATTTTGTATAAAGTCCTGTGGCCGTACGAAACAAATATAAATTCGTTTCCTTTTGACGGTAAAATGTTTGTACGAAGACCAATAAACGAAGCGTTTGGCTCCAGAAACACAAAAAAACCGTCAAACATGGTGGAGGTCCCATAATGATTTGAAGTTGTTTTGCGTCATCTGGCGTCGCACAGTGGCGCCATTTGAGTTTTTTCGTTGCAAAAATCATATCTTTTGAACCGAATAACATAATTGAACAGTTTAAACAGCATATGATAGGTAACTGTTCAGCCTATGAAATGAGCGTTTGGAAAGGGTGCTACGTAGGGGCCTACTTATGGGTTATCAAAGTTAAAATTTGTAGAAAAATCAATAACTAAAAAAAATTATTTTGTTAGATTTATAGTCATTTTTCAGACATATTGCAATTACTACTGTAATTAATATGCAATTTTTTTAATTTTGTTTAAATGGTGCGTGGTAGAGAAAACTGAAAACTAACCACACTGCTCGTAGGCCTGACTTTAGGTGAGTGTGTTAAAGCGCTGACCAAAAAGTGCAAGTACGAGTGTATGTGAAGTTCACGGTTCAAAACCTCACGGCCGCCCTAAGTAGAAAAAATTTTCATATAGAAACAACCTATTCAATTAAAACATAACAATTATCACAATGTTCAATAAATCGCTGATGAAGGCTGAAATGCCAGAAACCGGTCCGATTAAGAATACAGTGCAGTTATGAATTTTTGAAATATATGCTTTCTTCTTCTCTACCACGCACCATTTAAAAAATTATTTTTACATTTTTAGATTGTTTTTTTTTTTCTTTATGGTTTTATGTTTTAAATTATTACAAAACAAATTTAAAAAAAATTACTTCATTTTTAAATTTATTTTTTTCAATTTTCTGTAAAATATTCATCACAATTCGTAAGAGAAGGTATATCTAAAAGACTAATCATTTCTAAACTATAATTATTTTCGTGACTTCACATGCCGCAGGGAAGAAATAAGTGGATCGGAAGATGCTGCCAACATGTTGAAGAGGTCCTCATTTTGACTTACCCTTGATGCTTTGAATGTGTTCTGCAATCTATATTTTTTATAAAATTTGTTAAGAGACTCCTGTGCTTCATCAGAAAGCTCTCCAATTGGCAAAGACTGGCACTCAATTATATATTTGCCATGCGCCAATATTTTATGGACGGTCGGGGCCAACCTCTTCTGTGGATACATTTCTGCTAAAAGAGATGCAGTTTTCGATGCATATTCTCCATATTTTGTAGAATTGACATTTTCTTTGCAGTTTAAAACATTCAAGATCGTTCCCAATCTTTTCACTATTTGATTGTCAATTCCAGTGATTCTAGTTACTGCCTCATCATTTTCAAAAAATCTCCTAGAAGTGTTTCTATCGTTTGAATTACCGTATCCGTGCTTGGGACAGCCTACTTTTAGTCCAACTTGTTTAAAAAAAGCATCCTGTATTTGCTTCTTTCTGATATTTTCCTTATCCTTTATTGATGTATTTTCATTGAAGTTTTCCTCCTCTTGTGGTAGGGTATACGCCAGTTTTAGCAAGAACTCCATACACCTTATCCTTGCGTGCAATGGTGACATTCCATATTCGTAATTCTCCTCGTTTGTAGAATCGTTTAAATTACCAAAGTTCTTCTGACTCTTTTTGCAAATCGGGCATGACAATGTTGAGGTTGTTCCTGTCAGTTCGTTTACGACTTTTCCGTCAACCATGGTCAGGTGGAACTCGTAATTGCATTCAATATATTTTCCTTCTCCAATTTGCAGCTTTGTAGGCTTAATCTTGCTTATTTGTTCTTCAATGTCCTTCACCATGGTCCTTATGAGTTCTGCCGATTCCCTTGCAATCTGAAACATTATTGGTCGGCAATAATGCACTGATGACGGACGTGGATTTTTGCAGTGTAGGGAAACATCAGATTTTAGCCGCAAAGGAACAACAGATGCCATAAACATATTTCCGTTAGATATTGTAGCGTCATCGGAAGATATCCTTTGCTTATAAACTCTTTGTCCGGATGATCCATCGCAGCCCCATTTGCTGATCAATGTCAGTTTCTCATTTTCAGGAAGACTCTTCAACAACCGTTTTGCTGTATGGCCCATGAGATCCTGCAGATTGGCTTTCACAGAGACTTCCGTAAACTCCGTATGCAGTGGTCGTGAATTTATTTTGGCTTGCGTAATATGCTTGTATCCTGGTAAAACTTCAGCCCCGTGTCGCATCAAGGATGCCCGTAGTATCTCATATTTTTCTTTGGAAAGTTGTAAGTCCATAAACAAGGCCAAGGCTTCTTCGGAACCATACTTTTTAATGTGTGCGTTTGTGGGCGTGGGAATGCTTTCCTTAATCCTTTTTAGTCGCAGTTGGCTTGCATCAGCAACAGATTTTTTTTTGCGACCTAACTCTTTCACTATCCTTTGTATATTTAATAGACAGCGCGTCCGATAGATGCTTCGTGGTCAAGTCATTGCTGGCATCGGCAAGTTTCCTCTTTCTTGTGAAAATTGAACACTCCTCAATACTTTTTTTTTGCCTTCCTTTTGCTCCTCTGGTTGATGTGGTGGGTTTATCTACTGCCAATATATCCAGGATGGTGTCTGCATTAAGCCAGTCCTCGTATTTGGAGTTGAAGTTCTGAATGGTTCGATTTGATTTCACCCATTTTGCCTTAATATTTGCATATATCAGATAAAAATTATTTTTTATAATTTCGCTTCTCTCAATATTTCCGTATGAGCTATCAAGTTCTTCTAAAGCAGCTTCCGTGAAAAACTTTGGTGTGGTTGACCTTCTAAACAGTTCAAATAATTTTAAATTGTTTAACGCCATGGTTTCAGTACTTGTTGCGCCAACTTTCAGTCGTAGACTAATCCAGGCATTATGCTTATTTTGCAATATATAGGCTTATGCTACCATGCCTAAAAATTTACCTGTTCCCTGCATACATATGGATTTAGGCTGAATTATGCAATTTTGATATTATGCTCGTGTCTAAATAAGATTTGTGCCTACCTGGAGGGACCATAAGTCAATATTGTTCTTGACCATTTGTACTCCAAAGTAATTTTTAAGTGAGGTGCGTACCTGCGAATTTCAATGAGTAGTTTTTTGTGCATCCTGTGTCTGTAACAGAATATTGGAAGTAGACTTTGGCAGAGGCTCACAGGTAGACAACCGACTTAAAATGCAATTTTCAAACTATTAGATCAAACTACTGTCAGTCAAAACATGTAAGGGATGCACGCCATACAATTTCTGCAACCATGTCTTTTTAACCTTTTTTACCTCTAGAAGCCAAACGGGCACGTACGGGCAGATATAAAGAAATAATCAAAGAACATGTTTTGCAAATATGGCAAATATAGAAAAATATAGATTTTTTTTTTTTTTCCGTCAAAGTTGAAAAATAGTGAAAAAAACGGATAGTTTTTAAATAGTGATTTACCAGGAGAAACACAAAGCAAACAGTTAATTTTTTTTTATCATTATACATTTAATAAATACATCAATCAATACAAACAAAAAATAAGGCGATTCGTTACCTATTTTGCGTGATATTACACCTGAAATCGCAACAAATTGACTAAAAATTGTGTGTTTTTTTGATAATCGAAAGTCGGTCAACTTTGAACGGTTATATCTTCTAAACTAAAAATGTGATATTATTAAGAGTAGCATATTTGAAATCGTTGAAAAGTTTCCTATAACATGGGTTAATTCAAAACTTCGTCGGCGCACATGAAAATTTTGATTTTTGCAACCTCGTTTGCTCTACGGGCGCCACTGTGCGGCGTTGTGAAGCAATACTAAATAATAAACAAAAATGGAGGGAAAATTAACTGTTTGCTTTGTGTTTCTCCTGGTAAATCACTATTTAAAAACTATCCGTTTTTTCACTATTTTTCAACTTTGACGGAAAATAAAAAAAATCTATATTTTTCTATATTTGCCATATTTGCAAAACATGTTCTTTGATTATTTCTTTACATTATTAAAAAGGTTTTATCTGCACGTACGTGCCCGTTTGGCTTCTAGAGGTAAAAAAGGTTAAAAAGACATGGTTGCAGAAATTGTATGGCGTGCATCCCTTACATGTTTTGACTGACAGTAGTTTGATCTAATAGTTTGAAAATTGGATTTTAAGTCGGTTGTCTACCTGTGAGCCTCTGCCACAGTCTACTCCCAATATTCTGTTACAGACACAGGATGCACAAAAAACTACTCATTGAAATTCGCAGGTACGCACCTCACTTAAAAATTACTTTGGAGTACAAATGGTCAAAAACAATATTGACTTATGGTCCCTCCAGGTAGGCACAAATTTTATTTAGACACGAGCATAATATCAAAATTGCATAATTCAGCATAAATCCATATGTATGCAGGGAACAGGTAAATTTTTAGGCGTGGTAGCATAAGCCTATATATTGCAAAATAAGCATAATGCCTGGATTAGTCTACGACTGAAAGTTGGCGCAACAAGTACTGAAACCATGGCGTTAAACAATTTAAAATTATTTGAACTGTTTAGAAGGTCAACCACACCAAAATTTTTCACGAAAGCTGCTTTAGAAGAACTTGATAGCTTATACGGAAATATTGAGAGAAGCGAAATTATAAAAAATAATTTTTATCTGATATATGCAAATATTAAGGCAAAATGGGTGATATCTAATCGAACCATTCAGAACTTCAACTCCAAATACGAGGACTGGCTTAATGAAGACACCATCCTGGATATATTGGCAGTAGATAAACCCACCACATCAACCAAAGGAGCAAAAGGAAGGCCAAAAAAAAGTATTGAGGAGTGTTCAGTTTTCACAAGAAAGCGGAAACTTGCCGATGCCACCAATGACTTGACCACGAAGCATTTATCGGACGCGCTGTCCATTAAATATACAAAGGATAGTGAAAGAGTTAGGTCGCAGATTACAAAATCTGTTGCTGATGCAAGCCCACTGCGACTAAAAAGGATCAAGGAAAGCATTCCCACGCCCACAAACGCACACATTAAAAAGTATGGTTCCGAAGATGCCTTGGCCTTGTTTATGGACTTACAACTTTCCAAAGAAAAATATGAGATACTACGGGCATCCTTGATGCGACACGGGGCTGACGTTTTACCAGGATACAAGCATATTACGCAAGCCAAAATAAATTCACGACCACTGCATACGGAGTTTACGGAAGTCTCTGTGAAAGCCAATCTGCAGGATCTCATGGGCCATACAGCAAAACGGTTGTTGGAGAGTCTTCCTGAAAATGAGGTGCAAATTCTTCCTGAGAAACTGACATTGATCAGCATATGGGGCTGCGATGGATCATTCGGACAAAGCGTTTATAAGCAAAGGATATCTTCCGATGACGCTACAATATCGGACGGAAATATGTTTATGGCATCTGTTGTTCCTTTGCGGCTAAAATCTGATGTTTCCCTACACTGGAAAAATCCACGTCCGTCATCAGTGCATTATTGCCGACCAATAATGTTTCAGTTTGCAAGGGAATCGGCAGTACTCATAAGGACCACGGTGAAGGACATTGAAGAACAAATAAGCAAGATTAAGCCTACAAAGCTGCAAATTGGAGAAGGAAAATATATTGAATGCAATTACGAGTTCCACCTGACCATGGTTGACGGAAAAGTCGTAAACGAACTGACAGGAACAACCTCAACATTGTCATGCCCGATTTGCAAAAAGAGTCAGAAGAACTTTGGTAATTTAAACGATTCTACAAACGAGGTGAATTACGAATATGGAATGTCACCATTGCACGCAAGGATAAGGTGTTTGGAGTTCTTGCTAAAACTGGCGTATACCCTACCACAAGAGGAGGAAAACTTCGATGAAAATACATCAATAAAGGATAAGGAAAAGATCAGAAAGAAGCAAATACAGGATGCTTTTTTTAAACAAGTTGGACTAAAAGTAGACTGTCCCAAGCACGGATACGGTAATTCAAACGATGGAAACACTTCTAGGAGATTTTTTGAAAATGATGAGGCAGTAACTAGAATCACTGGAATTGACAATCAAATCGTGAAAAGATTGGGAACGATCTTGAATGTTTTAAACTGCAAAGAAAATGTCAATTCTACAAAATATGGAGAATATGCATCGAAAACTGCATCTCTTTTAGCAGAAATGTATCTACAGAAGAAGTTGACCCCGACCGTCCATACAATATTGGCGCATGGCAAAGATATAATTGAGTACCAGTCTTTGCCAATTGGAGAGCTTTCTGAAGAAGCACAAATTTATAAAATTTTATAAAAAATATAGATTGCAGAACACATTCAAAGCATCAAGGGTAAGGCAAAATGAGGACCTCTTCAACATGTTGGCAGCATCTTCCGATCCACTTATTTCTTCCCTGCGGCATGTGAAGTCACGAATAGAGTTAGAAAATAATTATAGTTTAGAAATGATTAGTCGTTTAGATATACCTTCTCTTACGAATTGTGATGAATAATTTACAGAAAATTGAAAAAATAAATTTAAAAAAGAAGTAATTTTTTTTTAATTTGTTGGGTAATAATTTAAAACATAAAACCCTAAAGAAAAAAAATAAAAACAATCTAAAAATTTAAAAATAATTTTTTTTAGTTACCATAAAATTGATTTTTCTACAAATTTTAACTTTGATAACCCATAAGTAGGCCCATACAAAGCATAGCACCCTTTCCAAACGCTCATTTCATAGGCTGAACAGTTACCTATCATATGCTGTTTAAACTGTTCAATTATGTTATTCGGTTCAATAGATATGATTTTTGCAACGAAAAAACTCAAGTGGCGCCACTGTGAGACGGTGCCAATCTGTAAATATAGTGCACAGCTAAAAAGAAATACCTTTCAAATGGTATATTTTTTATCAAAATCGGTTAGTAATTAAAGTTGTAAAATAGGTTCCAAGAAATCGCCTTGCCTATTAATATTATAGATATCGTGATCAAATATATCAATAATATGAAATCTATATTATCAGGTTCACGCCAATGCAATTGAGTCTGTGCAGAAAAAGTTTTTGCTATTCTGTCTACGTGGTTTAGGTTGGAGTTATGATGACTTACCATCATATACTAATAGACTAAAGCTTATCAGACTTCCAACTCTTGAGAGTAGGAGGACCATGTTGGGTGTCACCTTTGTTTCCAACCTTGCGAATGGTGACGTTGACTCGGAGTTTCTTTTATCAAACTAGAATTTTAACACACATTGTAGATTCACAAGACATTTTAATCCGCTTCATTTGTACTATTTTAGGACTAATATGCCAATTCTTATACTTTCCGCAGAATTTGTCATGATTATAATGTATTACAGAATTTCGTTGATCTTACTTGTAATGTATTGAAAGTAAAACACGATATAATTGAATACCTCAATTAACTATTTCTTTGTTTTTTATGTTTTTTAAGTTTGTCTATTCCTAATATCAGCTGATGACATAGTCTGTAGCTGATTTACGACCATACAATCTATTTGCCAGCTCTTGGAATACCAACCAAGAAGGAAGCTTACCATCGAGATTGCCTTAAACGAACTGTAAAATTCCCTAACAGAGTAATGATATGGGGCTGTATGTCTGCCAAGGTGTTAGGTCAACTCCATTTTATTGAAAATACTGTAAATACAGCCCGCTACATAAACATGATTGAAGAGCATGTCTGCAAAAAACTTTTGGAAAATTCACCCTCCAACAAGATGGAGCCCCGGTCTATACAACTAAAGTTACAAAGAAATGGTTCTTGAAAAAAAAAATTTCATGTGAGTCCGATCACAGGGAGGATGTGTAAACATCTAGTAATTAAAGATTTTTTTATGTAATTTTTTAAAATCAAACAGAAAGCGTCATCTGTGTATCATAGCAAAAACTGTTTCAGCTAATTCAACAACCCTTTGCTGTAAAACGTTAAAAATATCCCAATATAAACGTATTATCACGTACCTAGATGACGCTTTTAAAAAGTGGCATAAAAAAACAATGTTATATCATAATTTTTTCACCAATACAATCATAAGTCACACAGCGTTATCTGCTTCAGCTCACACCGATATGAGTTACGCTGTTTTTGTGATTGTATTGTGAAATAGAAATTTACCCCCCTGCGCGTATAGATGTTTACACATCAAAAATATTAATGTTCTGGACTGGCCTTTATTCAGTCCAGACCTCAATCCAATAGAATCTTTATGGAGCCATTAAGAAAAGACGGCTTAGAAAAGATCCCCAAACAACGATTGCTGGATTGAAAACAAAAATCAAGGAAATAAGGGATTATATTACAAATTCTTTAACTCTTCTCTTTGGGAGAAGGTCCCTGGGGATCTTTTTGCTTCTCCAGCTCTCACCACTCCTTAATGTTGTTTTAATACCCGAATCGTACATGTATTCCAAGAAAAGTGTGCTGAAGCGATATGAACAATACTTTACATTTTATTGAGGTTTAATGACGTTTAGTATGTGGATTAGTGAAAAGGTCCCTTGTACTATTATTTTGAGAAATCGCTATGATTTTGTGGAATTGGTTTTTTTTTTTTTTTGTATAACAGCTATTTGGACGCCAAAACAAGATTAACTACATCTTACCAACCCTTAAAATTTATACGAACAGGTACAGGAATAACACAAAAAAAATTTTAAAAAACAGTATAAGAGGATCATAAGTTTCATAAACCAAACCATATAACGTTTATATATTGAAAAGTGAACATCGAGAGCGGAATTTTTAAATTTGTGTATATACGTATAAAGAAAAATGGCAGATTCAATTTTGGTTGTCGCGGAAATGGTGATACGTCACAGTACACGCTGCCAGCGAATGACTAAGGAGGAGAGATGTGTTATCGATGATAGATTTCCAGAGTTTATTAATGAGGAGGAGAGTGACACTGATGATGATTATGTTTCATTTGACGTCGAGGTTGAAGATAATGACGCCCCAACATATCAGCGAAACCTTGACGTTGATGAGTCGGATGCCGATACTGAACCGCATGTGGGAATGAATGAGGAGTTAGATAAAAAATGGCACGAAATGGAGTATAGTTGCACCACCGAATACCCACATTCGTCCTCATAACGTGGTCGACTATAAAAGAAGGAAACCAGGGCCAGTGAAAGATACATATGATCCCTACTCCATATTCCGCACGCTCATCGCCGAAGATATGGCATATATTATCATACTGGAAACCAATCGAAAACCCAGGGAAGTAACAACTGTATGGAATTCGGAAAATCCTTCCAAGAAAAAGGAATGGAAAACAATCACTCTAAAAGAGTTCGAAGCATTTTTGGCTATCGTTTTGTATGCTGGGCTGTCTAAATCGAATAATGAGCCTGCTAAGGAACTGTGGGGCCCAACATATGTTCCAATATACGAAGCCGCATTATCATACGATCGATTTATGCTCATCAAAAAATTCCTTCGCTTTGGTAATGCAAATACGCGACGGGAGCGATTAATCAACAGTAAAACTCCTGCTATTGACGATATTTGGCAAATGCAGCTTACATTCCGCACGATTCGCTGACCGTGAACGAGCAATTATTCCCATATAGAGGCTGCACCCGGTTTACAGAATACATTCCGTGTAAGCCAGCCAAATACGGAATAAACGTATGGTGGCTGTGCGATTCGAAATCATTTTATTCCCTCAATGAAATGATATACTCTGGGAAGTTGCCTGGTCAAGAGCGTGAGTTAAATCAAGGGTTAAAGAATGTTGTGTATCAATTAGTGGAAATATATGTAAAAACAGGCCGCACAATTTATGCTGGCAACTTTTTCTCCAAGTTGGATGTGGCGCGTACATTGATGATGCAGAAAACCGCATTTGTTGGAACAGTACGCTCAAATAAAACATTTGAACAACGCGAGTTCCTGAAAAGTCCTGCGCGTCCAGTTTGAAGCTCACTGTTTGACTTCTGGGAAGGCGATGTATCACTGTGCTTATATGTTCCGAAGAAGAATAAAGCGGCAATTTTGCTGTCTACAATGGAAGCATTCAATGTAAAGGTAAAACAAAATAATTTTGAAACACACAAAAGCGGAAAAACTAAATATTTTTTGTCCTTGTAGGTAGTAGCAAGAACGACAGCAGGAACTGCACCTTCTGTTGCGCCTCGATCAAATCGGCCGTCATGCCAGTTATGTCATGTGGGGCCAAATCACCGCATTCGTTATCGAAATTTTTCGATCGTAATCATCTTTTTATTTCCAAAATAAAATGCTAAGAAAAATTTTTCTTCGTCACAGTTGAAGAATTATGGCCTCTGATTAAGAAGAAAAGCGAATCGTGGTCGAGCGTTTGTCCGTCTTTTTCAAATAATAAACCAAAATATGAAATTTCGATTGATTTTGCTCGATATCGAATGCGGTGATTTGGCCCCAAAGCGTATTGCTTTACTTGCAACGAATCAGTTTGTGCTGAACATTCAACATTGTTGCGCGAGAATCAATAATAATAATAATAATATTGTTATTCAAGGGCAAACTCCAGCCCTTTGCGTCTATTGCGCTGATTGATGAATGGCTTGTTGAGAACAATTCGACCATGAAAATATTTTTTTGCGAAGCTCTCTTCTTTTTATTGGATCACTGACATTCTTTCGCAGGAAAATTTAAAACTCACTGTTAATTTTTCGAGGCGATTATATGGGTTTCCTTTACTTGACGCACTCTCCACCTTTCATCTGTAGCAATCATTGGACCGAGTTTTGACTTTATTTCAAATTCGACACTTTCTTTATACCTTTTTTTGATGTACTGCGATTTCTGCATAACTTTTTCCTTTTTAAACTCTTTCTTTTAACTCATACTCTCTGTCTGTCTGTCTGTCTGCCATGGGTGGACCCCATTCCCCCTTATCCAATTGATCTGAAACTTGACCCATAGTCTTGTCGTGACTACAGATTAATTTTGGTAGTCACGCACAGTCACGCGTGGTCACGCACAGTCACGGAGTAATCTAAATGTCATTTCCCCTCATCCGATCGATCTCAAACCTGATCCGTGCACTTGCTCTGAAAAAAAGATTACCTTTGACTAAGTCACGCACAATCACGCATGGTCACGCGCAGTCACGCAGTGATCTAAATGTCATTTACCCTCATCCGACCGATCTGAAACTTGGTCGATATACTTGCTGTAAAGAAAGATCAACTTCGCCATAGTCACGCACAGTCTCGCGTGGTCACGCAAAGTCACGGAGTGATCTAAGTGTCATTTCCCCTCATCCGATCGATCTCAAACTTGGTCCATACACTTGCTGTGAAAAAAAGATTAACTTTGACTTAGTCACGCACAGTCACGCATGGTCACGCACAGTCACGGAGTAATCTAAATGTCATTTCCCCTCATCCAATTGATCTGAAACTAGGTCCATACACTTGCTGTGAAAAAAGATTAACTTTGACTTAGTCACGCACAGTCACGCAGTCACGGAGTGATCTAAATGTCATTTCCCCTCATCCGATCGATCTGAAACTTGGTCCATATACTTGCTGTAAAGAAAGATCAACTTCGCCATAGTCACGCGCAGTCACTTATAGTCACGCACAGTCACGGAGTGATTTAAAACCCATTTTCCCTTATCCGATCGATCTAAAACTTGGTCGAGAGACTTGCTGTGAAAAAAGATTAACTTTGACATTGTCACACACAATCATGGAGAGATTACAATTTACAATATCTTAGAAAACTCGAAATAAATCAATGCAGACAACTCAAGCGGTCATATCTGTGACTTGCAATTATAAAATTCATGGGTTTCCTTGAAATATAATTCGAATTATCAACTGTACGATTTTAAGTGACGTCACATCTTCGTGCATTTCAGTGGGCTGCCGCATTTTTAGAAAACATAAAAGTATTTTGCACTTTGTTTACACATATTATTCAAATATTTTGTAATGTCGTTTTGATGTGTAAACATCTATGCCCTCAGGGGGGTAAAAATCTATTTCACAATACAATCACAAAAACAGCGTAAGAGAAAATCGGTGTGAAGTATATGTAAGTGTATTGGTGCAAAGATTATGATTAAAAGTTAGCTTAGCTTAGCTGATTCAACAACCAATTGAAAGCGCCACGAATGTATAGCAAACAACTGCAACCATCAAGTATAACAACCATAGCAGTTGCTTGCTATACATAGATGGCGCTTACTGTTTGATTTTACTTGATGTGTAAATAGATGTTTACACATCTCCCCTGTGATCGGACTCCAATAGCTTTTGATGTGTAAACATCTATACGAGCAGGGGGGTAAATTTCTATTTCACAATACAATCACAAAAACAGCGGTGTGACTTATGATTGTATTGGTGAAAAAAATTATGATATGTTTGAAAATGAAAAATAAACAACACAATTATAGTCGGTCTAGACCCTATACCATGCGTTTAGAGACCCTATCTCTCAGGCCCAACTAACTGGATATGGAAAATAAGCATAAACCAAATTTGAGTGGGATTTTTATTAATTTTTTCGGCTGCAGATAAGAAAAAGCTCATATCGGATGCTATATCTATATGGGGACTAGGCCCAAAAATGGACCGATCCTGACCATGTTTGGTAAAGTCTCTTGTATTTTGCACAAATATGTATATACAAACAAAATTTGGGAAGAATCAGTGCAATAGTTTTTGTTTTTTGATAGATTTAAGTGAAGATCGGGAAGCAGCTCTATATGGGGCCTATGACTAAGAGTTGTCCAATAGGGATCATTTTTGGACTACTGATTAATGGATGTAATATATACATATAAGCCTAATTTGACTAAGATTTGTATGATAATTTGGATCTTATGGCAATATATGTTGATTTCATAAGGGTCATTTGTATGGGGGCTAGGTCTGAACATGGACCAATTCTCACCAATTTCAATAGCGTTCATCCCATGGCCGATAAAAGATTAAATACCAAATTTCATTAAAACAATATTCATATTTGCGACCTGCAGTTTGATTACAAGCTTTACATGGACACACAGACGGACGGACGGACGGACATCGTTAAATCGATTCAGATAGTGATTCTGATTCGATCGGTATAATTAAAGATGGGTGTATGTCAAATATTTTTGGTTGTTACAAACAGCAGCACAAAGTCATTCTACCCAAACCACATAGTGGTAGAGGGTATAACAATGAAAAATAAAAAATGAAAAATGAAAAATAAAAAGTGAAAAATAAACAAGTAAGAAAATTATAGTCGGTCTAGACCGACTATACGATACCCTATACCATGCGTTTAGAAACCCTATCTCTTAGGCCCAACTAACTGGACATTGAAAATAAGCAAAAACCAAATTTGAGTGGGATTTTTATTAATTTTTTTGGCTGCAGATATGAAAAAGTTCATATCTGATGCTATATCTATAAAGGGACTAGGTCCAAAAATGGACCGATCCTGATCATGTTTGGTAAAGTCTCTTGTATTTTGCAAAAATATGTACAAACAAAATTTGAGAAGAATCAGTGCAATATTTTTGTTTTTTAATAGATTTAAGTGAAGATCGGGAAGCAGCTCTATATGGGGTCAAAGGGATCATTTTTGGACTACTCATTAGTGGATGTAATGAACGCATACAAACCCAATTTGAGTAAGATCTATATGACAATTTGGATCTTATGGCAATTTATGTCGATTTCATATGGGTAATTTGTATGGGGGCTAGGTCTGAACATGGACCGATTCTCACCAATTTCAATAGCGTTCATCCCATGGCCGATAAAAGCTTATATACCAAATTTCATCAAAATATATTCATATTTGCGACCTGCAGTTTGATTACAAGCTTTACATGGACACACAGACGGACGGACGGACGGACGGACGGACGGACGGACGGACGGACATTGTTAAATCAACTCAGAAAGTGATTCTGATTCGATCGGTATAATTAAAGATGGGTCTAGGTCAAATATTTTTGGTTGTTACAAACAGCAGCACAAAGTCATTATACCCAAACCACATAGTGGTATAGGGTATAAAAACGAAAAATTAAAAATGAAAAATGAAAACTAAAAAAATAAAAACTGACAAATAAAAAATGGAAAATAAAAAATAAGAAATATAAAATAAACAAGTAAGAAAATTATAGTCGGTCTAAACCGACTATAGGATACCCTATACCATGCGTTTAGAGACCCTACCCCATAGGTCCAACTAACTGGACATAGAAAATAAGCTAAACCAAATTTGAGTGGGATTTTTATAAATTTTTTTGTCTGCAGATATTAAAAAGTTCATATCGGATGCTATATCTATATGGGGACTAGGCTCAAAAATGGACCGATCCTGACCATGTTTGGTCAGGTCTCTTGTATTTTGCAAAAATATATACAAACAAAATTTTAGGAGAATCAGTGCAATATTTTTGTTTTTTGATAGATTTAAGTGAAGATCGGGAAGCAGCTCTATATGGGGCCTATGACTAAGAGTTGTCCCATAGGGATCATTTTTGGACTACTGATTAATGGATGTAATAAACACATACAAACCCAATTTGACTAAGATTTATATGATAATTTGGATATTATGGCAATTTAAGTCGATTTCATAGGGGTCATTTGAATGGGGGCTAGGTCTGAACATGGACCGATTCTCACCAATTTCAATAGCGTTCATCCCATGGCCGATAAAAGCTTATATACCAAATTTCGTCAAAATATATTCATATTTGCGACCTGCAGTTTGATTACAAGCTTTACATGGACACACAGACGGACGGACGGACGGACGGACATCGTTAAATCGAATCAGATAGTGACTCAGATTCGATCGGTATAATTAAAGATGGGTCTAGGTCAAATATTTTTGATAGTTACAAACAGCAGCACAAAGTCATTATACCCAAACCACATAGTGGTATAGGGTATAAAAATTAAAAATAAAAAATGAAAAATGAAAAACGAAAAATGAAAAATGGATAATGAAAAATAAAAAATAAAAAATTAAAAATTAAAAACGAAAAATTAAAAATTAACCAGTTGAAATAATAAATAATAAATAATTTTTCATTCGCAGAGCCCCTGGAGTTGTTTCCTATAAGTGATACATAGATGACGCTTTCTGTTTGATTTTAAAAAAGTGCCATAAAAAATCTTTAAATACTAGATGTTTACACATCTCCCCTGTGATCGAACTCACATGATATATTTTTTTTTTAACCATTAATACATAAACAAATTGCAAGCCTACTGTTGCTGAACGATTTTAAGTGAGAATCACTTTAAGAATAATGCGAGTGACATACAACAACTGCTTGAACTTATTTATTGCCAACTTAATTATTGTCACAAAAAGTATTTCCGCATTGAGATAGTAATTTCTGAAACATTTCAATGAATAAGAGCCGACTGCATGGTACTGGCCGAATTGCTTTTGGTAGAACCTCATGGATAGTCATACGAAATTCTTAATAAAACAATTGTGCAGTTTGATTAAGTTCTCCTCCCCAATCTTGAAACAAACATCAGAAAAATATTTTTAATGTCAAAAAAATTTGCAAAAGGTGTACATGACAAAGTATTACATTTTCAAATATTACTCTTTACTTTTAATATTAATATTAGACTTTATTGTATGTTTTTCAGATTGAAGTACACTTTAATTTTTTGCATACGGCCCTAAGTGAAGTCATGCTAAATTATTAAAACTAGCAGAACCCAGCACTCGAAATTCGAGTGAAAATTCTAGAAAAATTTTTTTTTTCATTAAATTTTTTTCATTCAATGTTTTTTAATCTATATATGTATATATAAAAAATTTATGAATATTTAAATAAAATTTATTAAATTGTGAATTTTGAAATAAAATTCATTAAATTTCATTATAAATATTTTTGTTAATAACCTTTAGATAATCAATTTTAGCCACTTCACAATTCAATACAGGGCTTTTGATAAACAATGCAAACACATTAACAAATTTAATAAACCTACACACAGCATTGTATAGTTTTATGTGTTTCTGTGTTAGTAGCAACTTTAAATGGTTATTATTCGAAAAAATGTATCAGATGGTGCACATCTGCAAAGAAATACCTTTCAAATTGTATATTTTTTGTCAAAATCGGTTGATAACTAAAAGCGTAGAAGAGATCACAAGAAATCGCCTTGCCTATTAATACTAAGACTGTCCAAATTGGTATAAATTTTGAATTTTTAAAATGCTCTGCGCTGGGTTAACGAAATGGATTTTTTTAAATTAATGTTCTGTAAAAATCAACTAATTTATTTTAGTTAAACGCACTTCCTCTCGAGTACGAGAACACTTTTAAACATATTTAAACATATTTTGGGAAGGAACCCACCTATTGTTGATATAAAATGTCATAAATTACTTTTTGTCTGTAAACATTAAGATCTGGCCACACTTTTAGGAAAAGAGAGAGCTGCTATTATTTTAATATAATTATTATTATTATTGATATAAACAACAAAATAAAATTATCTCGTTATTTAAAAATAAATTTTAATCACAACACACATGCCGTCCGATAATTTATAAATGCAATAAATTTTTAAATATGGTTCGTTTAATATTAATTTGGAATTGTACTGAAAAATAACACAAATCAGCTGTTGTGCTCAATACTAACACAAGAGTGGCAAAGGCAAATATGTAATAGAAGAAATATAAAAAAAGTACGTTTGTTTGCATGAAAGTATGTTTTTCGACGTTTACATTTAACTCTTTTAATATTCGCACAACACAAAGTGGGCTCGCCTGTCTTCCTATTTTTCTTCTTTTTTGTTATAAACATTATTTCACTTTCATTGTTTTGTTTATTTATTGACACTTTAATCAAATTGTTATTCTACGTAGTTAGCCTTTAGTATTTTGTTTAAATGTATTGGTGTCAGCACATTCTCCCCGTCGTTATCAAACAATTGAATTTAAATAGAAACCAATATAATTGATAACAAATTTAAAAACCAAAGGAGGAGCAAACACAATTTCATTTGAAAATCTAAATTTGTATATATGCAATCATATTTTCCATCTTTTTTGTTATTGTTTTTTTTTTTCTCTCAATCTGTTTCAATGTAGGGATTGCCCGAATAATTATAAAACTTGAAATGTATAGTTGTCGACACTGTAATAAAAATTCCTGATTAGCCAGTTTAGTAGTTCGTTGTTGAACATCTAATAACTGGGTCCGGAATATTTGTTATGGCGTTTGTGTTATTATTGTTTCGATTTACGTTTGCCGTCATACTCTTTGTATACCCGTAGTTCACATACACTCAATACTCTTGAGAAGTTGGCTGATAAACTGGCCTTTGACCACTAATAAAATCATTTATTTAACACATTATTTTTTAATACACTTTTTTCACTTCTTTTTCATGTTATTGCTAACATTTTTTTTCACTTTACAACTTTTGTTTTTACATTTCACTTGTAGAATATTTTTTTTATTTCTTCAGCGCAAGTAGCAAAAAATCGTAAAATGCAAAAAAACATCGGGAATTCTATGAATGCGATGTTTTTGTCTTAAATGACAACGCAGTGCTGCCAAGTTCAATTTAACAAGTGTACTTCCTTCCTGCTAGAATTTTAGGAGATGGGAAAATTTTGCTACCATATAAATTTATTTTTTCTTTGAAATAAAATTGATTACAAAACAAATATTATTTAATTTTTATGTGAACTTTTCAGGGGTTTTTTTTAAACGATAATAGTGTAAAAATTAATATGTAAAACATACTATAATTTATATACAAATTAGGGACCTATATTATCAGAAATGGTGAATTTTGATTAATTTGAAAATATGATTATACGTGCACTTTTACTATGTTCTACCTTGCGTATTAAATTTTTGAATATATTTATGCGCATAGTTTGGCACTAAAAAGTTGAGTAAGTATTAAAATCGTTGTGATTGTTACTCATTGCAACATTACACAAACGCACTGTACACTGAACTTGTATAGTGTATGACGTGCCAACGGCACGTATCAGGAACATTGAAATAGGTTTTTTTTTATGAAAACACACCGTTAATACCATGTAATTTCTGTTACTGTAATAAAACATTTTTTAAGGGAAATGAAATTGTAAAATTATCGGAACTTAGTTTTTGATGTGTAAAAATCTATACGCGCAGGGGGGTAAATTTCTATTTCACAATACAATCACAAAAACAGAGTACGACAAAAACGGTGTGGGGTATGAGTGTATTGGTGTAAAGAATATTGCAGTTAATTCAACAATTCTCAAGTATAAAAACGTTAACAATTTCACACTATAAACTAATTCAACAACCAAAAAGTATAACACAATCACAAATATAACAATATAGAAGTATAACAGCTAATTAAACTAGGCTAAATGTATAACAACTCTAAATTGAAAAAATTATACTGAAGCGTATTATGAGCTGGCAGTTGTACAACGAATTTTCAATCGAACACAATTTTGTAAGTTATTTTAATTTCATGAGGTTGATCTGCCTTGTGTGCATTGCAGCAGCAGTTCATCTGTAGTAGACAGCCATTCCATAAACGCCTCATTGCAGTCGAAAATTTGCTATAAATCTGTAAACAAATGGTACCATTGTTAAAACCTCGCATACTTACATAGTGGAATCCATTTCCAAAATGTTGGAATGTCTCATGACGAAGCATTCATCTTCATCAGACAATCATAGAACCATAATTCCATGTTAGTAAATAATTAATTTATTTTTTTTAAATAAATTTGTAAACAAACAATTTTTATTTATAGTGCTAGCTGATAAATATATAATATTGTGAATAATCCAATTGAATGAAATTCACAATAGCGCTATTTTATCGAATGTGCGCCATAATACCAAATGAAAATTCGTTCGATAAGTTTATTCGACCACAACCGAAAATCGAAAGTTGCTCATAATGGGCACCTCTAATTACTAGATGTTTACACATCTCCCCTGTGATCAGACTCAAAAGCTTTTTATGCTACGTTGCCTATTGGTTTAAATCTGCATTGAAAACTAGTTTTCGCGTTATTCATAGTTTGAAAAATTATTTGGCTTAAATGTTGGCGATCAATTTGATAAAATTTTATGAAAAAAAAAAATTAAATAAATAATTATGTCAGAAATATTTTTCTATACACTTGACTTAAAAAGTGAGTTCTCACTATAATTTTTAAAATTTAAATGGAATTTTATATCAAAAATATATCTATAATATTAATAGGCTAGGCGATTTCTTGTGACCGATGTTTTGTTCTACCGTTTTATCCCGATTGTGACCAAACGTATATTATTTGAAAGGTATTTTTTTTAGCCGTTTTGCAGATTTACAGATTTTTAATTTTTTTCCTTTATTTTGAGTAAATTGCATTTAAAGTTGCTACTGTTAGTAGCAACATAAAATTCTACATATGCTATGTGTGTGTTTATTAAATTTGTTAATGTGTTTCTTAATGACTTTGTTATCTTCATTCACAATAATAATAAGTCATAAAAGTGTTGGTTTGTGAATTGGCTAAGTTGGAAAATATAGCTGCCAAAAAATTGCACTCGAATTTCGAGCTAGTTTAAAAAATACCTGCGAACTTGATTCATAATATCATGGATGTAAATGAATCACAATCACAAGGATGGAATGAATCACAAAATATAAATTAACATTCAGTTACAGAATTTTAACAATGTTTTATTCAAAATTTTTTTCTTTTTGTTTAAATTGCATAACAATTTGAACTTTAATGTAAAGAAAGATAGACCAAACTGAATACAATTTCTCTTTATATATAAAGAGGCATAGGGTTCCACGACCCTTCGCCCAATTCCGCCCATACTTATAGGGTCCATACAGAACACCAGCATACATGCACAATCAATTGATTGCGTCAGCTGGTTGACCGTGTATGGGCCCGTGATAAGAACTGCATATTATATTAATATTATACAGTCCTTGGCAGAGCTTAAAATAGATAACATAACATACACAAATAATATGCAAAATTTTTGGGGAATGTGTTCGACATTAACAAAGGAAAAGCATTTTAAAATTATGGGTTGTATGTAGTGCGCCACGCCCCATATTTATTTTAGAAATTATAACAGATAAAACAAGTAAGAGTGCTAAATTTGACTTTGTTACACTTCACCTGTGTTAAATTAAAAGTTTTGCTTTTCTTTTTGAACACTATTTATTACAATGTCTTAAGCGGGATATACACGGTCAAAATGCATGACAAGCATTGTAGTGGTATTAGTGAAAATGTGTTTGTATGTGTCACACCGATTATGATTGAAGCAAAATCAAAAATTTTAGATTTTTTGTGTATATCGTTGCTCGTCCTGCATGGTTTCATTTTTGATGTGACTTGGAAGCGAATGGATGTAAAAATGTCGGAAGAAAAGAAAATCGTGTTAGAATTGATGGAAGAAATGGTGTTTACAGCACAAAATCAAATACCAAATGAATGATTGAAGAGCTATGCAGTATCGTGTAAGAGAAAAGCTTCATGCACACATAAATGAATTTGACGTCAAGTATTTTGACCGTGTATACTGGCCTTTATGCTTTTTTGTAAGATCCGTATCATGCATGAAACACATAGATGACAGCGGCTACACGACTACAGCCTGTCAAAAATAAAATGCACACGTTTATATGAAAACGATTATTTTGACACCAACACAGCTACACGACTACACGACCACTTTTGCTGCTGTAGACAACTTAGGCTAATTTCTATTTTTGTTGGCTACAAAACAAAAATAGTGTTGACAATATAACAAAATATGTAAAAGATATTAGTGCTATGAAATATTTTTTTTGTTGAAAAAATTAATCGCAAAATGAAGAGGTATAATAAATCCATTAATAATCAAAAGCGGTTAAGTAAATTCATTTATTTATTTTTACGTTATAATAATGCATTATAAATATTTGTATATTTAAGTCAAGTTTATATAGAATCATGCATTTTTTTATATTTTAATAAAGTAAAAAAATTTAATTGGCACTACTGAAATAATGCTTTTGTATAAAAACAGCTGTTTATATTGTTGTTATATGTTGCTGTCGTTTTCAAAAAAATTAAGTAGCTGACTATACGACTACAATTGCAGCCAGCTGCAACCAGCAGCAATTGTAGTCGTGTGTTCGTGTAGCCGCTGTCGTCTATGTGTTTCATGCATCACAGTTTACTGTAGTGTGCGCGTGGTGTATACTTCCATTTTTAAAACTAGATGAATCAGCTGATTCGCCCAAATGAGATATTTTGAGCATATAATACATGAAGCAGTGACAACACACTATATAATTAAGTTATTTACAATGAACTTCCGACTGAAATGTATTACCAAAGTTAGGAACAATTACTGACTGTTTTTCAAATACGATTTCAGCAATTTTATCGATAATTAACTGATTAAAAATCAGAATATAAAATTTTTACATCTAGTTGTTTCATTTTTATTTGTTTAAAATTATCCAATTTAAAACCAAGTGATAAATCATTTTGGAGAATAAGCAGGAACTTGTGAGGAAAAGGAAAAAATCAAATCTCTCACCTTGAGGTTGGAAATACAAGGATAACATCTGATAAGGACAAGGCTGAAGTCCTGGCAAATACATTTGTCAAAGCAAATAACCTCACTTCGAATTACAACCACTCAGCGGATATAGTAATAAATACAACAGTAAATAATTTTAAGAAGGAAAATCCCAGTTCAGAGTCAGCAATTTATATATCTCTAGAAGAAGTAATGAATATTGTGTCATTAATAAAACTCTCAAAATATCCTGGTTTTGACAATGTTCCCAACCTGCTCTTAAAGAAACTACCACTCAAAGCTCTAAAATTACTGGTTATAATATTTAACAGCTGCATCAAACTCAACTATTTCCCAAACCATTTCAAAAACGCTAAGGTTATAGCTATCAACATATCTAGTAAGCCAAAAAATAACCCAAATAGCTATAAACCTATTAGTTTATTAAGTAACTTAGGTAAAATATTTGAAAAAATACTACATTCTCGTCTTAGTGAATTTGTAACGACCAATTCTATTGTTGCTAAAGAACAATTTGGATTTAAAAAAGGGCATAGCACTACTCACCAAATAAACAGAATTAAAAATCAAATAATCAGCAATAAAAACAATAAACGTTCAACGGGTCTAATATTGTTGGATAGCGAAAAAGCGTTTGACACCGTTTGGCATAATGGCCTAGTATTTAAACTTCTTGATGCAAATGTACCAAAATATTTATGCAAACTTATTTCAGATTTCATTCACGGCAGAAGCTTTAAAGTTGCGATTAATAATGAAACATCATCTCCAAAAAGCATTACCACAGGGTTACCTCAAGGATCAGTCTTATCGCCATTGCTTTACTCGATATATACATCCATATTCAAAGTCCCGAAATATATGAAAATTGCTTACTACGCAGATGATACTGCGCTAATTTCTTCAAACAATAAATATTTTCACAAATGGAAAATCAAAATTAATCCAAACAAGACCCAAGCAATTATTTTTCCGTTCAACAAATCTCCCAAAAGATTGCCAAGACGTCATCTTCATATTGGAAGTAATACCATAAATGTAGTTAATCATGTCAAATATCACGGAGTTGTCTTGGACAAAAAGCTTACTTTTAAACAACATATTATGGCTACGTGCCAAAAAGCTATAAAATCATTTAAAGCATTATGGCCACTTCTAAATAGAAGGTCATTTCTAAACCCCAAAAACAAAAATCTCCTATTCAAAAGTTTTATAAGGCCAATATTAACATACGCGTGTCCTATTTGGAGTGACGCTGCCAACTGCCACCTAAAACGCTTACAAATTATAAAAAACAAGTGTCTTAAAATGATAAATAAAAAGCCCTGGAGGTATCCTACAAATCTTCTTCATGAAGAAACAGGTTATGAAAAAATTATCGATTTCATAACAAGGATTAACAACAATTATTTTGCCAAAATTGAAAATTCCTCTTACCCACTGATAAGAGAATGTAGAGAAGTAACGTAAAATTAAAAAGAAATCACCAAATTGAAAATTATATGCTTATAGAGGTCTATTATTTCTAATAAACCTTCTATAAGCATATAAATATTTTCAGACAGTATTTGAATTTATTAAATCATATAAAGGTTTTTTCCCTCCCATTTTCCTTTAAAAATCATTAAAAAATAAAATAAAAACTATTTAATGTCTTTAGATCCTATATATTATTTGTTGTAATATCTATGTGAAGATAAGATCTCATATGTAAATATCAAATTTGTTAAAATATGTAAATAAAGGAAGAATATATAATTGAAAAAAAAAATTTATTTGTTTAAAATATTTTTATTAAAAATAAACGCTATATTAAGTTTCGACATTATTGAGCAACACTTCCTTATTTGATTAACAGCGTTGCCAATGTTAATATTCAACCCTCAATGAGCCATATAAATATGGTAACGCTGTTTACAAAAAATTGCTTGCCGTGAGCAGGGTTGTCAACTCAGTGCTTTTAGCACTGTTTTGGTGACTTTTAAAATTTTCGACGCGAACATTTTTCGAGTAGTGCTTTTTTTAACATCAGTGACACCAAATCTTTATTTTCCCAACTAAAAAAATAGGTTTATTAAAATACTTACAGTGTAAATATCTTAAATTTCACTTTTACTTTTGAATGCAAGTGTGTACAGTTTACACAATGTGCTAAAAATAGCTAATCTTGCTATTAAACTTTTGTCGCTCCCTAATTCAAACCCTGAAGTGAAAGGATTGTCATTACATTCAGTTAATGCTTTAGTTTTAACATTAAAAATGGATTGAAAACAGAAAATTCCTTTGGCGAAAGATATCAAATACCTGATGAAGTAAATATTTTAATTAATAGTAATGATCCTTATAAAACATCCGAATTTGAAATTAATACCGTTTTATGGGGCGGATGAAAGTGATGATGAGGAAACAATAAACTTTATTCTAAGTATGAGTTATTTTAAATACAAAATTTAGATTAACAATTCTTGTTTGCATAAAATACAAAGAATATTTAACGTTGATAGGTTTTTTCATTTGTTTTTATACTATTTAACTTAATTTTATTTTGTTTTGTTGTTACTTTGCAAAGTTAAATACTTTATTTGTGAATTATTTTTTTTTTTAAATTTAATTTAAAACATATAAATAAAGAGAAAAAATAAAAAATTTAGTGCTATTTTTAAAAAATTACGCGCTTTTAATCGGTTTTGGTGCTTTTTGATATTTGAAAATTGACAACCCTGTTCACCGTGAGGTGTGATTCAATACTAAAATATCCAGCTCGTTCAGTATCTTTTCCCCAATGAAACGTAAAAAGTGTGAATATTTGTACCGTGGTTTTTGTGAATTTTTATTAACGTGAAAATGGATTTATAGTCAGTTTTGCCCAAAGCAAATAAAGCACCCAAAAGTGCCCCACAAAGTTTAAAAGTTTTACGAAATGATTATTAAAATATCGTAAGTAAATTATTTGCTGTTGAAAACAAACTTGTGGAGAGTATATGATTAAGTTTTTGCCATATTGTGAATGAAAGTGTGATTGTGTGTTGGTGTGCGTTGTGAGGGGAAAAGGGGTAAATTCTGGTGAAATTGGTTAAGCGTGCAGCAAGTTTCATGATGTGTATTTCATATTTAGGGGAGATGCAACTTATTGGAGATATCGTATCCATACCATGTGGCTGACGCAATAATTTAGCTGTGCAACCAGTTGCTATCAAACTGTAAACTGGAAATTCATTGAAACATGTTTGTAAAAAGTCATTTTGGCAATGTGCATGTCAAGAAGTTATTTGTTTTTTATTATTATTTTTTTTTGATTTTGTTTGTAACCCATTTTTCATGCCAACAATGCACTTTTGGTTATTATAATGGTTTATTTTTTTTATAACGAAAAACACCAAACCAGTTTAGTTGGTAATAAGGAATAAAAGTTTTGACTTGCTCTGATAGCGGTTATTTGATCATGTTAACATATTTTTTATTTGAAAACATTTCTGTACCTGTTCTATTTTTAAATTTTATTTTATTTTTTTTTTTTGCAATTTCTTAGAAAACGTTCAAGTTCAAAAGCATGGACTTTTTCTTATCGATTTCTGTCTGCGAGTCATTGTAGTAATTTGTTTAGAACAGATCTTCAAAGGAATGTATTACATATTATTTTGAATTAAAATAAGGCAAATAGTGATACAATCTATATATGTATATAAAATTGAATGTGTGTTTGTTTATTTGTTTGTTTGTGTGTACCTTATAGGAGACCAAACCTCTGGACCGATCTTCCTGAAATTTTTACAGCATTTAACTGGGACTCTGGCATGATTAATAGGGTACTTTTTTTACGCCCACTTTTTTAAAATTATGTAATTGCTCCCATATAGTTTTTAACAGATTTACTTCAAATTGTATACACATTATACTCCAGGCGAGGTAGAAATAAACATTTCTTACGCCACGCCCCCTTTCACGCCCCTTTTCACGCCAAATTTTGTTTGAAAGTTTTAAACTTTTTTTTCTCTGTACAAATTTGTTCCTTCCAACGGATTTTTTTATTTGGTAGTATATTGCTCTTAATACTGTTAACGTCGCCATATAACTATGAACCACGCCCATTTCACCGCCCTCTTTTTTTTTTTTACTTATACCACTAACAATGTTTGCTATACAAAATAATTTTTTTGTAATATGTATTTATCTAAAGTTTTATACACTTTTTATCTACAGGTAAGGTAGCCATACATTTTTTTATTACCAAGTCCCCCTTTTTCGCCCCATTTTACCTTAAATCATAATTAATCTGCTTTCAATCTATCTATATATATAAAAATGAATGTGTGTTTGTTTGTGCTTTATAGGAGGCCAAACCAAAGAACCGATCTTCCTGAAATTTTCAGAGCGTGTTACTGTGACTCTGGAAGGAATAATATGCTATATAAATTTTTGATTGGACAAAGGGGCGGTGCCACGCCCATATAACCCAAAATTTGAAAAAGTCATATCACGGGAATTTTTTACCTACAGCAGTCATATTTGGTACATATGGTGTTAGCATGAATAGAAATACATACAAGAAGAAAAGTGGGCGGGGCCACGCCCCTTTTTAGAAAAATAAAAAATCGTAATATCTTTTAAACTACTGGGAGGATCGTCATGAAATTTTCACAAAAGGATATTTTTGCGAAATAATAAGACCTTAGCTATATAAAGTTGTTAGTGAGCAAAGGGGCGTGGCGTATATATAAAAACGTTGATGCATTTGATTGTAACGAATGATCTCCGGAACCATAAGAGCTGTCGAGGTAGGATTTCCAGCATAGGTTCGGTTCGAGCTCTTCTGTGTTTTTTTTTTAGTTTTAACCCTCTAGCTGGCGTTGGGGTCAAGTTAAAAACAAAAATTTTTACTTTCAGCGCGATTTGACTGCAATTCAGAATGAACGTATGTTTCGTCATAAGAAATTTTTGTATGTATAAATGGACCCGATAGGTGGCGCTGGGTAAAGTTATTTCGAATATTCTTATTTATGGTGTGATTTTAATGAAACTAAGAATGTACATATATGTATGTTAGAAACATTTTTTTATTGGACCCGGTAGATGGCGCTGTCGTTCGAAAAATAATGAGTTGTCAAATTTATATAAATTTTAATAAATAAACTCACAAACGTTTTTATATATAAATATTCTAACGAAAAAGAAGGAAAAAGCCGCTACATTATTGCATGGTGGCCGCACAGCTCATTCAGCACTCAAATCATCGTTAAACGTACAAAAAAATGAGAATGCCGTCTGTAATATCAAAAAACATTCCGGTATGGCAAAAGTTCTGCAAAAATGCAGTATTTTTATTTGGGATGAATGTACCATGGCTCACAAATATTGTGATTTGATTTGATAAAAGATTTGAAAGGCAATGAAAGATTTTTTGGTGAAGCTCTCATTTTATTATCTGGAGATCTTCGTCACACATTTTATATAGGTATATACAGATTCTAACTAAAATCAAAATTCATTGAGGGCAAAACAACGTTTGCCGGGTCCAGCTAGCTGGAGCCATGGTACATTGTGAGCCATGGTACATTCATCCCAAATAAAAATAAGGCATTTTTGCAGAACTTTTGCCATACCGGAATGTTTTTTGATATTACAGACGGCATTCTCATTTTTTTGTACGTTTAACGGTGATTTGAGTGCTGAATGAGCTGTGCGGCCACCATGCAATAATGTAGCGGCTTTTTCCTTCTTTTTCGTTAGAATATTTATATATAAAAACGTTTGTGAGTTTATTTATTAAAATTTATATAAATTTGACAACTCATTATTATTCGAACGACAGCGCCATCTACCGGGTCCAATAAAAAAATGTTTATAACATACATATATGTACATTCTTAGTTTCATTAAAATCACACCATAAATAAGAATATTCGAAATAACTTTACCCAGCGCCACCTATCGGGTCCATTTATACATACAAAAATTTCTTATGACGAAACATACGTTCATTCTGAATTGCAGTCAAATCGCGCTGAAAGTAAAAATTTTTGTTTTTAACTTGACCCCAACGCCAGCTAGAGGGTTAAAACTAAAAAAAAAAACACAGAAGAGCTCGAACCGAACCTATGCTGGAAATCCTACCTCGACAGCTCTTATGGTTCCGGAGATCATTCGTTACAATCAAATGCATCAACGTTTTTATATATACGCCACGCCCCTTTGCCCACTAACAACTTTATATAGCTAAGGTCTTATTATTTCGCAAAAATATCCTTTTGTGAAAATTTCATGACAATCCTTCCAGTAGTTTAGAAGATATTACGATTTTTTATTTTTCTAAAAAGGGGCGTGGCCCCGCCCACTTTTCTTCTTGTATGTATTTCTATTCATGCTAATACCATATGTACCAAATATGACTGCTGTAGGTAAAAAAATTCCCGTGATATGACTTTTTCAAATTTTGGCACCGCCCCTTTGTCCAATCAAAAATTTATATAGCATATTATTCCTTCCAGAGTCACAGTAACACGCTCTGAAAATTTCAGGAAGATCGGTTCTGTGGTTTGGCCTCCTATAAAGCACAAACAAACACACATTCATTTTTATATATATAGATAGATTGAAAGCAGATTAATTATGATTTAAGGTAAAATGGGGCGAAAAAGGGGGACTTGGTAATAAAAAAATGTATGGCTACCTTACCTGTAGATAAAAAGTGTATAAAACTTTAGATAAATACATATTAGAAAAAAATTATTTTGTATAGCAAACATTGTTAGTGGTATAAGTAAAAAAAAAGGCGGCGGTGAAATGGGCGTGGTTCATAGTTATATGGCGACGTTAACAGTATTAAGAGCAATATACTACCAAATAAAAAAATCCGTTGGAAGGAACAAATTTGTACAGAGAAAAAAAAGTTTAAAACTTTCAAACAAAATTTGGCGTGAAAAGGGGCGGGAAAGGGGGCGTGGCGTAAGAAATGTTTATTTCTACCTCGCCTGGAGTATAATGTGTATACAATTTGAAGTAAATCTGTTAAAAACTATATGGGAGCAATTACATAATTTTAAAAAAGTGGGCGTAAAAGTGGGCGTGGTCAAAAAAAAAGTACCCTATTAATCATGCCAGAGTCCCAGTTAAATGCTGTGAAAATTTCAGGAAGATCGGTCCAGAGGTTTGGTCTCCTATAAGGTACACACAAACAAACAAATAAACAAACACACATTCAATTTCTTAGAAAACGTTCAAGTTCAAAAGCATGGACTTTTTCTTATCGATTTCTGTCTGCGAGTCATTGTAGTAATTTGTTTAGAACAGATCTTCAAAGGAATGTATTACATATTATTTTGAATTAAAATAAGGCAAATAGTGATACAATATGTATAATAAAAAACAATGGAGAAAGTTGCCTTTAAGTATTTTTGTTATACTAAAGTAAATTTTTTTAGTTTGTTTATGTGAAAATCAACCACGACGATCATGAAATAAACACCGACATGTGTTTTCTCTTATCCGGAATAATATAATCGACCCCTATGCGATGAATTACTACTGAAAATCATATTCTTACGCCCGTCCTACATAGGCCACTGCCACTACAGTTGTATACGTATTACAGCATAACCCGTTTAATTACCCCACGCTTAGTTACCTTTCACGCTTATTTACCTCGAATTCTAAATTCCCGCTGTTTTGCTCACGTTTTCTAACAAAACACCACTTAATTACCCAATTCGGGTAATTATCTCAAATATTACTGGCTCACGACATGGTTTAACCACCTGCGCCTAAGTAATGATGTCATTTCTGGAAAATTGGTAATGAATAAAACAAAGGAGTTTGCTATAAAAAAATGCGTTTTATTTTGAAATTAAATCGTGTACTCCTATTGGATCACCCTTTATCCTTAGCAGTTCAAAATTCTTCTAAATTTTTCTTTCTAATTATGAATTTCATCGAACAAAAAAAAAAAAAATATATATCTCAATTGATTTGATGTTTCTTAAGTTTTTTTTTGTTTGAGTTGCTTCTTAATGTTCTCATAGTCTGTTTGATCTTTGTAACTTAATTTTCAATAACTGCCCGACCCATATAAATATAGCATCCGATATGAACTTTTTCATATCCGCAGTTGGGATAGAGATAGAATCCCTAAGCGCATGATAAAGGATATCGTATAGTCGGTCTAAACCGATTATAATTTTCTTACTGTTTTATTTGTTATTATATTATGGATTAATCGAAGACTTTTTCAAACTTGATCGCTTGATCGATCAATAAAGATATATTTGAATTTTTATCGACCAAAGTTAAAACCCACTTTCAGTGGACATATAAATGACACAAATTACTTTAAACATTCAGTACTAGAGTAGCCCTTATAGAATCGCGTGCTATTTTGTGTATTCGAAAAATTATCCAATAAAAACATTTTAGAGGGAAAAGGTTTTGAAAATGGGATCAGGCAAACAAAGCACAGTTGAGGGGAGACGGATAGTATTGAAAATGCACAAATAACGGAAAAAAGTGGTAGAAATTGATAATGTTATGCATAGTTCTCGAAAGGAAGTGTACAATACAGTTCATTTATGTGTGAAGAATTTTCCTATGTATTGACTAGAGGAAATATTTTAAATGCATTGCAAAGACAGCACAAGATATACAAACACTTGAAACATGATATAGGTCACACTTATTGTAATGAACGATATAACCAAAATGAAATATCCCTTATAATGAAGACGCGAGAGGATCTTCTGTGGCTAAACGGGATTCTGCATACAACTTATCAATCAAGACTGTGTTCTTTATGTAACGTAAATGAAGAAGAAACTTATGCATTTTCTAGATGTGCTATGTTAAATACAATATGTTAAATACAATGCTTTCAGACGATAAAATTATTCAATATTTAAATGGTGGGGATGATGAAAATTGGCATCCTGTGTATAGCTATGTAAAAAATGCACTTGATTATAGGAAATTCTTGATAAATTAATTTAACTATTAGATTAGTAATCAAAGTTAACTCTCCGTCTAGCAACACTTCTGGTACCCTTAAACGCATGACAAGGTCCGTAGGGACCTATTTTTGTTGATATGACATTTTCTATGAAAAAGACATTTTAAAATTTTTTTGTTATTTTATTATTGTTTATTAATTAAAGTGTTGATAAATAAATTAAAATATTTTTTTTTTATACTAACATAATTAATTTTTATGAATCTTAATATATAAAAACGTTGGTGCGTATGTTGCTACTCTAATAACTGTTGAACCACTAATGCTAGCGACTTCGTATTCATACCATATGTTCCTTTGGTTCTCCGATTTGCATAACTTTTTTTTGTACCCGATAGGTGGCGCTGGGGTCGAGATTTTCCCAAAAAATTTATTTACGGTCCAATTTAGCTCAAATTCGCAACATATATTATGTACATAAAACTAAAGTTGCTGACAAAGTTTTTCACCTGTAGGTGTCGCTGGTGTTAAAATATTCAAGAAAACGTATATTTTTTTTCAGTCATATTCATAATATTATTAAATCGTGCTTTACTTTTGCCCGACACTCGGTATTAAAATTTAGATGCAATATAAAATCCAGATGTTTTCTTCGGGCCAGCAACGCGGACCGGACTCAGCTAGTTTTATTATGAAAATTTAGTTTTACAATGAATAAAACTTAAAAAAACTATTGTCGCGATGGTTGTTCCTTATTTAGAGTGCAGGTTAAGCACCGATGCATTAATCTTGAATGCTCTGCACAAACTGCATTGTTGCAGGAACAGCAATAGGCCCTTGTTTTGCGTTGACGACCGTACTCTGAACGGCATAGTCGACATGATGGCCTGTTTGTCCTTAGCGCAAACGACGGTGCACCTGCTTCTGTTGGTCTTGGTACTATCTAAATTGAAAAGATATATATAATCATTTTGCTTTTGACCTTTAGAATTCTTAATTCTTACCTTGACATCAAATTCCTCCATTGCATTCCGTATCCTTGGATATGCAGTTATGCGAGTATTCAGGGCACGTTCTTAAATGTTGGGTAATGCCAATTGCTTAGTAAGCATAAGGAGGAATGAGCGCCGTCTGTCACTTCTCTTCACTGGCTTCATCTTGTTGAATATTATGAATGCAGCTAATGCAGCGATGTCCCCGGAGTGGTGGCAAAAGTCTGAAATTTTTCTACGGCACACTCATTCAAAAATAATTATGACACTGGTCTCTACTTAGTGACTCTCTACCCTGGGAAAAATAAAGATGATGTTAAACACATCAAAATAGTTGCAAGCCAGGTTGTCTCGTGGGAGAAGCCTAATAACAAGAAAAAAGAAATTCAATGTCGTCGTTGCCAAAACTGGGGACACATCTCAAAAAACTGTAATGCAGAATTTAAGTGTGTGAAATGCGACCAGAAACATGAACCTGGCAAATGCATGTTACAGAATCAGGATGGCAACCAACCAACGTGCGTGAATTGCAGTGACGTCGGTCATCCAGCTAATTGGAGAGGTTGTAGCGCCTACAAAAAGTACGTTCAAACGAAACGTCAGAAGATAATCAAAGTCCAAGAGGAAAAAGAAATTGCTAGTCGCAATGTCAAGAGAATCGCGAACTCATATATTTCGCCGGGTAAGTCGTTTGCTAACCTGTTTAACCAAAATACTAACACCAACACTGAGAAAAAATCCGTTGTTGATAAGTTTCTTAAGCTAGCCAGCTACTTTTTGCAGCCCGAAGAACTAACAATTGAGCAGGAAATTGAAAAGTTTCTTAGAGAGTACCGCCTTATTTCAAAGGCAGACGCAAAGGCAGAATTTTTTCGTCTGTACAATAAAATTAAAAATGCTCCCTAAACATCTAAACTTCATGACATTCAATGTGCGGTCACTGGTTGACAGAGGCCGGCAAATCGAACTTTTTAATACCCTACGCTATTATAAAATTGACATTGCCTTTGTGCAAGAATGCCACCTTAGAGGAAACATGCGAATATCTATTGACGGCTATAATTTTTTCTATGATAAATCCCCCCTTGGTGTGGCTATTTTATTGAAAAATACAATCTCATTTAAAAGGGTATTTATTGACGTCTCCCAATTCAACGCCACTTTTATTCAAATTGAAATTAAAATCAACAGCAGCATTAAAAAAATCCTAGTTGGTTCCATCTATGTCCCCACAAATCTTCCTCGAGATGCTTTAGGTATCGGACTTAATTCAATCTTAGATGCTGCACGTAGCTATGATTCGGTGATCCTAGGTGGTGATCTCAACGCTAAAAATACGGCATGGGGTGACCATTCTGAAAATATAAATGGAAAATCTTTGTTTAACTGGCTTCATGATCATACCCTTGATATTACTCGCATTTGCGACAGTAAGCCGACTTACCCCAATGGCAACTCCTTTTTAGACCACTTTCTTCTCAGTTTCCACTTATTAAACATGGAATCTCCAAATTTTAAAGTGTCCAGTCTGGCAACGTTCTCGGACCATTTTCCTCTAAAAATGGAACTGAGTTTGGCAAACGCTGATTTTTCCCTAAGATCTCCTCGTTTTTATACTTCATTCAAAAACACTAACTGGAACAATTTCAGACGAGATATTGATACTGCCCTCACCTCTATTATGCCTCCTGATTATGAAATTCTTGAAAATAATGAAATTGATGCACTTATTAACGAATTAAATGTGATCATAAATTCAACCAGCACCAGGCATTCAGAAAAAATTGAATAAAACCCAATAAAACACCTTTACCTGAAAATATAAAGAAAATGTTCCGTGTGAAACATCAGTGGCAAAAAGAACTTAAAAAAATATATCATCGCTATGGAGATAGATCAAGCACGGAGTACAACATTCTCTCCAAACAAATTGGACTATTAAAAATAATTCTGAAAGATCTGGTTAGTATCGATCAAGCATCTAATTTCAACAGCAAATTGGAAAAAATAAAATCAGGCACGTCTGCTTTCAAGGAGATTTACCGCATGTCGGGGAAAAATAAATCTAAACTTCCCTCAACAATTCTGCGTGAATGGCATAACGGTTTCAAATGGCTCTGAAATAGGTGAAGCGTTTTGTACGTATTATTCGTCTGTGTACAGTGAAAACTTACCCGTTTGCCCAGTTGCAAATCTAAATGAAAGAGCTTCTTCTCACATCTCAAAATTCCTCGTCATATTTATGCGTTTGACAACTCCTTTAACTCCATTCACAACGTCGACAGCTATCATTTCACAAACCTTGCTGAAATTAAAGAAATTATCAACTCAATCAACAAAAAAAAATCTAGCGGCATTGATAACATTTCCAACTTTTTAATTAAAAAATTACCTGTCAGCTCCCTTCGACTCATGGAATGCCTGTTCAACAATTGCCTAAACAATTGTTACTTCCCTAAGGCTTGGAAGTCATCTAAAATTGTTCCAATAAAAAAGAAACCCAATAGCATACAGATTGAAGATTTCAGGCCCATCTCATTACTATCTAATATTGGTTAAATTTTCGAGCACATCCTAAAAAGAAAATTGGAAAATGAATTTGTGTTCTGTCCCCTTCCACCTTACCAGTTTGGATTTAGGCGATGTCATTCTACGCAGCATGCATTACTGAAATTTCATACAGATGTCACAAACAATCTTAGGGAAAAGCGTTGTACAGTAGCAGTATCCCTGGATATACAAAAAGCTTTTGATTCTGCGTGTCACAAGGCGATTTTGTACAAACTTGTTGATTTAGGTGTTGATCCCTTCTTTGTGAAAATGTTTTCCAATTACTTCATAGACCGAGAATTTTGTGTGGAAATTAATAACTTAAACTCGTCTTTTGGAAGCGTAAAAAGTGGTGTGCCGCAGGGCAGCGTGTTGGCTCCGCTATTATTCAACATACTTTTGTATGATTTTCCACATTGTATTGCCGGCTCAAAGGCAATATTGTATGCCGATTACTGCATGATTTATGCGCATGACGAATTTCCTCTACGGGCTTTAACTCAGGCCACTGCGCATCTCAACATCATTAACGATTTCTACAAAAAATGGGGTATCCAAATTAATGCATCCAAATCTGAGGCAATTTGCATCAGAAACACCTCTGGTAAATGTCACCGTAACATCGTGCCGCAAAGCAAGATTCTTTCGCTCTCACTTGGAGGATCAGAGATTCCATTTAAACAATCCATAAAATATCTTGGGGTACATTTTAATAATTTACTAAAATTCAACAGTCACAGCAGAATTCTCTTATCAAAAGCAAAAAAATCTCAGGAATGTTCTCCAGGAGCATGTATAGTAAATTTTTGGATAAGAAAACGAAATTACTACTGTACAAGGTTGCAATTAGGCCAATTCTCATATATGCTTTTCCGATTTGGTTCACCATCTCCCCAGTTGCAGCAAAAGAGCTTGAAATCTTTGAGAGGTCCATTCTGAGAAAGTGTCTAGGAAAGAACTTTCAAAATCCAATTAAACGCTTCTCCAACTCGTATATCTACGTGAAATCAAAGATAACACCACTTTGCGAATACGCCCTTACGTTACAGAAACGTTTGATTGTGCGTCTTGAATTGCATGACAATCACCTTATGAACGAAATCTTTGAAGTAGAAAGATATAGTGATTGGAACAATTCCACATACCTATCTCCCATAGGCATTATCAACGTCAACTTTGATGCCAACTCCCACCAGGACTTCTACATCATATCCGCACCAGGCTCCAATAGGGGCTAGTTTACATTCCTCTGTGATATTAGCTTTAAGAAATATATATAATGTATATTTAGGCTAACTTTACAATAATTTATTTTTACTTACCTATATCATACTAATTATATTGCTTTGCTTTACCTCTTCTACTATATTAGAAATAGTAGCTTGTTCATCTAGTTTTTAAGTGAAGACAAAAATAGGAAATAATTTTTTTTTCTTTTGTTTTGTTAAACTTTAAATGTTTGTACCTGTCAAACTCTTTTGTTTTGTACGATTCGATTTCCAATTTATCATATGTTTAAACATCCCTGTTAATGACTGTTTACATTGTTTAGAATGTTTGTTTTTTTTTTCTAACACAACATATCGTTTTTTATGTAGTTTTAAGTGTTATTTAGTTTATACGAATCTTACAGACGTATGCTCTGTTCGAGGGAGTAAGTGCCATGAGCAAGCACTGTGTTTTAACATGCATGTAATCATATATTTTAATGTGATATTCATTTTTATATTTTAGCATGTAGCGTATTCAATTAGCGTGTATTAGAACAAGACGAATATAGTTTTAAGAAACATCTGTAATGTATCATATGGTTAATGTCAACCTTTCGTTTGTGAAAAAAAAGAAGAAAAAAGTCGCAATAAAAATTTCATTCATTCATTCATTTCATTGTCAAACATCTTCAGTTTGGTCTATAATTTAACCATGAATCGTCTTACAAACGAACAACGCTTGCAAGTTATTGAATTTTATTATCAAAATGCGTGTTCTGTTAAGAAAGTTCATCGCGCGCTTCTTCCATTTTATGGTTAGTTTAATCGACCCACTGAAGCGGCTATTCGGGCTATTTTGACTAAATTTCGCACCAAATGTACATTGTTAGACATTAAACCACCAACACGCTTACGTAGAGTGCGAACTGAAGAAAATATCGCAGCTGTATCGGCCAGTGTTAATGATGACCATCAATTATCGATTCGTCGCCGTTCGCAGCAGTGGGGCCTCTGTTACTTAACAACGCGGAAAATTTTGCGGAAGGATTTAGGTGTGAAGCCTTTCAAAATACAGCTGGTGCAAGAATTGAAGCCGAACGACCTACCGCAACGTAGCATTTTTGGTGAATGGGCTCTTGGAAAGTTGGCCGAAGATCCACTTTTTTACCGAAAAATTGTGTTCAGCGACGAAGCTCATTTTTGGCTCAATGGGTACGTAAATAAGCAGAATTGTCGATTTTGGAGTGAATAGCAGCCAGAAGCATTGGAAGAGCTACCAATGCATCCAGAAAAAGTCACAGTTTGGTGCGGTTTATGGGCTGGTGGCATCATTGGACCGTACTTCTTCAAAGATGATGCGAATCGTAACGTAACTGTGAATGGTGAGCGCTACCGAGATATGATATCCAACTTTTTTTGCCCAAAATGCAAGAGCTTGACTTGCATGACATGTGGATTCAACAAGACGGTGCCACATGCCACACAGCACGCGCAACAATGGACTTATTGAGAGGCGAGTTCGGTGAACATTTTATTTCACGTTCGGGACCGGTCAATTGGCCGCCTAGATCGTGCGATTTAACGCCTTTAGACTATTTTTTGTGGGGCTATGTTAAAGCTCATGTCTATACAGACAATCCCGCTTCAATTGACGCATTGGAAGACAATATTGAAGCATTTATTCGTGAGATACCGGCCGAAATGTTGGAAAGAGTATGCCAAAATTGGACTAAGCGGATGGACCATTTGAGTCGCAGTCTCGGTCAACATTTGCATTAAATAATCTTCAAACATTAAATTATATGGACCGTACTATCGATTCGAACAAAGATTTCATGCATTTTTCTGAATTTTATGTGTTTTTTTTTTTGGAAAACTTTCCTATAGCTCTTAAAAAATCACCCTTTAGATGGTTTGCCTCCGAGTGCCTTCTACAAATTCGGTACTAAAATGAAGAATATTGTTCTACCTTTTCATACAATAAGGAAAGGAAGTTTCCTCCCGTTTTTTCCTTTTTCCGAGTTATGGTAGTTCAAAGCAGGGCTGTCAGATATGATTCTTGCTTGAGCAACTTTAATTCGTTATCACTGAAAGAATTTGTTTACATTTTCTTTTTTATTTTGTAAGTTAAAACAAATAAAAATAATAATAATAAGTGTTTAATTAAAAAAAAAGCTTTTATTATATTTTTGACCGCGTTTTGGGCTGGAATGCATTCATTTAATTTATTTTAATATTTAAATTTAGCATTTCTTGGGATGTTAATGGGGTAGTAAAGCAAATATATAGCCTATCCTATTCAACTGTCAAGTGTCAATATTTTGGTCCGATTTCAGAACAATTGTATACGTTATTTTATCCTTACTAAAAACGGTGTTCTGCCAATTTTTTTCAAATTTCTCTGAAAATAAACCATTTTATTCATATATTAAATTTAAGGATATATGGGAGGTGGGCGTGTCCTTGGTCAAATTTCAAAACAATTTCATACGCTGCTGTATCTTTGCTAAAAACGGGGTTCTGCCAATTTTATTCAAATTTCTCTGATAATTAACCATTTTATTCATATTTTAAATTTAAGGATATATGGGAGGTGGGCGTGTCCTTGGTCCAATTTTTTCGAGTTTTTGTGGATAATCTATTTTCTTGTAAAAAAGTAAGCTTGCAAAATTTCGTTGCTCTAGGTAACCTCCTTCTATTTTTGCCGCCATCTCTATGAGAAGGATCCACTGTGCATTGGTTTGTAAATCGGTCAAGCAGTTCTCCAGTTTTAGCGAAGCTAATACACGTTCAAAAATTTTATGTTTTGTATTTATATTTTATTCATTAAAAAAAAAATATTTTGAATTTATACATTTTACACTTAAGATGGCGCACGCTACAAACTTTAAATAAGTACCACGAGCAAAGCGCTAATTATTTTCCAGCAAATTTTTTTTTATTTAATTTGCAATAAAAATTTCTGTTTGCTCATAATATTTGATGAACATTGTACAAATACCATTGACGCACAGATAAAAATATTATTTTTCAATGTCGAACTTAACATCGAAATATACGGTAAATCAAATAAAAAAAACTATGTGAGTCCGATCACAGGGGAGATGCGTAAACATCTATTTACACATCAATTAAAATCGAACAGTAAGCGCCATCTGTGTATAGCAAGCAACTGCTATGGTTGTTATACTTGATGGTTGCAGTTGTTTGCTATATATTCATGGCGCTTTCTGTTGGTTGTTGAATCAGCTAAATAAATTTAAACCGCAATCTTTGCACCAATACACTTACATATACCTCCCACCGCTTTTCACTTACGCTGTTTTTGTGATTGTATTTTAAAATAGATTTTTACCCCTAAGCAAATGTCAATGCATAATGTCCCTTATTAACAACATTAAGCAAAACAAAACGTGCAACAGAAATGTTTAAATCAAAAGTTTTTCACTTGTTCGACTTTACATTTGAATATTTCAAAATGTGTTATGAATACGTGTAAAATTTGTTTACACTAGTTAAATTTGATAGATTCCCTATAAAAATATGTTAAAATAACATAATTTTATAGACTTTGAATTTTTTGGCTGCGGTTGATTGACATTTCTGTGGAAATGTCCATATTCTGTTTTACATACACAAACATAAAACATAAAATTAATTTAAAGCAAATGTACAAAATAAATAAAAGTAAATATCACAGTAAAAATGTCTTAAACTAGTATCACAGCTGAAAGTTAGAAACTAAAATAAATATTTTGGTTTGTTTTTAATTTTGATTGAACGGCCACGATTTGTGAAAAAAAAACTGTGCACTGTCCGCCTTAATTGAAATAAATTAAACAAAAACAGTTTTGTAGATAAGTCAACTTCTTTACAGTTCCACTTTTTTTATACCCTATACCACCATGTGGTTTGGGTGGAATGACTTTGTGCTGCTGTTTGTAACTACCAAAAATATTTGACTTAGACCCATCTTTTATTATACCGATCGAATCAGAATCACTAACTGATTCGATTTAACGATGTCCATCCGTCCGTCCGTCCGTCCATCCGTCTGTGTGTCCATGTAAACCTTGTAATAAAACTACAGGTCGCAAATATGAATGAAATATTTTAATGAAATTTGGTATATAAGCTTTTATCGGCCATAGGATGAACGCTATTGAAATTGGTGAGAATCGGTCCATGTTCAGACCTAGTCCTCATACAAATGACCACTATGAAATCGACATAAATTGCCATAAGATCCAAATTGTCATATAGATCTTACTCAAATTGGGACAACTCTTAGTCATAAGCCCCATATAGAGCTGCTTCCCGATCTTCACTTAAATTTATAAAAAAACAAGTAAGAGTGTTAAATTCGGCTGTGCCGAATCTTTGATACCCTCCACCTCGGTTTGAGTATTGATAATAAATGAAAACAAAATATTGGAAAAATATGCATGCGTTTCCGGTTATATGACATAACTTCTCGTTTAATTTAGTTTTTGCTAATTAAATAGCTCGTCTTAACCTCCATTGCAAAGGTAATGGTTGTGTAGGGTGGCTATATGCATTAAATCGTGCTAATTGGAGATGGCTGTATAGTTTCTTTTAACTGGCGAAATATTTATCCTTTGCGGCCATATAGGTCGGATGGAGTAACAAAATAATAACCAAAAAAAAAACTCTCTCAACTTTTTTATTAAAATATTGCCATATTTGGAAAACATAGAGAATAAGTTTATAATAATAAATAAACAAATTAGGGATGCCAAACGCAAAAAACCAAATGCCCCAAACATTTTAAATAAAATAATTTGTTCTCTTTATTTTCTGAAAAACTTCAAATATTCATCCAAAAAAAAAAATTGTGAAAAATAATATATGTATAAATAACATTCTCATCAAATTGCGTTTATTTATGTAACAATTTTAATGTTCGCAATTCTTAAGTATCATTTGTGGTTTTCTAAATTTCATTGAATTTAAATTAATGTTTTCTGTAGTGCGAATTCAACGATCCGACAGATTTCAACGATCCGACAATCGCAAAATATATCGACAGCTATTGTTGTTTGCACCGAGGATTAAGTGATTCACTAAGTACACACATCTTAACGACAGTCGACAAATATATTTTTCTATTTATTTAAATTGTAAACGAGTGGCATCTCGGTCAAAATAAGCGAAAAACACAAAGAAGAATAGAAAAAAACAAATTACTTCGTGTTTGACAGGATGATTTTATGTTTATGTTTAATATCTTTATTTTTATACCCTATACCACTATGTGGTGTGGGTATAATGACTTTGTGCTGCTGTTTGTAACAAACAAAAATATTTGACCTAGACCCATCTTTAATTATACCGATCGAATCAGAATCACTTTCTGAGTTGATTTAACAATGTCCGTCCGTCCGTCCGTCCGTCCGTCTGTGTGTCCATGTAAAGCTTGTAATCAAACTGCAGGTCGCAAATATGAATATATTTTGATGAAATTTGGTATATAAGCTTTTATCGGCCATGGGATGAATGCTATTGAAATTGGTGAGAATCGGTCCATGTTCAGACCTAGCCCCCATACAAATTACCCATATGAAATCGACATAAATTGCCATAAGATCCAAATTGTCATATAGATCTTACTCAAATTGGGTTTGTATGCATTCATTACATCCACTAATGAGTAGTCCAAAAATGATCCCTTTGACCCCATATAGAGCTGCTTCCCGATCTTCACTTAAATCTATTAAAAAACAAAAATATTGCACTGATTCTTCTCAAATTTTGTTTGTACATATTTTTGCAAAATACAAGAGACTTTACCAAACATGATCAGGATCGGTCCATTTTTGGACCTAGTCCCTTTATAGATATAGCATCCGATATGAACTTTTTCATATCTGCAGCCAAAAAAATTAATAAAAATCCCACTCAAATTTGGTTTTTGCTTATTTTCAATGTCCAGTTAGTTGGGCCTAAGAGATAGGGTTTCTAAACGCATGGTATAGGGTATCGTATAGTCGGTCTAGACCGACTATAATTTTCTTACTTGTTTTTACTAATATTTCTGTGTATTTATTTGAAAATGAAATAATGAATTGAATATGCTATTTAATTTTTTTATTTATATAAAAAAGTTTTTTAATTAAAGCAAAATATTTTCACTATTTTATGATTTTTATTTATGTATGACGACATTTCAACCTAAAAATTTAAGTTTTTATCGATTGAATAAACAACACAAAAATGGTTGTCGTTTAGATAACAACAGCTGACTTTAACAATAGCGAATATCGTTTAAAAATTTTAATGATAATTTTGCTTTTCTTTTTTTTAACGATTCGACTATCGTTAAAAGAAGTTACTGAAAAGCTATTAATTTCTCCTGAATGCATATATTTTTTTTAATGTAAACATTTTTTAAATGTAAACATATTTGGTGTTTTTTTTTTTTGGAATTTCAATTTGTGTTTAACGAATAAAATTTATATATTAAAGATGCAATTGATGTCTTCTAAATTTAAAATTATTATTTCCGACGTTTTGATATGATTTTCTGAAATTCGGTTAATATTTTCTAATTTATAATTGGAAATTTTAATTCCAGTTTTTAGAATTGATATTTTCTAAAATTTGAATGGAAAATTTAAAAAGTGCAATTTTGTATTTATGTGAATAATAATGCTTTAGTAATTATAAACATTTTTTAAAAATGAGATGTAATCGCAATCAGATATTTTATAGGTAAAGCAGAATAATAATTCTATATAACTATGTAGAACTTTTTTGAAAGCAAAAAACTCATTTATAACTCGGTAACTCTATTTTGTAAAGACAACAAAAAGTTAATATGCCAAACTTATGTTCATATTTGTAAAAGAACAATGAAAAAACGTATGAAATAAAAGACCAGCCCGTGTATACTCTTAACATTGTTCTGTATGATATCTAGTTGAAAATATTGACATTCATGTTAAAATATAAATAACTATTGCAAAGCTAATTAGAACAAAAATTGTGGCGCCATCTACTGTGGCATAGTCACGCTGAGCAAAATGAAGTGACACTCTGTTAATGCAAAAGAAATGTGTTTTCCCCACAACAAAATACTGCAGAATTTTATGTAAAAAATAATATACCGATTTATTTCTAACATGCAGTTATCGTGGATATACATACATACATGTACATATATTATTTAATATGTGTATGTATGTATATGAAAATATTACACACAAAAAATACAACATCAAATGTTATTTTTGTGTTTTTCTCTTTAAATAAATTAATATATAACAATTTTTTTTGCTAAATTTACATTGTTTTCTTTTTATTAACAACTAGGTATTTTAGCATTATTTGCTTTAGATGCTGGTGAATTTTTACTCCCTTTATATTAACTCGTAGTGTCTGCTTGTCGAAAAAATTTTGGATCGATTTGAACCCTTTCCCGTGACCCAATCGATCTGAAACTTTGCAGGCAGGCTCGTGGCTATGACAGAAATGATCTAGTAATTTTTTTTAGTGATGCCAAAACAATGGAAACTTTTAAATTTTTCTACCAGAGTTGATGATTTTTTTTTTTAATTTTTAATTTTTTTTTTTAATTTTTCAGTGATTTCCCTGGACCTGTTCCACCGATTTTAATGATTTTTGAAATAGAAACCTTCCCATGAATTTGGAGAATCATTCTCACTAAAAATGATCACCTTAGCTATCCTACTGAGGGCGTGATCGTGACAAGAACAACATAGAAAATTATATTTTTTCAAAACTTTTTTTAGTTCTTCATCCAAATCTCGGGCCCTAATCGACCGATTTGGACGATTTTAAATAGCAAACTTTTCAGGACGTTAATGAATCATTTTTTATGTCAGCGAGCAGCCTAGCTGCCCGATTGATGCCGCCATCGTGATTTCCACAGACGGACAGACGGACAGACGGACATCGCTATATCAACTCCGGTTGTTATAAGGATCACAAATATATATATTTTATGGGGTCCAAAATTTGTTTTCTAATTATTACAAACGGAATGACAAACTTATATATACGCTCTGCACACTGGAGTGGAGGGTATAACAATAATATTGCACTGATTCTTCTCAAATTTTGTTTGTATATATTTTTGCAAAATACAAGAGACTTTACCAAACATAGTCAGGATCGGTACATTTTTGGGCCTAGTCCCCATATACATAGATATAGCATCCGATATGAACTTTTTCATATCTGCAGCCAAAAAAATTAATAAAAATCCCACTCAAATTTGGTTTATGCTTATTTTCTATGTCCAGTTAGTTGGGCCTATGAGATAGGGTCTCTAAACGCATGGTATAGACTGATATAGTCAGTCTAGACCGACTTTAATTTCCTTACTTGTTTTAAAATATATTCTTTATTTACAATCTATGCGAAGATAATAAGCAAATTTGTTAAACTCAATTATAAATCACAGGGGATATGTAGCTTCAATGAGTTACATACCATAAGATTCATATTTATGGATGCAAAGTATTGAAAGTATTTTAAACTATTTTAAAAAGAAAGTTAATTTTTTTTACAATTTGATTTTATGTTTTAAGTTTTTTTTATCACTGGAAATATGGAAGGGGGGGGGGGGGGGAGTTAGTTTATGAATGATAGATCCAGTACATGCTTGTGGTTTAATTAGTGCTGTCTAGTAATGAAATAGCCACAGGGTTAACGTGGTTGCTGAGCCTTTCTAGTGATATATCACTAGTTTTTCTGACTTATTCTCTAACTGGAAGCATCGAAAGATCTCTTTGAATGGATTTGTTAGTGAAGTACCACGATGCATTAGTAATCAACCTGTGTTTTAGATTGTTATCTTTCGAGCATTGAGCCATAATTGAACAACGTAACTCCAGATTGGCTTCAGTATGGCTTTGTATATGTTTAGTTTGTTGAGAAGATTCAATTGAGACTTTGGTCCTAGAAGCCAATAAAGTTTTTTAGTTTTTATGTTAAGCTGTCGCTGATTTTTTTTTGAATATGCCCTTTACAGGTAAGACGTCTATCCAGGACGTTACCGATAAACCGGCAGTCTACTTGATTTAAATATTAATTTAAAAATGTTACTGTCCCTATGTACTAATGTCAAATCAATGATAAACATTTTTATTTATTTATTTTTGTACAATTTAAATTAATTTTCCTTTTTTTTCTGTCTCTCTACAGAGCCATCATGGCTTCCCCACTTTTGGAAAGCGTCTACTTAGGACAAGACTCCTCACAATCAATAATACAACCGCCAGCAATATCTTTTTATTTCATTGATCACATTAACGCACATCAACAACAACATGAACAACATGGATTCAATGGAGTCTCTAGCATTACCCCAGGATCTGTATTGGGACGTCAAAATGGAACCCATTTCGCCCCCGACCATCGAGCTATTTTCCATATATGAAGATCTAAGTGGAAATTGGCTCGAGGGTGAAGATAATTTTGCAAACGGTATAAAATTGTTGTTATTTTAAGCAAATAAGTTCATTTAAATCCTTGCTTCACTGAATTTTTTAGACTTGACAAATATTTCTCACGATGAGTTATTATTGAAACATGATGACATAGATTTCACAAAACAATTATTAAATGGTGGAGATCTCGTAATTGAGTTGTACAATTTAAAAGAAGGTAAGATTAAGGAAAAAATATTCAATTCAATTTATTTCCTAAAATATCAGGGCGGTCCCAGAACAACCCGACCTGACGTGTAGATGGCGGCAGTAGTTTTGAAAAAAAAAATACTTTGGTGAAAGTACTTATAAAACATATGTTTTAAGTTTCAAGGCGTCACGTTGTGAAAAGTAAACGATCTCAGTGAATTTGTAAACATGGACAAAATTGATCGCCGTTATGAATTTCAATATTTTCATTTGAATGATTTCAGCCCAACCAATATTAAAGCTGAGCTAGATTCTACTCTGAAGTAGTCTGCTCCTTCGTTTATGACTATAAAATATTAGGTGGCGGAGTTTAAACGAGGCCGTATGAGCTGCCAAAATAAACACCGTAGTGGTCGATCAATTAAAGTGGCAACGCCAGAAACGGTTAAGAAAATTCAGAAAATGATTTGGATGATCGTCGGCTGAAGGTGCGTGAGCTAGCTGAAATTATAGGCATTTCAAAAAGTGCTATACATCGCATATTGACCGAAACTTTGGAAATGCATGATGGGTACCGCGTTTGATCACAATCGAACAATAACAGCGTCGTGAAGATGTTTCAATAGAGTGTTTGGTTTTGCATCGATTCACATGGATGAGACATGCGTCCACTACTTCACACCTGACATAAAGGAAGGCGAAACAGTTTCATCTGCAGACAATGTTATGACCTCTATTTTTTGGATGCGCGTGGGATAATTTTTATTGATTATCATCAAAAAGGAAAAACAATCAACGGCGAGCGAGTATTATGCGTTTAAGTTATTAAATTAAGGCCGCATTTGGGGAAAAAGAAAGTATTATTTCACCAAGACAATGCACCAGTACACACATACACTATTGCGATGGCCAAAAATTAAGAATTAAAGTTGGAATTGCTTCATCACGCACTTTTGTTGCCAGAGTTAGCTCCTTCGGATTATTTTCTATTTCCAAAGATTTGCCAAAAATGAGGAGTTGAAGTCAGCGGTTAATGGCTATTTTAGGAGCTAAGCTATTGAATATCGCTGGGAGAAGTGTATCGAGCTAAAAGGAAATAATTTTGAGAACTAAAGAAAATTGTTCCCAAATTTTTGTTTTCTTTTTTCAGATCGGGTTGTTCTAGTACCGCCTTCGTACCACAGCAACAGCCAAAAGAACTCATCTTGAAAACTACATTTTCTAAACAACATTACATACCTAACGTGACGAAATGGTTTTGATCAAAAAGTGGGATTCAAACAATAAAAAAGCGGTATTTTGATATTAAATTTTAAGGGCACTATACACTTGTCAAATTCACTATCAAGCATTGTGGTGGTATTAGTGAAAATTTGTTTGTATGTGTCACACCGAAGATGCTTGATAGAAAATCAAAAAATTTTGATTTTGTCGGTGACACACATACAATCAAATTTTCACTACTACCACCATAAAGCTTGATGTAAATTTGACAAGTGTATAGTGCCCTTTAGTTAAATGTTTACTGTCATGTATTGTTGATCTTTATGTTTTTACAAATAATTAGTTTTGTTCGGTTTGAGATCATCATAAGTATAATTTCCAATAATAGGAAAGGAAAATTTTCTGGTAAGATAAATATTAAAAAAAAAATTAAAACGGCACTAGATGGAGTAACTACTTTCGAACAACACGATTTGTTCATCGTCAGCATCCTTCTGCCCATTACTTCAAGTCATGCTTAATGGAGTAATCATCTCCAACATTGTAAAGAAAAGAATATGGGATTTGTTGTTTTTTTTGTATCTTACCTTTTCCAATTAAACTTTCTCTACATTAGCATAGACATATCCATCAACTACCTTCTGAACTTTCCTTTCGCACATATCCACCAAAATTTTTTTCCTACTTTTTTGGCAAATCAATTTTATTATATAATTCAGGATGTCGAGTTTGAATACCTATTCTGATAGGTCAAAAAATTTCTTTGAAAAAGAATTTTAAAGAAGTTCTGCACAACTTTTTTTTTTAGTTTTCGTCCTATTTTCACTCTGTATTATGACTTTTACTAATGAATTAATTGAAATTTGAAACCGATGGGAGTAGTAATGAATTAAAAAAAATATATAAATAATTGAATAAGAAGACGAGAAAAGCATAGACAAACATCCGAAAGCAATTATTTGAATAACTCGATAGAGATTGGGCACATATGCACAGATGTACAAAATTTCAATAAAAAATTTCAAGTAGAAGTAGTGAAAAATGGCGTTTTCATTTCTTTTTATATATATGTTTTCTATCATAAGTAGTTTTATAGAAATTTAAGTAAATTTAAGTAAATATTTTCTATTCATATAAGTTTTTTTATTATACCTTCCACTCCAGTGTGCAGAGGGTATATATAAGTTTGTCATTCCGTTTGTAATAATTAGAAAAAAAATTTTTGACCCCATAAAATATATATATTTGTGATTCTTATAACAACCGGAGTTGATATAGCGATGTCCGTCTGTCCGTCTGTGGAAATCACGATGACGGCATCAATCGGGCAGCTAGGGTCCTCGTTGACATAAAAAATGATTCATTAACATCATGAAATGTTTGCTATTTAAAATCGTCCAAATCGGTCGATTAGGGCCCGAGATTTGAATGAAGAACTAAAAAAAGTCTTGAAAAAATATAATTTTCTATGTTGTTCTTGTCACGATCACGCCCTCAATAGTGCAGCTACAGTGATCATTTTTAGTGAGAATGATTCAACAAATTCATGGGAAGATTTCTGTTTCAAAAATCATTAAAATCGGTGGAACAGGTCCAGGGAAATCTCTGAAGAAGTAAAAAAAATGAAAAATATGATGTTTCTATATTGTTCTTGTTGTTATTCTAAATGTTGTGTTGTTGTCATAGCTGGCCTTGTTGTTTTTGTGGTCGTTGTAGTAATAATATAATAAAAACTAACCCTTTGTACATTTTTTTTATTAACTCTGGTAGAAAATTGGCATCACTAAAATTTGTTAGATCATTTCTGTTATTACCACGAGCCTGCCTGCAAAATTTCAGATCGAATGGGTCACGGGAAAGGGGTTAAAATCGATCCAAAATTTTTTCGACAAGCAGACACTACGAGTTAATATATGTAAAGGGAGTAAAAATTCACCAGCATCTAAAGCAAATAATGCTAAAATACCTAGTTGTTAATAAAAAAAAACAATGTAAATTTAGCAAAAAAAAAAAAAAAAAAAATGATTATTAATTTATTTAAAGAGAAAAACACAAAAATAACGTTTGCTGTTGTATTTTCGTGTGTAATATTTACATATACATAGATACACATATTAAATAATACAAATAATTTACATATATTCTATATATGTATGTGGTTTTATTTAAATTAAAAGTTTTATATTAAATAAATAAAATTGAATAATATTAATTGAATGAAAATTAGTTAAATGGAGATTATGTTATCGTTGTCGTTGTTTTATTAAACCGTGCGCACGTCTTGTTGCTCGATCAAACGTCTCTTTTCAACTAAACTCTTGCCGCAAATTTACCATCTGTAAACCCTCTCTCCCACAACTCGGCCATCTTGCTAGGTATTCGCCTCGAATGCTTCTTCACCGATTAACCAGGCACAATGGCTATCCTTTTGAACGTCGTATGTGTCATATGGCTTAACTTTCGTTACCCTATACGGCCCTAGATATTTTGGCTTTAATTTCAATCCACCGCCAAACTGGGTTCTTTTAATGACGACAATATCCCCTTCTTTATACTTCTTCGCTGGCTTTCGTTTCAAATTGTAGGTGTTCCGGTTTTCGTTTTGAATCTTCAAAATTTGGTTTTTCGCGTGCTGCCTCATTTCATGTCTGTCTTCATTAAAGTTTGCTATTACCTCATCTTCAATAAGCTTCTTTATTTGAAGGTCGTCATCAGTCCTCATCTTGACACCGGTAAGTAATTCAAAGGGCGTCATATCCGTACTTCTAGAGTAAGTCGAGTTTATCACCTGCTGTACTTTATCAACATTCCTGTACCATTTAGTTGGGTCGCCAATACTAAGTTTCGCTAAGACGGCGCTGATAACTCCATTCAGTCTTTCTACTTGACCATTGGCGCGTGGTAAACCCGTTGTTACTGATATTAATTTTACATTTTGTGATCTGGTATATTCCCTGAAATCTTCCGATGTGAAAGCAGCACCACGATCAGTAATTATCTGCACAGGATTTCCAAAAATCATACTTTGCCCTTGAAGCTTAGTTATAACTTCACTTGCAGATGTTGACTTCGTAGGATACAACCAGCAAAATTTCGTAAAAGAGTCAACAACTGCTAAGATATGTTTGTACTGCTTACTTGTCGATTCCAGTGGACCAAGAAAATCGATGTGGTAAGTGTGAAGCGGAATATCATTTTTTGGCAATGGATGCAATTCGCCCTCTTGTTTTCCTTGTTTTCGATTTACCACTATGCATGGAATACAGCTCGTAATGTAGTTTTGAATTTTTTCGTCCAACTTTGGTATGTAATAATCGTTACAAATTAGTTCTTTACTCTTTTTGACTCCGAAGTGACCCTTTTCATGAGCTTGCTTAATTACCTCTCTCTGCATATTCTTCGGAACAACCACCAATTCATTGTCATTAGAAAACTTGTACAACACATTACCTTTCATAAAATATTCATTGTAAGTGGATTTAATTTGGAGTATTTCGATTATGGCCCTCAAATCTTCATCCTGCATTTGAGCCCGACGAATTTTCGAAAGAATGTCGCCTTCACTTATTATCATCACGGGATAACGACTGAGAGCATCTACATGGCGCATTTGGGTCCCGGCTCGATGTTCAACAACATAATCGTACTCTTGAAGGAAAAGTATCCATCTTGCAACCCTGGTACAGAGATCTTTTTTTTCTAATGTTTTCGCAAATGCATTACAGTCCGTAACCAATTTAAACTTCAAACCAAGCACATATACTCTAAACTTCTTTAAGGCTTCTATAACCGCTAGTATTTCAAGTTCGTAACTACTATATTTTCTCTCAGCATCTGTTGTTTTTTTGCTCATAAAATATACTGGATGTAATTTCCCATCGTCAGGTGACCTTTGAAGTAAAATAGCGCCGTATCCGTCCATTGAGGCATCTGTGTGAACTTCGGTTTGGCAATTTTGATTAAATATGTTCAAAACGGGTTGAATACTCAGAATTTCTTTCAACTTATTAAATGCTAAAAGTTGTTCGTCTCTTATTTCAAATTTTCTATTTTGTTTGGTTAGGTCACTTAATGGTTTGGCTATCAGAGAAAAATTGGGTATAAATTTTCTAAAATATCCGGCAAGACCGAGAAAGCTTTGGAGCTGTTTGAGGTTTTGTGGTGCCTTATACTTTAATACGGACTGTATCTTTTCAGGAGATGGGGAAATTTTATGGTTTTCAATTACGTGCCCCAAAAATTCCACTCTTCTTTTCAAAAACTGACACTTTTTCAAATTAATCTCCAAGCCGTAGTCTCTACATTGGTTTATTACCTCTTCTAGGTTTAACAAGGCTTCCTCTTCATTTTTAGCAGGTATAATGATATCATCGATATACGGCAGAGCAATACCTCTAAGATTTAACTCACGAAAAACTGCATTAACATGCCTTTGAAAAACGCCTGGCGAATTTGATAGACCAAAGGGAACTTTGCAAAACTGGTATTGTCCATTATGCGTTACAAACGAAGTGTACTTTTTACTATCTACAGCGACTGGCACATGGAAGAATCCATTTTTTAAATCTATAGTACTAAAAAGCTCCGCATCTTGTAAACGATCTAACTGATCTTCTATTAATGGTAGTGGAAATCTGTCCTTTACAATTACCTTATTTAATCTGCGGAAATCGATACATAGCCTTGGGGATCCATCACGTTTTTTAACCAACACTATAGGACTACTGAACTCGGATTCGGAATTTTCTATTACACCATCATTTAACCATTGCTCAATTTGTTCATCTAGGTAATCTACGCGGACGTGAACAAATAGGAGCTTCTTCTTTTAAAATGATATTCATTTCGATATTTGTTGATTTGAATTTTTCCGGCCGATAGTTGTTTATTATTTCGTAAACCTTATTAATTGAACTTTTTGCAGCTCGATTGTCAATATTAAGTTCTTGATTTTCCGAAACCGCATTAATCTTCATTATTGAAATTACGTCATCGTTTTTATTTGAAATAATCTTCTCGAAATGAAGTCCATCGCGATTTATTTGTATATCAACATCTTTACAAAACTCTTCCCCGATTACCACGTCTACGTCCATACATTTATACGAAACGACAAGAAAGTTCACACTATAAAGTTCATCATCAATTTCGATTTCACATTTTATATTACCAAATGGTTTGATTTTACCGCTATTCCGACCGAAACCGACTAGAAACACATTAACTTTCTTAAGATATGGTTCATTTAAAATTTTATAAACATTGTCTGTTATAATGTTAAATTTACTTCCCGTATCAAAAAGTGCCACATAATTATTATTCCCGATTTTTACATTTTTGTTCATTATATTGTTCTTTGGTTTTAAACAACGTACATTAATGTTAACTTCATCTTTTTTGACAGCACAATTTTTCGAGATATGACCAAATTGATTACATCTAAAACACTTGGTGCCCTTTTCTTTATCTTTACAATCCGACGATTTGTGCCCTTTGTTTCCACAATTAAAACACACCAGTTCTTTCCTTTCACTTTTAGGTAGCTCTTTCTTATTCTGATTTATTTTCATATCATTCGTTTGTTTTGATTTTTCTCGAATTAGTTCATAGCACTTTAATTTCTCTTTAAATTCTCTTAAATTCTTCGCGCCGTACAAAATTGTTTTATTTACGTTTAAGTCTTTAATACCGTCTATTATATATTGTATTAACGCGTCGTCTTCAATATTTCCCCGTGAAGCTAGATCTTTCATTTCAAAATAATATTCTTGAACGTTCTCTTCCTTTTTAATTTTACGTTCAGCTAGTTGCTTATGTAGTGTAGCGCTGTTCACTGTTGTTTTAAATTCATCAATAAGAGAAGCCTTCAATTTACACCACGAAGTTATTCCCCTTTCACTCAAAACATAACGTTTTGCTATTCCTTTTAACGATTTCTTTGCAAAAACGAATTTTTGAAAATCATCCCATCCCATAACAGTTGCAGTTTCCTCGAATTCATTTACCCACATTTCAATTGTTGTTTTTTCGCTGCCATCAAAAGCTCGTACAGAATCTTCTATATCACGAAAACTAAGAGCAAATCTAGACATCGTTAAAGTAGGGGGTGTTTGAGGTGTTTCGTATTTTACACTCTTAACGTCAAAATTATCAACTGACAAGAAACAATCTTCGCTCTTTTCTTTTTCCCCTTTATGAGAAATAACATCGTTTGTTCGCATATATATTTTTCCATTATCTGCTTGCAAATTACCGTCTGCATTTTGAGAATACACGTCGTCGCAGTCGTCGTCGTTTTCTCCTTCATCGTCACTTATATTCTCCTCATTTGCGCTGGCGTACAGCAAACTGCCTTTTCTCAAATTCTCAAATATATGTAACTTCAAATTCTCTGCATTGTGATTGATGTTGAGTAAGTTACATATTGCAGCTAGATCAACCGATGTCAAATATTTGTCAATGTATTCAGATTTTTCTGCAAATTCAGCATCGTCTTCATTGAAATTAAAACCTTCGAACTTTCGTAAACGTTTTCTATTAGATCTATCTCCTTCGCACTGAAACACATACTTATGTAACGCTACAATACTCTCTTTTCTGCCGCGGCGCAGATTCTCACGAACAAAATCGAATGATTCTAGGAATGGCATTATTGCGTTTTTTTTTTTTTTTTTTTTCAACGTATGTTTCCAGAACTTTCATTTAAGGCGAAATCAGGTTATTTGCATAATTTCGTTAACAGCAATTATTTAGAAATTAATTTTACTTTTCGGTTATATAAAGAAATTATTTCCTAATTTATATGTGCTTTTAATTTTACACTCAAAATTCCGGTTGAGCCCCCAAATTTGTGGTTTTATTTAAATTAAAAGTTTTATATTAAATAAATAAAATTGAATAATATTAATTGAATGAAAATTAGTTTATTAAACCGTGCGCACGTCTTGTTGCTCGATCAAACGTCTCTTTTCAACTAAACTCTTGCCGCAAATTTACCATCTGTAAACCCTCTCTCCCACATGTATATTAGAGTAAATTTTAAAAATTTGATTTGCGGATATCAACATTTTTTTTAAGGTTTTTGGGTAAATAAAAATAATGGCGGTCTTTTTTTTTTGAAAATTTTCACTCCTTGGGGTGGTTCAACCCACCTAAAAACTCGGATTTTGAGCTCGTTTTTCTGCAGAGCAAAAACGGTTAAATATATTGCAAATCTGATTTCACCAGTCGATTCTGCAGCAAAAATTAATACAATTTATGTTTTTTGAACCCTTAAAAAAATTCCAAAAACCCACAACAGAGGGCGCAAATCTCATTAAAAAAAAGAAAAAAAATTAAGTTTTTTAAACATGCACGATGAAAAGGCATTTTAAGCTTAGCGAAACGGTACCAACATTTTATTTTTATCACAACCCGTTAAAAAGTTATGAGACTTCAAAATTATTTTATAACAAAAAAAAAAAATAATTGGTAAAAAAAGTTTACAAATTTTTTTATTGTTTCAAATGATTCATTTAAAGTAATTTTAAACAATTTCAGTGTTATCTACTTCGGCTATAGCTAAACGATTTAAACCATCTTTATTTTTCAGCAAACACGAATCGTTTAGTCTTGAAATTCGGCCAACTAGTTGTTCCGTATAAATGCTTGTAGATTTAATGTTATTGGCGATTTTGATTGCATTTACATAGCTTTTGTTAGTTGGCCAATCAATGGCTTTATGACCCATAAAAGAAATATTTATACCAAAATTAGCTAAACTTTTTATGCTCTGAAGAGTGACGTAATCAAAAGGCGATTTAGAACAAAAAGAATCATAATTTGGTAATTTGCTAGTTACATCGATAGTTTTGTTTAATACATTTTCATTTTCATCGACATCAACGAAATCTTTTTCATAAAGTATTTGATCGGTTGAATGGATCAAGTTAACAAAATCTTCAGCTTCTTCATCCGGTGTACAATATGTAACGGCATCATAGTCTTTGAAATCGTGTAATGTCGTTTTCTTTTCTGACAAAAAATGTCGCACTTTATTTGCACTTTTTCGAAAAAGTTATTTTTTTACATATTCTGAATTAAGAGCAACATTATCTTATACATCAATCAAAAGATCTCAAAAGGCTGTGTTCATAAAATTCAAAAAAATTTAATTATTATCCTCTTTGAAGACATAGGGGTAAAATATTCAGAAAAGGGGAACAATGGGGAAATATTCTCACACTAGGACCTGAAAGAAGTCAATGACTGCAAATTTTTGCGACTTACGAGGTCTCGACTTTGAGACCTTTCGATTGAGGTATAAGATAAAGTTGCTCTTAATTCAGAATATATTTAAAAATACACTTTTCGAAAAAAGTGCAAATAAAATGCGACATTTTTGGTGAGAAAAGAAAACGGCATAAATAACAATTTGGATCAATTTCTAACAACTTTTGAGTTTGATCTTTGATTTTACTTGGTAACAATTTTTTTCGTAGTTTTTCCTTTTCCTCTAATGAAATTCGTTCGTCAAAAATTGAAAATACTGCGTTATCTTCGCTTAGGTATTCCAAATGCCGTAGCTGAGTGGCTTTAGCACTGTTTGCAATTAAAGAACAATATTTTCCTTCCATCTGCGAAAATTTCTCAAGTTCGGACAAAAAGTCTAGGTCATTTTTTGTAACATAAATTGTGAACCAATACTTTAGGTATACGGTTATAAAATAGAGAAGCATAGCTTCAAATTGCTCCAACAACGTTTCCGAAATGTAAAAATGATTTTTGTACAACATTATTTTGAAAATATATATTACTTTTGAGAGCCATCGGGCGTGGTGATATGCTCCGCAGGCTTTTAAATTATAGCCAGGATTCGCATTTAAATGAACAAGTGCAAGTTCGGCCACTTCTCTGTGATCCGCCCTTCGGCGATTTTTATTTGCTAAATGTAACAGATCCGACATATTGATAAAGTATTATCAATTGCAAACAAATGTTTAAGATTTAATTTTTTAAAAATTTTAAATGACAGGAAACTCTTTGCAAAATTTTTTCAACAGTTTTAACTTTTTTCTAACAAGTTACTTAGCCTTAACAAAAAATGTTTAAAGCCATATAACTTTTTTACGGGTTCTGATAAAAATAAAATGTTGGTACCGTTTCACTAAGCTTAAAATGCCTTTTCATCGTGCATGTTTAAAAAATCAAAAAAAAATTTTTTTTTTATGAGATTTGCGCCCTCTGTTGTGGGTTTTTGGAACTTTTTTAGGGGTTCAAAAAACATACATTGTATTAATTTTTGCTGCAGAAAATGAGCTCAAAATCCGCGTTTTTAGGTGGGTTGAACCACCCCAAAGAGTAAAAATTTAAAAAAAAAGACCGCCATTATTTTTATTTACCCAAAAACTTTAAAAAAAATGTTGATACCCGAAAAACAAATCAGGTGACCTGGTCGCCAAACGAACTCTAATGTATATCCATAATAACTGCATGTTAGAAATAAATCGGTATATTATTTTATTTACATAAAATTCTGCAATATTTTGTTGTGGGGAAAATACATTTCTTTTGCATTAACAGAGTGTCACTTCATTTTGCTCAGCGTGACTATGCCACAGTAGATGGCGCCACAATTTTTGTTTGTTCTAATTAGCTTTGCAATAGTTATTTCTATTTTAACATGAATGTTAATATTTTCAACTAGATATCATACAGAACAATGTTAAGAGTATACACGGGCTGGTCTTTTATTTCATACGTTTTTTCATTATTCTTTTACAAATATGAACATAAGTTTGGCATATTAACTTTTTGTTGTCATTACAAAATAGAGTTACCGAGTACATCAATGAGTTTTTTGCTTTCAAAACAGTTCTACATAGTTATATAGAATTATTATTCTGCTTTACCTACAAAATATCTGATTGCGATTACATCTAATTTTCAAAAATTGTTTGTAATTACTAAAGCATTATTATTCACATAAATACAAAATTGCACTTTTTAAATTTTCCATTCAAATTTAAGAAAATATCAATTCTAAAAACTGGAATTAAAATTTCCAATTATAAATTAGAAAATATTAACTGAATTTCAGAAAATCATATCAAAACGTCGGAAATAATAATTTTAAATTTAGAAGACATCAATTGCATCTTTAATATATAAATTTTATTCGTAAAACACAAATTGAAATTCCAAAAAAAAAAACACCAAATACCTATGTTTACATTTAAAAAATTTTTACATTTAAAAAAATATTGACAGGAGAAATTAATAGCTTTTCAGTACCGCGATTCAGTAACTTCTTTTAACGATAGTCGAAGCGTTAAAAAAAAGAAAATAGCAAAATTATCAGTAAAATTTTTAAACGATATTCGCTATTGTTAAACTCAGCTGTTGTTGTTATCTAAACGACAACCATTTTTGTGTTGTTTATTCAATCGATAAAAACTTAAATTTTTAGGTTGAAATGTCGTCATACATAAATAAAAATCATAAAAAAAAACTTTTTTATATAAATAAAAAAATTAAATAGCATATTCAATTCATTATTTCATTTTCAAATAAATACACAGAAATATTAGCAAAAAAATAAAGATATTAAACATAAACATAAAATCATCCTGTCAAACACGAAGTAATTTGTTTTTTTCTATTCTTTGTGTTTTTCGCTTATTTTGACAGAGATGCCACTCGTTTACAATTTAAATAAATAGAAAAATAGATTTGTCGACTGTCGTTAAGATGTATGTACTTAGTGAATCACTTAATCCTTAGTGCAAACAACAATAGCTGTCGATATATTTTGCGATTGTCGGATCGTTGAAATTCTGTCGGATCGTTGAATTCGCACTACAGAAAACATTAATTTAAAATCAATGAATTTTAGAAAACCTCAAATGATATTTAAGAATTGCGAACATAAAAACTGTTACATAAATAAACGTAATTTGATGAGAATGTTATTTATATAGAAATTTTCACAATTTTTTTTTTGGATAAAAATTGGAAGTTTTTCAGAAAATAAAGATAACAAATTATTTTATTTAAAATGTTTGGGACATTTGGTTTTTTGCGTTTGGCATCCCTAATTTAATTATTTATTATTATAAATTTATTTTCTATGTTCTCCAAATATGGCAATGTTTTAATAAAATAGTTGAGAGAGCTTTTTTTTTGGTTATTATTTTGTTACTCCATCCGACCTATATGACTGCAATGAAAAAATATTTCGCCAGTTAAAAGAAACTATACAGCCATCTCCAATTAGCACGATTTAATGCATATAGCTACCCTACACAACCATTACCTTTGCAATGGAGGTTAGGACGAGCTATTTAATTAGCAAAAACTAAATTAAAAGAGAAGTTATGTCATATAACCGGAAACGCATGCATATAGGTATATAACCAAAATACATGCCGATCAGCAACCACGATGACCAAAAAGCAAACCGAAATAAATCCGAAATAATAGAAAAGACGAAAACCAACCCAAAGAATTTGCTGAAATAATTTGGTATTAAGTTTAACAAATTGTTTACTTTTCATTTACATTTATTATCAAGACTCAAACCGAGGTGGAGGGTATCAAAGATTCGGCACAGCCGAATTTAACACTCTTACTTGTTTTTATAACAGAATTAAATATTTTTGTAAAAGCAAAAGTCAATATAATTGGGATTTATTTTTGAGATTTTTTTTTTAACACATTGTGAATATCTTTAGTTTAATATTTGATGAAGTAACTACTGCTTTGCTGTAAAATTCATAACTACATACAATATACAATGGAAACTTAAAAAAATATAAGAATACAGTGCAGTTATGAATTTTTGAAATATATGCTTTCTTCTTCTCTACCACGCACCATTTAAACAAAATTAAAAAAAAAATTGCATATTAATTACAGTAGTAATTGCAATATGTCTGAAAAATGACTATAAATCTAACAAAACAAAAAAAAAAAAAAAAAAAAAAATTTTTTCTTCGCTTCACAGCGTCATCTCAAATATATGTAAAGTGCATATGTAGGTATGTACAAAAACCGTACATCACATATGACAACTCTTACGAAAACTGAGAATAGTGGAAATTAGAAGTATAAATGCAAAAAAATATTAAAAATTCAAAAATAACGATTGTTTGTTTGGACAGAGTTGTATCTTCTGAAATTAATACAAAGTAAAGCTGTATGGTACGAAAACTGAAAACTAACCACACTGCTCGTAGGCCTGACTTTAGGTGAGTGTGTTAAAGCGCTGACCAAAAAGTGCAAGTACGAGTGTATGTGAAGTTCACGGTTCAAAACCTCACGGCCGCCCTAAGTAGAAAAAAAATTTTCATATAGAAACAACCTATTCAATTAAAACATAACAATTATCACAATGTTCAATAAATCGCTGATGAAGGCTGAAATGCCAGAAACCGGTCCGATTAAGAATACAGTGCAGTTATGAATTTTTGAAATATATGCTTTCTTCTTCTCTACCACGCACCATTTAAACAAAATTAAAAAAAAAATTGCATATTAATTACAGTAGTAATTGCAATATGTCTGAAAAATGACTATAAATCTAACAAAACAAAAAAAAAAAAAAAAAAAAAAAATTTTTTCTTCGCTTCACAGCGTCATCTCAAATATATGTAAAGTGCATATGTAGGTATGTACAAAAACCGTACATCACATATGACAACTCTTACGAAAACTGAGAATAGTGGAAATTAGAAGTATAAATGCAAAAAAAATATTAAAAATTCAAAAATAACGATTGTTTGTTTGGACAGAGTTGTATCTTCTGAAATTAATACAAAGTAAAGCTGTATGGTACGAAAACTGAAAACTAACCACACTGCTCGTAGGCCTGACTTTAGGTGAGTGTGTTAAAGCGCTGACCAAAAAGTGCAAGTACGAGTGTATGTGAAGTTCACGGTTCAAAACCTCACGGCCGCCCTAAGTAGAAAAAAATTTTCATATAGAAACAACCTATTCAATTAAAACATAACAATTATCACAATGTTCAATAAATCGCTGATGAAGGCTGAAATGCCAGAAACCGGTCCGATTAAGAATACAGTGCAGTTATGAATTTTTGAAATATATGCTTTCTTCTTCTCTACCACGCACCATTTAAACAAAATTAAAAAAAAATTGCATATTAATTACAGTAGTAATTGCAATATGTCTGAAAAATGACTATAAATCTAACAAAACAAAAAAAAAAAAAAAAAAAAAAAAAAAAAAAAAAAATTTTTTCTTCGCTTCACAGCGTCATCTCAAATATATGTAAAGTGCATATGTAGGTATGTACAAAAACCGTACATCACATATGACAACTCTTACGAAAACTGAGAATAGTGGAAATTAGAAGTATAAATGCAAAAAAATATTAAAAATTCAAAAATAACGATTGTTTGTTTGGACAGAGTTGTATCTTCTGAAATTAATACAAAGTAAAGCTGTATGGTACGAAAACTGAAAACTAACCACACTGCTCGTAGGCCTGACTTTAGGTGAGTGTGTTAAAGCGCTGACCAAAAAGTGCAAGTACGAGTGTATGTGAAGTTCACGGTTCAAAACCTCACGGCCGCCCTAAGTAGAAAAAAATTTTCATATAGAAACAACCTATTCAATTAAAACATAACAATTATCACAATGTTCAATAAATCGCTGATGAAGGCTGAAATGCCAGAAACCGGTCCGATTAAGAATACAGTGCAGTTATGAATTTTTGAAATATATGCTTTCTTCTTCTCTACCACGCACCATTTAAACAAAATTAAAAAAAAAAATTGCATATTAATTACAGTAGTAATTGCAATATGTCTGAAAAATGACTATAAATCTAACAAAACAAAAAAAAAAAAAAAAAAAAATTTTTTCTTCGCTTCACAGCGTCATCTCAAATATATGTAAAGTGCATATGTAGGTATGTACAAAAACCGTACATCACATATGACAACTCTTACGAAAACTGAGAATAGTGGAAATTAGAAGTATAAATGCAAAAAAATATTAAAAATTCAAAAATAACGATTGTTTGTTTGGACAGAGTTGTATCTTCTGAAATTAATACAAAGTAAAGCTGTATGGTACGAAAACTGAAAACTAACCACACTGCTCGTAGGCCTGACTTTAGGTGAGTGTGTTAAAGCGCTGACCAAAAAGTGCAAGTACGAGTGTATGTGAAGTTCACGGTTCAAAACCTCACGGCCGCCCTAAGTAGAAAAAAATTTTCATATAGAAACAACCTATTCAATTAAAACATAACAATTATCACAATGTTCAATAAATCGCTGATGAAGGCTGAAATGCCAGAAACCGGTCCGATTAAGAATACAGTGCAGTTATGAATTTTTGAAATATATGCTTTCTTCTTCTCTACCACGCACCATTTAAACAAAATTAAAAAAAAAAATTGCATATTAATTACAGTAGTAATTGCAATATGTCTGAAAAATGACTATAAATCTAACAAAACAAAAAAAAAAAAAAAAAAAAAAAAAAATTTTTTCTTCGCTTCACAGCGTCATCTCAAATATATGTAAAGTGCATATGTAGGTATGTACAAAAACCGTACATCACATATGACAACTCTTACGAAAACTGAGAATAGTGGAAATTAGAAGTATAAATGCAAAAAAATATTAAAAATTCAAAAATAACGATTGTTTGTTTGGACAGAGTTGTATCTTCTGAAATTAATACAAAGTAAAGCTGTATGGTACGAAAACTGAAAACTAACCACACTGCTCGTAGGCCTGACTTTAGGTGAGTGTGTTAAAGCGCTGACCAAAAAGTGCAAGTACGAGTGTATGTGAAGTTCACGGTTCAAAACCTCACGGCCGCCCTAAGTAGAAAAAAATTTTCATATAGAAACAACCTATTCAATTAAAACATAACAATTATCACAATGTTCAATAAATCGCTGATGAAGGCTGAAATGCCAGAAACCGGTCCGATTAAGAATACAGTGCAGTTATGAATTTTTGAAATATATGCTTTCTTCTTCTCTACCACGCACCATTTAAACAAAATTAAAAAAAAAAAATTGCATATTAATTACAGTAGTAATTGCAATATGTCTGAAAAATGACTATAAATCTAACAAAACAAAAAAAAAAAAAAAAAAAAAAAAAAAAAAAATTTTTTCTTCGCTTCACAGCGTCATCTCAAATATATGTAAAGTGCATATGTAGGTATGTACAAAAACCGTACATCACATATGACAACTCTTACGAAAACTGAGAATAGTGGAAATTAGAAGTATAAATGCAAAAAAATATTAAAAATTCAAAAATAACGATTGTTTGTTTGGACAGAGTTGTATCTTCTGAAATTAATACAAAGTAAAGCTGTATGGTACGAAAACTGAAAACTAACCACACTGCTCGTAGGCCTGACTTTAGGTGAGTGTGTTAAAGCGCTGACCAAAAAGTGCAAGTACGAGTGTATGTGAAGTTCACGGTTCAAAACCTCACGGCCGCCCTAAGTAGAAAAAAATTTTCATATAGAAACAACCTATTCAATTAAAACATAACAATTATCACAATGTTCAATAAATCGCTGATGAAGGCTGAAATGCCAGAAACCGGTCCGATTAAGAATACAGTGCAGTTATGAATTTTTGAAATATATGCTTTCTTCTTCTCTACCACGCACCATTTAAACAAAATTAAAAAAAAAATTGCATATTAATTACAGTAGTAATTGCAATATGTCTGAAAAATGACTATAAATCTAACAAAACAAAAAAAAAAAAAAAAAAAAATTTTTTCTTCGCTTCACAGCGTCATCTCAAATATATGTAAAGTGCATATGTAGGTATGTACAAAAACCGTACATCACATATGACAACTCTTACGAAAACTGAGAATAGTGGAAATTAGAAGTATAAATGCAAAAAAATATTAAAAATTCAAAAATAACGATTGTTTGTTTGGACAGAGTTGTATCTTCTGAAATTAATACAAAGTAAAGCTGTATGGTACGAAAACTGAAAACTAACCACACTGCTCGTAGGCCTGACTTTAGGTGAGTGTGTTAAAGCGCTGACCAAAAAGTGCAAGTACGAGTGTATGTGAAGTTCACGGTTCAAAACCTCACGGCCGCCCTAAGTAGAAAAAAATTTTCATATAGAAACAACCTATTCAATTAAAACATAACAATTATCACAATGTTCAATAAATCGCTGATGAAGGCTGAAATGCCAGAAACCGGTCCGATTAAGAATACAGTGCAGTTATGAATTTTTGAAATATATGCTTTCTTCTTCTCTACCACGCACCATTTAAACAAAATTAAAAAAAAAAAAAATTGCATATTAATTACAGTAGTAATTGCAATATGTCTGAAAAATGACTATAAATCTAACAAAACAAAAAAAAAAAAAAAAAAAAAATTTTTTCTTCGCTTCACAGCGTCATCTCAAATATATGTAAAGTGCATATGTAGGTATGTACAAAAACCGTACATCACATATGACAACTCTTACGAAAACTGAGAATAGTGGAAATTAGAAGTATAAATGCAAAAAAATATTAAAAATTCAAAAATAACGATTGTTTGTTTGGACAGAGTTGTATCTTCTGAAATTAATACAAAGTAAAGCTGTATGGTACGAAAACTGAAAACTAACCACACTGCTCGTAGGCCTGACTTTAGGTGAGTGTGTTAAAGCGCTGACCAAAAAGTGCAAGTACGAGTGTATGTGAAGTTCACGGTTCAAAACCTCACGGCCGCCCTAAGTAGAAAAAAATTTTCATATAGAAACAACCTATTCAATTAAAACATAACAATTATCACAATGTTCAATAAATCGCTGATGAAGGCTGAAATGCCAGAAACCGGTCCGATTAAGAATACAGTGCAGTTATGAATTTTTGAAATATATGCTTTCTTCTTCTCTACCACGCACCATTTAAACAAAATTAAAAAAAAAATTGCATATTAATTACAGTAGTAATTGCAATATGTCTGAAAAATGACTATAAATCTAACAAAACAAAAAAAAAAAAAAAAAAAAAATTTTTTCTTCGCTTCACAGCGTCATCTCAAATATATGTAAAGTGCATATGTAGGTATGTACAAAAACCGTACATCACATATGACAACTCTTACGAAAACTGAGAATAGTGGAAATTAGAAGTATAAATGCAAAAAAATATTAAAAATTCAAAAATAACGATTGTTTGTTTGGACAGAGTTGTATCTTCTGAAATTAATACAAAGTAAAGCTGTATGGTACGAAAACTGAAAACTAACCACACTGCTCGTAGGCCTGACTTTAGGTGAGTGTGTTAAAGCGCTGACCAAAAAGTGCAAGTACGAGTGTATGTGAAGTTCACGGTTCAAAACCTCACGGCCGCCCTAAGTAGAAAAAAATTTTCATATAGAAACAACCTATTCAATTAAAACATAACAATTATCACAATGTTCAATAAATCGCTGATGAAGGCTGAAATGCCAGAAACCGGTCCGATTAAGAATACAGTGCAGTTATGAATTTTTGAAATATATGCTTTCTTCTTCTCTACCACGCACCATTTAAACAAAATTAAAAAAAAAAATTGCATATTAATTACAGTAGTAATTGCAATATGTCTGAAAAATGACTATAAATCTAACAAAACAAAAAAAAAAAAAAAAAAATTTTTTTCTTCGCTTCACAGCGTCATCTCAAATATATGTAAAGTGCATATGTAGGTATGTACAAAAACCGTACATCACATATGACAACTCTTACGAAAACTGAGAATAGTGGAAATTAGAAGTATAAATGCAAAAAAATATTAAAAATTCAAAAATAACGATTGTTTGTTTGGACAGAGTTGTATCTTCTGAAATTAATACAAAGTAAAGCTGTATGGTACGAAAACTGAAAACTAACCACACTGCTCGTAGGCCTGACTTTAGGTGAGTGTGTTAAAGCGCTGACCAAAAAGTGCAAGTACGAGTGTATGTGAAGTTCACGGTTCAAAACCTCACGGCCGCCCTAAGTAGAAAAAAATTTTCATATAGAAACAACCTATTCAATTAAAACATAACAATTATCACAATGTTCAATAAATCGCTGATGAAGGCTGAAATGCCAGAAACCGGTCCGATTAAGAATACAGTGCAGTTATGAATTTTTGAAATATATGCTTTCTTCTTCTCTACCACGCACCATTTAAACAAAATTAAAAAAAAAATTGCATATTAATTACAGTAGTAATTGCAATATGTCTGAAAAATGACTATAAATCTAACAAAACAAAAAAAAAAAAAAAAAAAAAAATTTTTTCTTCGCTTCACAGCGTCATCTCAAATATATGTAAAGTGCATATGTAGGTATGTACAAAAACCGTACATCACATATGACAACTCTTACGAAAACTGAGAATAGTGGAAATTAGAAGTATAAATGCAAAAAAATATTAAAAATTCAAAAATAACGATTGTTTGTTTGGACAGAGTTGTATCTTCTGAAATTAATACAAAGTAAAGCTGTATGGTACGAAAACTGAAAACTAACCACACTGCTCGTAGGCCTGACTTTAGGTGAGTGTGTTAAAGCGCTGACCAAAAAGTGCAAGTACGAGTGTATGTGAAGTTCACGGTTCAAAACCTCACGGCCGCCCTAAGTAGAAAAAAATTTTCATATAGAAACAACCTATTCAATTAAAACATAACAATTATCACAATGTTCAATAAATCGCTGATGAAGGCTGAAATGCCAGAAACCGGTCCGATTAAGAATACAGTGCAGTTATGAATTTTTGAAATATATGCTTTCTTCTTCTCTACCACGCACCATTTAAACAAAATTAAAAAAAAAATTGCATATTAATTACAGTAGTAATTGCAATATGTCTGAAAAATGACTATAAATCTAACAAAACAAAAAAAAAAAAAAAAAAAAAATTTTTTTCTTCGCTTCACAGCGTCATCTCAAATATATGTAAAGTGCATATGTAGGTATGTACAAAAACCGTACATCACATATGACAACTCTTACGAAAACTGAGAATAGTGGAAATTAGAAGTATAAATGCAAAAAAATATTAAAAATTCAAAAATAACGATTGTTTGTTTGGACAGAGTTGTATCTTCTGAAATTAATACAAAGTAAAGCTGTATGGTACGAAAACTGAAAACTAACCACACTGCTCGTAGGCCTGACTTTAGGTGAGTGTGTTAAAGCGCTGACCAAAAAGTGCAAGTACGAGTGTATGTGAAGTTCACGGTTCAAAACCTCACGGCCGCCCTAAGTAGAAAAAAATTTTCATATAGAAACAACCTATTCAATTAAAACATAACAATTATCACAATGTTCAATAAATCGCTGATGAAGGCTGAAATGCCAGAAACCGGTCCGATTAAGAATACAGTGCAGTTATGAATTTTTGAAATATATGCTTTCTTCTTCTCTACCACGCACCATTTAAACAAAATTAAAAAAAAAAAAAAAAAAAAAAAAAAAAAAAAAAATAAAAAAAAAATTGCATATTAATTACAGTAGTAATTGCAATATGTCTGAAAAATGACTATAAATCTAACAAAAAAAAAAAATATATTTTTTACGACTTGAACGGTCAAATCCAAAAAATTTGATCATAAAAGTAAAAATGCTTTATTTATTAATTTAAAAATTTATTTATTAAAACAATAAAAAATATTAACATGAAATAGCTTAATTTCAGAAAAAATAACAACTCAAAAGTATTAATATTTATGCTGTTGACAAAACATTGCAAAGTTTTAGTTTTTGATAATCGAAAACTTTCGTTCTATTTTTGGTTTTAATATTTTGTTGGGTATCCATTATTTTCTTAGTACTGCTTCACAATCCCGAGGCATGGATTGATGATATCCATTGAAATTTGTTGCCAATCTGCATTAACTGCCTCTATGAGATTTGTTTTGTGTGTGTAATTTCGTGCCCGTATTTTCGGTTTAAAATTTTCCATAGATTTTCTATTATTATCTTTATTATTTTTATTTTTTTTTATAACTGCTAATAAATTATTTTAGATTTTTTTAATAAATTTGGTTGAAACAATTGTTGTCGTTAATATAGGGGTGTATCAGATTTTTCCGATCGCGAGTGGGTAATGTTTTAATTTTTAGATGTACGTGTTCAAGAACATTTTCTGTACAGTACAGTAGCAGTACACGTGCAAGAACACGAACTTAAAATAAAGCTACACTCGAATCTGTGGGGTTTACGTGTGTTCGAAACAAAAAATACGTGATAGAAACATGATCGTGTACATAACAAAATATTAAAACGAAACACAGTCATGATTGTGTTCGCCACCGTACAAAATTTAGAAACACACATAATTGATATCAAAATAAAAATATGTGTTTGCTAGTCTGAGCTATGTTTGTTTACATTTATATATGAGTTTTTTATTCAGAGTGTGTTTTTTTTCTGAACTCTGATAACACTGTGGAACAAATTCAGGTTAGCAAAAGTTAGGTCGATTCTGAGAGTGAGGCGTGAAAATAGAGGCTAAATTAGAAGACCCGTATCGCGGCGTTTGTTTATGTTAGTTCGAATTTTTTTTTTATCGACCTTCCAACTTTGCAGTCAAATGCCGATTTTCAGCATATTGTTTATATGGTTTTTTGGCTATAACTCGTCGACTAATTGATATTTTTTCAATCTGTAAAAGCCAAATTATTGCTAGAGATCTGTGCAACAATTAAAATTTTTGTGGTGCTTATGAAGCAAAATGTTGGAAAAATTATTTTTTTTTTTTTCGATAAACAGTTCGAGAACATATTTTTAAATAGTTTCAGATTGTAAATGACCTCGTTAAGTAGCATATTTGGAAATTTTTTAAACTTGCTTGCTATTAAATTATGCCGTCTTTGACTCGTTTTATAGGGCCTGCCGCCTAAACGTTGAGTCGTCACCTGTTTCACGATATTTTTTGATAATTTTTGAAATCATGAATTTATTCACAGAATATTTCTCACAGATTTTCTTTTGCTTAAGATCAGCAGTAAAATCATCTATTATTCTGGTTTTTAACTCTTCACAACACTTCATTATTGCCATTATTTTATAATTAATTATAAATTAAGAAAAGATTAAAACGTTGAAAAATACAATTGTGTTTAAAAAAACCGCTGAAAAAATTTTTATACATTTGCTTTTATAGCATCTTCTATCTATTATATTATTAGGCAAGACGATTTCTTGTGACCGATATAATAATTGTAGTTAATAACCGATTTTGACCAAACATACCTCATTTGAAAGGTATTTCTCTTTAGTTGTCCACCAGATTTACGGATTTACATCTTCTGGAACATTTATTTGGAGTAATTCACATTTAAAGTTGCTACTAACACATACATGTTTATATAAATATCAAAAGCCCTATTTTGAATTGTGAATTGGATAAAATTGATTAGCATACCTTTAGGCTCCCTTAAACTTATTTATTAAATGAAAAAAAAATAAAATTTTCTAGAATTTGCACTCGAATTTCGAGGGCTGGGCTCCTCTAGTTTTTATTGTTTTAATCAAATCTTGTACAGATGTTTAAGAGTTTCCATTATTTTGCCATCACTAAAAATACTTTTTTTCCGTTCATCTATAGTATTTTTTTTAACAAATTTTTTACCTTTCGATAGAAAGTGACATTGTAAAAAATAAATAATTTTAGTATTTAACGGGAAATTATTGAGAAACAAAATTGGCAAATTTAGAATTTTGTAAATGTTTCTAATGTATTGTCAACGTTTTAAAAAAACTCTAATTAACCGATAGTTCATTATATTTTATAAAAAATATTTTTAACACTATTTAACACTTTTTAACACTATTACACGTACAGTAGATAATTTTCGACCTTAAGACTGTAATAACGCCTCTTTTGCATTTTATTTATTTATTTAATTCAGCTACAATAAAGCAACAGCTGAGCAATATATACAAAAATATTTTATAAAAATAATGCCGACTTTAAATACAGTTATAAACATAATCATTAGAGTTCAAATATGTCGTTAATCTTCTTTTAATAACATCAACATCATCGGATAAATCAATTAAAGCATAGTGTCTGTTCACTTTGGTGCAAATTCTTCGGAATGGATCGAAATTAATAAAATTTGATCTGTGGAAATTCAGGTAAACCGGCTCATACGATCGAAGTTGTCTGTTAGGCACATTTATACAAATTTTTCCGAGAAGGCATTCAGAATCAATTTTACCATGAACCAGGTTGAGGAAGAATGTTATATTAGAAATGATCCTTCTACTTTTCAAAGTTGGAAGCTTTATTAGAGCCAAACGACTGCGATATGGTGGAAGACTCAATTCCGCATTCCACTCAAGATATCGTAGACAAAATAGTAAGAATTGTTTCTGAACTGATTCAAGTTTTTTGATGAAAACATTGTACTGTGGATCCCAGATTACTGATGCGTATTCAAGTATCGGCCTGACCAAAGACGTGAATAGATTTTTTGTTATATAAGGATCATTAAATTCCTTTGCCCAACGCTTTATAAAAGATAAAACACCATTTGCCTTATTAACAGTCATTGTTACGTGAGAATTAAAACTTAGTCTTTTATCAAAATGAACTCCCAAATCTATGAACGATTCAACTGAGTTTAGTTTTGTGTCATGGATGACATAGTGGTTCGAAGATGGCGAATATCTAGAGAAGGTCATAGACTGACATTATTTTAGATTTAATTCCATTAAGTTGACATTGCACCATTTGTAGAAGCTATTTAAGTCAGACTGGAGACGTATACTGTCTTCGTTGTTTATGATGGTGGAGTAGATTTTTACATCGTCGGCATACATAAGAATATTGCTATATTGAATAGACTTTGGTAGATCATTAATAAACAGCAAAAATAGGAGAGGTCCAAGGTGACTCCCTTGAGGGACACCGGAAGTAACATCTATATATTTCGATTTAGAGTTATTGAAAATTACACATTGCTTACGATGTTTTAAGTACGACCGAATCCATTTTAAGAAGTTCCCGGAGAATCCAATAGCATCAAGTTTCGCTAGCAGTAGATCATGGCTAACCTTATCAAAAGCTTTGCTAAAGTCCGTGTATATAACATCAGTTTGTTTATTTTTGCAGAATCCAGAGTTTATATAGGAAGTAAATTCCATTAGATTAGTAGTCGTAGACCGTCCTTTGCAAAAGCCATGTTGAGCTGGTGATAGAATTGATGAAATTTCGTGTGATAATATATCAAAAAGTTTAGGTATAGCATTAAGCTTTGCAATTGCTCTATAATTAGTAGCATCACTGCGGCTACCAGATTTGTAGTGCGGAATAATAAATGAATTTTTCCAACACTTTGGAAAGAAGCCGAATTTAAGAGAGTTATTATATATAAGAGTTAACGGGGTAGCCAATATTTCAGCACAATTTCTTAAGATACAGCTGGGAATACCATCTGGACCTGGATTAAGTGAACTTTTTATACTTCTTAGATTCTTCAGAACAGTCAACACGTCTAAGGATGAAATATTAATTGATGTCAGCCTTGGAATATCATAGGGATATCGTGTGTTGTTTAACGTCCTTGTGGAATGTGGAAAGAATTCAGCAAAAACATTTGCAATATCAACATCGTTTGAAAGGACAGTACCATTCATTTTCATAGTGGTGGGGTATGATGAAATTTTACGTTTGGAATTTACAAAGTTGTAAAACATTTTTGAATTTTTTTTATATTTGAATTCATTTTACTAAGATAACTATCGCAACATTTTTTATTTTCTAGGTTATAATGACTTCTAGCTATAATATATAGACTTTGATCAATTTGGTTATTACTTTTCTTAAATTTCCTATAGAGCCTGTTTTTCCGATTTTTCAACGATGCTAGTGTGATTGTATTCCATGGAGGAGAATTTACATTAGCTATTTTTATTAAAGGAACAGTTTTCGTTATATTTGTTGAAATTATCTTATAAAAAGTTTCGATTACCTGATCAAAATTACTTCCATCGTTTGAAAATGAAATGATTTCAAGCCAGTTATAGTCAGATAGTAATTGATTTAACAACTGGTAGTTAGTTCGTTTAAAGCACAATGATTCAGAAAAACTAGAAATATTAGGTCTCTGTGGAAGTGGTGTGGATATTAAAAGTGTTGGATGATGACAATCCTCAGGAATCCCAGCATTCTATCATTGCAGTTAGGAACGTCATTTATTTGGAAAACACACATATCAGCAAGAGATTTAAGGAAATCATGACTCCAATCAGTTTGGGTAATTGGAACTAAGAAATCAGTATCATCTAAGTTTATCCAAGATGTTGTCGGTATATTAAAGTCGCCAAGTAGGATCAGGTAGTCAGTTGGTCTTATTTTATTTGCAACAGATCTAATAGCTAAAGCGTGGTTTTCATAAAGTTGGAAATCGGAGTTGGGAGGTATATAAGAGCAAGTAATAAATAGTAAATTCTTTCCAAATTTTATGGCCACAACCACTAGCTCCAAATTTGAAGAGTTTTCTACGATGATTTCTTCAGCAGGATACATACTCGACACAGCAATTAAAACATCGCCACCAAGCTTTCCATTTCTATCTCGCCTAAAGATTTGATATTTATCACACATTATTTCGGAGTTATTAATATTACTTTTTAGCAAGGTTTCCGTTAAAGCAACAATATGAAATTCAAAATCGAAACTGTTCAGGAATATATTAGAGAGCTTAGAATTTATCCCATTGACATTCTGGTAAACAATGTTAAGAGTTAAGGTTGTTACTAGTTTTTTGGGTTCAGGTTGGCAGAAGTTGGGAGACGTGCAAAGTTTTCGTCACGATAAATAAATTCACGTACCAGTGCATTTTTCGGCCAAAAGTTAGTATTTACAATTTGATCAAATAGGTCTACTGGAACAATTATTTTGAAAGAGGCCCTATTCCTTGAATTCATTTTATAAACGAGAGTGTCATCAGGTAGTGTATTATTGAACTTAGACTTTATAAAGTTTTTAATTTCTTCGGCAGTCGTATCGTAATGGAAACGTGTAGCAAAAATGGTTCTTCTGGGTGGAATAGTACGAAGTTCTAATCGCTTTGACATTGTATTTATCAATTTTTCCCCAAGTTTCCTGAATTTTGCCATTCAAACCGCTAAGAGTACGTTGTGGATCATTTCGTAACATAATTTTCATGAGAACCCACAGGTTTTCAATTGGTTTGAGGTCTGGGCTAGATGATGGCAATCCATCGCATCAATTCCAATTTCTTGGATCCATTTGATTTGTTTTTGCTGTATGGGAAGATGCTCCATCATGTTGGGGAATACATATTCCCCGCAGTCGACTAGCTTTGGTACGGATGGAATGAGATTTTCTTGCAATGTATTAAAATATTTTTCGGCACTTACGGTTCCATTAATGAAATAAAGCTGGCCAACACTCATTGAGGACATACATCCCCTCGCTATAAGGCTAGCTGGAAACTTTTAAGCAGTCTTTTTTTATATGTTCTGAATTAAGAGCAACCTTATCTTATACATCAATCGAAAGGTCTCAAAGTCTCGTAAATCACAAAAAATTCTATGACTTCAAAATTTTTTTGCACTTATGAACACGGCACTTTGAGACCTTTCGATTGATATATAATAAAAGGTTGCTCTTAATTCAGAATATATAAAAAATACACTTTTCCAAAAATGGGCAAAAAAAGGGCGACATTTTTTGTCAGAAAAGAAAACGGCATTAGATTCTTCGTTAAAAATAATAGTGTCCCATTGCCTTTGTACCCAAGAACGTCTTTCTTTGACCTTTTTTCATTTGGTCTATAAAATACATATTTGGTTTTAACTTTATAAAAACAATATTCCACTTACGTTTTCCAATTTTGCCAATTGTTTCAGACCAATTTGAAGCTATACCTCAACACTGCTTCAACGAAACGTTATTGTTATAATTATATATTGTTATAATTCCCATTTTTTGAATATGCCGGTTTTTAATGTTTTCGAAGCCGCTGAATCGCAATATGAAGTCATTTTTTCGGATCACTTCAGGTTTTTATGTTACAGGAGGCATATCCTAACCCCCTACTGCTAACTTAATCAATAGGGAGGGTCGGAGAGGGTTATATATATGACCAACCACTATTAATTTTTTCGAGAGGAACACATTTTCCTTTCCTCAAGACCCTCCATAGAGAGGATCTCTTACAAATTTTATGATTTTTGTATAACTTTATAGAAAAAATATTTTTTTTAGTTTAGTTAAATAGAACTTGTTTGTTTTTTTATTTCTGGTTTTACTTCCTTTTGTCTCAGTTTCTCTTCGAAGGTAACAGCTTTCTCTAAATTGCGGATATTTGGCCCAATTAAAATACCTGTAAAATAAATAAAAAATTGGTTTTGGAGCGTGAAGCCAGAAGTATAATAGAAATATAAAAAAAAATTAAATTTCACTAAACTGAAAACCTACGGGATTTTAATTTTTTGAAAATTGCCGTACAGTGTACTATGTGGTCAGAGTATAATGAGTTTGTTCTAATTCTTATAACTACCAAAAATATTTGACCTAGACCCATCGACTCAGAAGTACTTTCTGAGTGAATGATTTAGCGATGTCGATCCGTCTCTCCATCCATGTAAACCTTGTAATCAAACTACAGTTCGCAGACATGATATAATTAATGAAATTTGTTATAACGGGTGATTTTTTTGAGGTTAGGATTTTCATGCATTAGTATTTGACAGATCACGTGGGATTTCAGACATGGTGTCAAAGAGAAAGATGCTCAGTATGCTTTGACATTTCATCATGAATAGACTTACTAACGAGCAACGCTTGCAAATCATTGAATTTTATTACCAAAATCAGTGTTCGGTTCGAAATGTGTTTCGCGCTTTACGTCCGATTTATGGTCTACATAATCGACCAAGTGAGCAAACAATTAATGCGATTGTGACCAAGTTTCGCACTCAGTTTACTTTATTGGACATTAAACCAACCACACGAATGCGTACAGTGCGTACAGAAGAGAATATTGCGTCTGTTTCTGAGAGTGTTACTGAAGACCGTGAAATGTCGATTCGTCGCCGTTCGCAGCAATTGGGTTTGTGTTATTCGACCACATGGAAGATTTTACGCAAAGATCTTGGTGTAAAACCGTATAAAATACAGCTCGTGCAAGAACTGAAGCCGAACGATCTGCCACAACGTCTAATTTTCAGTGAATGGGCCCTAGAAAAGTTGGCAGAAAATCCGCTTTTTTATCGACAAATTTTGTTCAGCGATGAGGCTCATTTCTGGTTGAATGGCTTCGTAAATAAGCAAAATTGCCGTATTTGGAGTGAAGAGCAACCAGAAGCCGTTCAAGAACTGCCCATGCATCCCGAAAAATGCACTGTTTGGTGTGGTTTGTACGCTGGTGTAATCATTGGACCGTATTTTTTCAAAGATGCTGTTGGACGCAACGTTACGGTGAATGGCAATCGCTATCGTTCGATGCTAACAAACTTTTTGTTGCCAAAAATGGAAGAACTGAACTTGGTTGACATGTGGTTTCAACAAGATGGCGCTACATGCCACACAGCTCGCGATTCTATGGCCATTTTGAGGGAAAACTTCGGAGAACAATTCATCTCAAGAAATGGACCGGTAAGTTGGCCACCAAGATCATGCGATTTGACGCCTTTAGACTATTTTTTGTGGGGCTACGTCAAGTCTAAAGTCTACAGAAATAAGCCAGCAACTATTCCAGCTTTGGAAGACAACATTTCCGAAGAAATTCGGGCTATTCCGGCCGAAATGCTCGAAAAAGTTGCCCAAAATTGGACTTTCCGAATGGACCACCTAAGACGCAGCCGCGGTCAACATTTAAATGAAATTATCTTCAAAAAGTAAATGTCATGGACCAATCTAACGTTTCAAATAAAGAACCGATGAGATTTTGCAAATTTTATGCGTTTTTTTTTTAAAAAAAGTTATCAAGCTCTTAAAAAATCACCCGTTATAAGCTTTTGTCGGCCATAGGATGAAATTGGTGAAAATCGGTTAATATTCAGACCTAGTCCCCCCATACAAATGACCCCTATGAGTTCGACTTGAATTGGCAAATTATCATATAGATCTCGGTCAAATTTGGTTTGTCTGTGTTTATTGCAACCATTAATCCGTTGTTCAAAAATAATCAGTAGTTCAAAAAATAAGTGACTAGCAAATATGGTCAAGATCGGTTTGTGCCCATATAAAATAGCATCCGTTTTGAACTTTTAGATCTTAAGGCAAAAAAAAAAAATAATAATAATGCACTCAATTTCGGTTTATGCTTATTTTCTATAACCAATTAGTTGGACCTAAGACCCTTTCACAAATATTATTACAACCAAAAAACTAGCTCGTAGTTTATATTATTTTTTATATTATTTTGTTACTCCACCTGTCGAGTACTGACGAAATGAAAAATTACTCCGCTAACACCAATTCATGCGATTTGTTACGCTAAAAAACAACTATTTCATTCAATTATTTCCCTACTCCTCTTTGAAAAATTCTATATATTTTCCAGAAACAACTCCAATCATTTTTGGTTGTCCTCTTTCTTTAGATGTTATATTATATTAGTTTCATGCCAATTTTCTAGATTGCAGATTGAATGCGGATCCGAAACTTCGAAACTTCTGAAGTGTCCAAATTGATCGAACTTAGATCTATATCGCCTTTTATTTTGTTACATTCCTCCATCTGTGCGGAGGTAAGGTTATACTGCCCCGGCCCCAAATATTCTTGAAGTTATTCACTTGGCCCTTAAGCTCAACAATATATTTAACCTAGACCAATTTTTTATTATACCGATCGACTCAGAATCACTTTCAGAATCACTTTCTGAGTCGATTTAGTGATGTCCGCCTGTCCATCTCTCCGTCTGTGTGTCCATATAAACCTTGTAATCAAACTACAGGTCGTAACAATGAATGTATTTTAACGAAATTTAGTATTTAAGCTTCTATCGGCTGTAGGATGAACGCTATTGAAATTGGTGAAAATCGGTTCATGTTCAGATCTAGTCCCCATACAAATGACCCCTATGAGATCAACTTAAATTGCCATAATATCCAATTTATCATATATTGTGTTTGTTTATGTTTATTACATTCATTTATCAGTAGTCCAATTCTTAGTCAGAGCCCCCATATGAAGTTGATTCCCGATCTTCACTTAAATCTATCAAAAAACAAAATATTGAACAGATTTTTCTCAAATTTGGTTTGTATATGTTTCTGCAAAAAACATTTTTCGACCTAGTCCCCATATAAGTATAGCATCCGATATGAACTTTTTCATATCCGAAGGCAAAAAAAAATAATTACAATGCCACTCAAATTTGATTTATGCTTATTTTCTTCATCTAATTAGTTGGACCTAATCGCATGGTATAGGGTATCGTATAATTTTCCTACTTGTTTTTTATTGTTTATGATGGTGTAGGATGTATAATTTCTGAAATTTAAGATTTAACGGCATATCGAAAGAAATAAGAGCTCAAAATTTATGATGTTGCTATGTGTTAGTGTTATTTAGAATATAAAATATAATAGTTTTAACTGAAAAATCATGGAAAAAATGAGAAAAACAATCTAAAATGTGTGTTTCCGCGTCACGACCACCACGCGTTAAAGGGTTAACAAAATATTCCGCGTAATCATAAGTTAAAGGGTTACAGAATTATGAATTTCAAATGACGATTTGTTTTCCATACATTAAGGCTGCATTGAAAAATTTAAAACATAAAGTTCCCATTTATAACTTTCTATTTACTTCTGAAAGGAATCCTTCCATCAATTATTAAAAATCTTTATAACAATAATAAATGCTTTAACGATTTGATAATCCAACCGATTTAGATTTTTTTTTAATTATTATTATTATTATTTGGAATTACTCGTGTGTGCTATTTAATATATAGTTCATGCACCTGTCAGAAAGCTGGTATTTTTGGAATTATATATGACAATAAAATACAAGCAGTTTCTTTGTTTGTTTGCTTTTTTTTTTACAAATTTTTATTTCATAAAAATTAGCTATTTTTTTGCAATCAAGTAGAAGAAAAAAAATGTGATAATAGCATCCAGCCACAGTCAGCCATTCACAGTTTTAATTATTTAAATAAAATCAAGTTAAAACGTACTTTGAACGTCTGTGAATTGCTTAACAAGCTGTTTTACACAAATCAGGTTTTATGGGCTAAACAAATTCTAAAAACTACTTTATTTTTGTATAATATAAATACTCAACCTAAATTGTCAATTATTTGTATATAGAAACATTATTAAAAAATAATCTAATTCAAATAATTGCTTCTAATTTTAATTTTTTTGAAAGAACAGTCTTCACCAAAAATTTGAGGCAACCTAACCGCCCCAACTGTTTCATTATGCATTACTGGGGTCCTAAACCATTCATTCAGTCGTCGTAATAGTTTATAATCTGATATTTGGAAATTGCTCAATAAATATACAATATACAAATTTTATAATTCTTATGTCTCCGTACTATACCTCACTTAATAGTTTATTGAAGGTTTTGAAGGTTAGCGTATTCATAATTTAAAAAATTTTGTTATAGATGTAAGGTATATTAACCATCTCTTTTAGAATTATATTTAACATTTTATAAGAAATCTGTTTTAAATAAAAGAAATTCTTATGAAATACACAGGAGACAAGATTTTCCCCATTAAGATCTGAAGGTGGTGCCTGACGAAGGTTCTGGCGTTGAGATATTCTTACCTAAAAGTGCACATTTTCAAATACCAGTTTTCAAAATGTAGTAAAATTTTTCTCCAATACACATCATGTTTGACGTTGTTTTATAACAAAATAAGCATGTGGAGTACAATCGTTGCTCGTATAGCTTTTCAATTCGTTCACGACCGTAAAGTTTCTTTCCTCGATCCAATCCAAAATATATTTAATATACAGTGGCTGACAATAGATTGGAAACTTTTACAAAGTTCCGAGTTTGCCGTTATTTGTTTTTATTAATTTCGTCCTAAAATGATTTATATTTTTGTGAAATCACTTTGGTGTGTTCTCTATTGTTTTGGTGTGTTACAAAGAGAATGCAATTAAAATAAAAATAGATAAACGAAAAAAGCATTTTTTTTTAGTGATGAATAACAATGGAAACTTTTTAACTTCTGTACCAAAGTTGATTAAAACAATAAAAAACTAACCCATAAAAACCTTTCTTTGTAAATTAAGTTTACCATCATGTAATTAAATAATTGATTGATTGAAAATGAACATGTCTAGAAAAATATCTGACAAAAATTAAAAAAAAAAAAACAAGTAAGAGGGTTAACTTCAGCTGGGCCGAATCTTTGATACCCTCCACCTTTTTCATTTTCAATTTTCATTTTTTTATTTATCATTTTCCATTTTTCACTTTTAAATTTTCATCTTTTTCCATTTTTCATTTTCCTTTTTTCATTTTTATATTTTCATTTTTCATTTTCCATATTCCACTTTCCATTTTTCATATTTCATTTTTAATTTTTAATTTTCCATATGCCATTTTTAATTTCAAATTTTTCATTTTCCATTTTTCATTTTTCACTTTTCATTTTTCATTTTTCACTTTCTATTTTTCATTTTCCATTTTTCATTTTTCACTTTTAATTTTTCGTGTTCCATTTTCCATTTCTCATCTTCCATTTTTAATTTTTCATTTTCCATTTTTAATTTTTCATTTTCCATTTTCCACTTTTCATTTTCCATTTTTCATTTTCATTTTTCATTTTCCATTTCTCATTTCGCATTTTCCATTTTCGATTTTCAATTTTTCATTTTCCATTTTTCATTTTCCATTTTTCATTTTAATTTTTCAATTTTCATTTTTAATTTTTCAGTTTTCAATTTTAATTTTTCATTTTCCATTTTCCATTTTCCATTTTCCATTTTTAATTTTTCATTTTTAATTTTCCATTTTCCATTTTTAATTTTTCGTTTTCCGTTTTCCATTTTTCATTTTTCGTTTTCCGTTTTCCATTTTTCATTTTTCATTTTCCATTTTTCAATTTTAATTTTCCATCTTTTTTATTTTTATTTTTCATTTTTTATTTTCCATATTCCATTTTCCATTTTTTCATTTTTCATATTCCATTTGTCATTTTTCATTTTTAATTTTTCATTTTCCATTTTGCATTTTTCATTTTCCATATTCCAATTTTCATTTTATTTTTCATGTTCCATTTTCCATTTCTCATTTTCCATTTTCCATTTTTAATTTTTCATTTTCCATTTTCCACTTTTCATTTTCCATTTTTCATTTTCCATTTCTCATTTTCCCTTTTCCATTTTCGATTTTCAATTTTTCATTTTTCATTTTCCATTTTCGATATTTCATTTTAAATTTTTCAATTTCCATTTTTCATTTTTCAATTTTCAATTTTGATTTTTCATTTTTCATTTTCCATTTTTAATTTTCGTTTTCCATTTTCCATTTCTCATTTTCCATTTTTCAATTTTAATTTATAATTTTCCATTTTTTATTTTTCATTTTCCATATTCCATTTTCCATTTTTTAATTTTTCATTTTCCATTTGTCATTTTTCATTTTCCATTTTGCATTTTCCATTTTTCATTTTTCATTTTTCATTTTTCATTTTTCATTTTCCATTTTCCATTTTTCAATTTTCATTTTTCATTTTTCATTTTTCACTTTTAATTTTTCGTGTTCCATTTTCCATTTCTCATCTTCCATTTTTAATTTTTCATTTTCCATTTTTAATTTTTCATTTTCCATTTTCCACTTTTCAATTTCCATTTTTCATTTTCAATTTTTCATTTTCATTTTTAATTTTTCATTTTCCATTTTCGATTTTCAATTTTCAATTTTTCATTTTCAATTTTTCATTTTAATTTTTCAATTTTCATTTTTAATTTTTCAGTTTTCAATTTTAATTTTTAATTTTCCATTTTCCATTTTTCATTTTTCATTTGCCATTTTTCATTTTTCATTTTCCATTTTTCATTTTTCATTTTTCATTTTCCATTTTTATTTTTATTAATTTTTAATGATAAAAAAATATGTGGTAAAACTTGATTACACCAATGTGACACGTGCAGTATTAATATATATACACACACCTGTAATGACTTCAACAATACGAAGAATTACATCATATACAACATATCTTAAGAAAAACAACAAACACACTGAAAAATTTTATTTTTTTCAGGAGTTTTTTCAAAGTTTCATTCATAACTCGTGAACCCTTTGACCGATTTTGACGATTTTAAATAGCAACTCCTTTGGGATGTTACTAAACCATTTTATGCAAAAACTTTTGGTCTAGCTTAGATATTAATGGCGTGATCGTTATTTCCACAGACAGACGGACAGACGGTCATTGGTAAAACTTGTTATAAGGATCAAGAAAATATATATTTTGGGGTCTCAGGAATTTATTTCGATGCGTTACAAACCTCCCACTGAGGTGTGGAGGGTATAAAAATTGCAAAAAATTTGTTATACTATTTTGGTCGTCGGATCACGGGAAAAGGGTAAAAAATCGATCCAAAGTTTTGTCCTTAGACAAGTAGGCACTACAAGAAGATGTTATGAAAGAAAATGTATAAAATCTTAACTGTTATTAAAATATTTATATTTTCTGATGTTTTCTTTCAACTGTTTATTAAGCATAATTGTATTTTTCAATGTTTTTATCTCGTAATTATTATTATAAAATAATGGCAAGAATAAAGTTTTGTGAGGAGTTAAAAAACAGTATAATGGATGATTTTACTGGATGATCTTCAGCAACAGAAAATTTATGAGAAATATTCTATGAATAAATCCATAATTTCAACAGTTATCAAGAAATAAACTACCTAAAGAGGTCATTAACAATCTGAAACTAGGAATATATGCTCGAACTGTTTTCCGACGAACAATTGGGGCTGATCTTGGTTTGTTATCATCCTGTGAAGAAACCCCTGATATCATAATAATAACTAGCAGCCCTCGAAATTCGACTGCAAATTCTAGGAAATCTTATTTTTTTCATTTAATAAATAATTTTATTGTAATTAATCAATTTTAGCCAATTTACAATTCAACACTTAAAAAAAGAATTATTAAATTTCATTATAAATATTTGTTGAACACACAGAAGATTGGGTCTAAGAGATAGGGTCTCTAAACGCATGGTATAGGGTATCGTATAGTCGGTCTAGACCGACTATAATTTTCTTACTTGTTTTTTTTTTTCGTTAAGTCTATCTATATATTAATACGTGAAGGTAAATTTTTAGTTCCCTTTTTAAGCAATATGCGGGCACGGAGGAGTGTGATAATTGCCGTGGTTATAGTTCATATGGAGGAGAAGCTGAAAATGATAAAATTTATGTTTAATCTGTCTTAAAAATATATTAACTTAAATAAAATAAAATATTTATATTAAAACGTTACATCCTATTAATTCGAATGATTTAATTATATATCAGACGCTCTGTGTTTAATTGTGAATTGCTAAAATTGATTAACATACCTTTAGGCTCATTTAAATATTCATAAATTTTTTATATACATATATATTTAGATTAAAAAAACATTGGAAGACAAAAATTGAATGAACAAATAATATTTCCTAGAATTTGCTGGGCTATACTAGTATTCATTAATCTGTATTAAATTTACTTGCAGAGATGCAGTCAGATCCAGAGAGGAAGCATTCAAACTTTGGCGTGAAAATAAAAATTCCGTCACTGAACTGCTACACAAACAGGCGAGAAACGAATGTGCTAAAGTACTAAGGCGCGAAAAGTTTCTTCACGATCAGCGTCTTCGTGCTAAAGTTCTTTCTGCTCCTCGGGGCAGCAAGAGCTTTTGGTCATTTGTTAAAAGAGTAAAGAATAATGTTAGTTCTGCTATCCCAACTCTTATAATGAATGACCAAATATTCTGAACTTTTTGCAAAAAATTAATTTTTGCCGGATAGCGATCAACCACTGCCCGAACTCGAAAGAGTATCTTGTACTATGCCTAAAATATTCTTCCGAGCACGTGCAGTTAAAAAGGTTCTTTCGGATCTCAATATTAATAAGTCTACGGAACCGGATGTTATACCAGCACTGGTTTTGAAACAGTGCTCTTCGACGCTAGCCAGTTCATTGGCCAACCTTTTCAGCCTTTCGTACCGTCCGGGAGTCTTTCCCTCTTGCTGTAAGGTTGCTAATGTCCAACCAGTCCCTAAAAAGGGTACGGCTAATAACCCTGAAAATTACAGTCCAATTGCAATCTGCTCCGCACTCTCAAAGGTGATGGAGAGCATGATCAATTTCCATCTTGTGAACTACCTAGAGGCCAACTCACTTCTTAATGATCGACAGTATGGCTTCCGTAGAAATCGTTCAACGGGAGACCTGTTAGCTCTACTTTCTGAGCAATGGAGTCGATCCATTCGAAATTTTGGCGAAAGTAAATGTGTGGCACGGTGGGTTGATATTAAGGCTTATTGCATTTGGGGTCGGTAATGTTTCTCTCGATTTATATCGAGTTTTCTCCGAGATCGAACAATACGTGTTGTTATTGATGGGGCCTCATCTAATGAGTTTCAGCTAAATTCAGGGTACCCCAGGGTTCCGTTCTTTCTCCTTCTCTTTTCTTATCTCTCTGAGCGACCTTCTTGGTCAAACTTTTAACTCTATATACTCTTTCGCAGATGACAGCAGCATTTGTCTTTATTTTTCTTTAATTGTAGCCCAAGCCTCTTGGAGGTTGGGGTAAAAGGCGGACAATGAATGTCACACTCAATTAAGACCTGTTAACAATCTCCGAGTGAGGTAAAGCGAATAGGGTTGATTTTAGTGCGCTAAAGACTCAATGTTGTATGTTGACCTATAGGGCCATGGATTCAAAATTGTCATCTGTATATATGGGTGGTATAGGTATTGATGAATCGGATACTCTTGATGTTCTGTGCATGAGAATTCAATGTGATGTTTGTTGGAACGAGCATGTTTTTCAAGAGTCGAAAGAATCATTCAAGTGTCTTGGTTTTCTAAAACGGTGCAAAAATTACTTCACTCCCTCTGATCTCCTTAAAATCTATACCACTTGCATCCGACCGAAAATGGAATACAACTCCCATATATGGGCAGGAGCTTCAAAGTCTATTTGGAGCTACTGGACCGTGTGCAAAGGAGGGCGTTTATGCTCATCAATGACAGTAGGTATCCAACTCTATTGACTCATTGGAACATCGTCGGAATGTGGGTTGTGTAGCACTGTTCTATAGATATTACCATGGGAAATGTTCTTCTGAGATTAGCGAACTTATACCAAGTACCCGAGTTTCGGTTCGCTCTACCCGCTTCTCTAGTAGATCACATCCGTTTGTAGTCTATTGTCCAGTTGACCGCACAACGCATTACAGAGAGAATTCGTTTATCAGTCGAACTAGCCGTATGTGGAATAAACTCCCCGCAGAGGTCTTTCCTGACAGTTATAATCTAAAAAAATTCAAGGCAAATATCCACAAATACTACTCCCTCTTTCCTCCTTCCCTTAACCTATTTTCCTGAGATCAACACAATGCACTGCATCTGTAAGGGGCATCCCCTGAGTGTTGGTTAATAAATATATAAAAAAAAAAATTTTAAGTCGTCCACCGTACGTACCTCTTTCACGACATATCTTGATAATTTTTGAGATTGTGGTTTTATGCATAGAATATATCTGACAAAATTTGTTTTACCGCAGACCGGTAGTAAAATCATATATTTTTCTGGCTTTTAACTCTTCACAAAACTTTATTCTTGCCATTTAATTAATTATACGATTAAAATATTGAAAAATTCAATTGTGTTTAAGAAGCAGTTGAACGAAAAAGTCAGAAACTATAAATATTTAAAAAACTGATAAATTTATTTTCATATCATCTTCTATTTTTATTATTTTAATCAACTCTGGTACAGAAGTTTAAAAGTATCCATTGTTTTTCGTTTATCTATTATTTTTTTTAAATTTTAGTTTTATAGAGATAAGAGAACACATCGAAGAGAGTGGTTTCGAAAATGATACATACATATTTTTGTGAAAGTTCACAATGTGTTGTCACCCACTGTATATACACAACTATTAAAAAATCTACGCAATTACTATTTTTTATTTTTCTTTATAGATTAAGGTGAAAATCGGGAATATTTTTTTTTTTAGGGGACTATGACTAAGAATTGTCCTACAGGGTTTATTTTGGGTCTACTGATTAGACACGCACGCACAAAATTTTAGTTAGTTTGATAGGGGTTATTTGTATGGGAGATAGGTCTGAACATGCACCGGTTTTCACCAATTTCAATAGCGTTCCTCCTATGATTGATAAAAGCTTATAAATTTCATCATCCGTCAACGGACGGACATCGCTAAATCGACTCAGGAAGTGATTCTGAGTCAATTGGTATAATAAAAGATGGGACTGGGTAAAATATTTTTGGTAGTTACAAACATCAGCACAAACTCATACCCTTACCACATAGTGGCATAGGGTATAAATATATACTGATAAAATGATGACATTAATAAATTATTTAGGAACCACAGATAATGAGGTGAAAATAGCGCTTGAACAGGTTAAGGCTGTGAAAAAAAGTACAAAGTCAAATAAAGTAAAAAAACAAAATAATAATATGCAAAATATTATAGCTAAATATTTTCTAAGATTGTTCTGAAAAATACTGTTAAAAATATCAAATCATACCAAAAAAATCAAGATCAATCATGACGTTCATTTATCTTTATGAATGTATCGTTTCCAATTCGTAAAATTAAAATTTTTAATACGAAATATTCAGTAATTTCTTAAAATTTTGTTTAGTTTACATTTGAACTGTTCTTTGAATGATTGTTTTAGAGCGGACAAATCCAAAACGACCAGAACAATTACAGCTAACGATTTGAAAAAGACGGTTGTATTTTAGATTAAGTTATGTAACACTTTATTTTCTATATCAAGTTATTACAAAAAACAGAGATATTGTAAAAAAATGCTGAACGAAAGTCAGTATGGTTCAAAGATGCAAAGGACAGAATGGCTTAAAACCCAAGGAACCGTGTCAAAAGTCCTAAAAACTAGATCAAGAAAGTTGCTATGTTGTTTTGGATGTCGAAACGTACGTCAAAGCAGACTGCTTTTGAAGGAGAGCTACTTCCGGAATAGGAAACTTCTATTGAGATTTAAGAGTTTGGTTCGCAATGTTTTGTCAATGCGGCAAAAAGTAGTTTCATTTATAACAGCACGAACTATTAATGGAAAAGAGTACAAATAGTGCTTAAAGAAGAGATAAATTTCTTTTATTAAAAACTGTAAGACATCCCACAATGCCGGCTAATTAAAAGATCTCTAAGAAAAACTAATTTGGAGAAAAGTAAGCAGCAGCTACCAATGACATAAAAGAATATGAAAGAAAGTGCAGTAGTGCCTACAAATTCATAACAAATAACACTGCCCAAAGCTTTGTGAAAGATCTTCAGAAAAGGCTGATAACGAATGGACACGAAAATATAAATGATAAATTAAAATTAAAATTTGTTTCACATAAAACTTTCTTCGTCAGATCTTATTAAATAATAATTTATCGTAAAGTCAACGTATGGACAATATTTTTTGTTTCTCTATTTGCGGCGTATACAAATAAATCGTTTGGCTTACAAACTATGTAGCTGGCTACATACGAGGGGCGGATCAATAACTCCGTGACTTTTAGAATGAAACAGTTTTTTTGCAAAAAAAAAAAATATTTTTCAACATAATCTCCTTTAAGCTCAATACACTTAGTCCAACGTTTCTCCAATTTTTGTATCCCTCCCATAAAATAGGATTTTTCGAGGTCCATAAAATAGGCATTTGTTTGATCAATAATTTGATCTTTGGAGCTAAATCTCTTTCCACCGAGCCATTTCTTTAGGTTTGGAAATAGGAAATAGTCACTGTGGGCTAAATCCGGAGAATTTGGCGGATGAGGTACCAATTCGTATCCCAATTCATGGAATTTCGCCATTGAGACTGCACACGTGTGCACCCGTGCATTATATTGATGAAAAAGAACTCGTTAAATCGGTTCAATAACTTGGCATAATATTCGCCGTTTCTTGTTTTTCCCTTTTTGAAGGTAATCGATGTGGATTATCCCGCGTGTATCCCAAAAACTGTTGCCATCACCGTATTGGCCGACAAACTTACCTTGACCTTCTTTGGAGCCGGTTCACCCGTTCAGCTTTCTTAAACCCAACTGATCATTTAAAATCGAAACCACACTGCCATATGAAATGCCTATGGCATTAACAATCTCACGCACTTTTACTCTTCGATCGGCCGATACCATATCGAGGACTTTTTCGACATTTTCGGGTGTATTGATCTCAATTGGCCGTCCAGAACGTTCAGCGTCATTTGTATTTGTGCGACCACAACGTCAGTAAACCACTTTTTTACCATTGAAATCGATAGTGCGGAGTCCCCATAGTATTTATCAAGCTTTTCCTTGGTTTGATTGACGGTTTTTTTTTTTTTTGCAAAAAATAATGTTTAATTAACACTCGAAATTCACTTTTTTCCATTAAAAAAAAAACACGAGGTTGTATGTTTTGAACAGCTGTTAAACGTAAAGTAAATGACGGAACTTGCTCAAAATTTTACAGTAATCTATATATGATACTTGATGGGAGCAGTGTTGCGTTTCATATAACTACGAGGGAAGTTCTAAAAGTCACGGACTTATTGATTTGCCCTCGTATGTTTAATCAATTGACAGAACAAAATACTGCTTAAAATAATGAATTCAAGAACAAAATACTGCTTAAAATAATGAATTCAAGGCAGAGCTAATTAATCGTAAAACAAAGGCGTACTGATTTATCGAGTATACTGCAATACCTGCAGAATCCTACAATAATTACAAAAATAATTATAAATTTATTGGAACACTTATATAATATCGATGATGACGATATTGAAAACATAGGAGTCTCTTCCTCTTCCATTCCGAGTCATTTGCTGATTCTGAGCCAGAACTTATAATTTCGATGACAATGAAAGAAAAACTAGAAGTGACAATTTCCAAAAAAGTTAATGTGATAAAGACTGCGAGTGGAATTTCAAAAGCGATGAATTCTAAGATACTTTATAAAGCTATGAAACCGGAATTAATATATTTCGAAGTAGAAATTATAAGAGGAAAATATTTTTAACTAGTGTAAGACTGCCTTATGTCCATACGACAAACTACTTTAAAGTTGTTTAAGTCGGTGCCAAAAACGCCTCACAGAGGTTCCTAAAGCTCAACTCTAAATTTAGTTTTTTTGTATTAATATTTCAAACGTACGAGTACTAATACTTTTTATGATTTTCGTTTTTTACCAGCATAACATTTGTTAAAATAAAAAAAAAAATTAATAAATGGCTAAATAAATATTTTTTATTGTTGTTTTTCGTAACAAGGAGTGAGATCGGAAAAATCTTAACTCACGTTGTTTTTCCTCTTAACTTTTTTCAGCATTATTTTAATTTTTTTATACCCTACACCATAATGTGGTCAGGGTATAAAGACTTTGTGCTGATGTTTGTAGCTACCAAAAATATTTGATCTAGACCAGTGGTCGTCAAACACATACCATCTTATTTGGCTTTGTGTAAGTGAGCTGCAATCTCTCTCTTACTCAATGCACTTAGAGAAACTTATAGCTGAAATAAGAAAACGTACGTAAAAAAAAAATTGATTAACCTATTTTAAGGTTCATGTTGTATAACACAATCAATAACAATATCGTATGGACAACATTTTATATCGAAGAAGAACTTTTAAAAATGAGAAATGTGATGAATCTACCGCTTACAGCTGGTATTGAGGCTTCATATCCGAAATCAAAGAGTGAAATACTTAAATTATCTTCGATGTTTGGATCAACATATATTTGTGAGTCTTCATTTTCCTCGTTAAAATGGACTAAAAATAAAAATACAAATAAAAATCGTAACAGATGAACTTATTTATGATCTTGATAGCATAAAATGCCCGTATGATATTGATATTGATTGTGTTATACAACATGAATCTTAAAATCAAGGTACAGAAAATACACACATGAAACACACAATTTTCTGTTTTAAAGCAGCCAACACATATTTTTATTTTCATATCAATTATGTGTGTTTCTAAATTTTGTACGGTGCCGAACACATCATGACTGTGTTTCGTTTTAATATTTCGTTATCTACACGAACATTTTTCTATCACGGATATTTTGTTTCGAACAATTTCAATAGCGTTCATCCCATGGCCGATAAAAGATTAAATACCAAATTTCATCAAAATATATTCATATTTGCGATCTGCAGTTTCATTACAAGCTTTACAAGGACACACAGACGGACGGACATCGTTAAATCGAATCAGATAGTGATTCTGATTCGATCGGTATAATTAAAGATGGGTGTAGGTCATATATTTTTGGTTGTTACAAACAGCAGCACAAAGTCATTATACCCACACCACATAGTGGTATAGGGTATGATTAAAAAATAAAAATTAAAAATTAAAAATTAAAAATTCAAAATTAAAAATTAAAAAATAAAAATTAAAAATTAAAAATTAAAAATTAAAAATTAAAAATTAAAAATTAAAAATTAAAAATTAAAAATTAAAAATTAAAAATTAAAAATTAAAAATTAAAAATTAAAAATTAAAAATTAAAAATTAAAAATTAAAAATTAAAAATTAAAAATTAAAAATTAAAAATTAAAAATTAAAAATTAAAAATTAAAAATTAAAAATTAAAAATTAAAAATTAAAAATTAAAAATTAAAAATTAAAAATTAAAAATTAAAAATTAAAAATTAAAAATTAAAAATTAAAAATTAAAAATTAAAAATTAAAAATTAAATATTAAAAATTAAAAATTAAAAATTCAAAATTCAAAATTAAATATTCAAAATTAAAAATTCAAAATTAAAAATTTTAAATTAAAATTTAAAAATTAAAAATCAGAAATCAAAAATTAAAAATTAAAAATTAAAAATTAGAAATTAAAAATTAAAAATTGAAAATTAAAAATTAAAAATTAAAAATTAAAAATTAAAAATTAAAAATTTAAAATTTAAAATTAAAAATTAAAAATTAAAAATTAAAAATTAAAAATTAAAAATTAAAAATTAAAAATTAAAAATTAAAAATTAAAAATTAAAAATTAAAAATTAAAAATTAAAAATTAAAAATTAAAAATTAAAAATTAAAAATTAAAAATTAAAAATTAAAAATTAAAAATTAAAAATTAAAAATTAAAAATTAAAAATTAAAAATTAAAAATTAAAAATTAAAAATTAAAAATTAAAAATTAAAAATTAAAAATTAAAAATTAAAAATTAAAAATTAAAAATTAAAAATTAAAAATTAAAAATTAAAAATTAAAAATTAAAAATTAAAAATTAAAAATTAAAAATTAAAAATTAAAAATTAAAAATTAAAAATTAAAAATTAAAAATTAAAAATTAAAAATTAAAAATTAAAAATTAAAAATTAAAAATTAAAAATTAAATTTTAAAAATTAAAAATTATAAATTAAAAATTAAAAATTAAAAATTAAAAATTAAAAATTAAAAATTAAAAATTAAAAATTAAAAATTAAAAATTAAAAATTAAATTTTAAAAATTAAAAATTAAAAATTCAAATTTAAAATTTAAAAATTAAAAATTAAAAATTAAAAACTAAAAATCAAAAATTAAAAATTAGAAATTAAAAATTAAAAATCAAAAATTAAAAATTAAAAATTAAAAATTAAAAATTAAAAATTAAAAATTAAAAATTAAAAATTAAAAATTAAAAATTAAAAATTAAAAATTAAAAATTAAAAATTAAAAATTAAATATTAAAAATTAAAAATGAAAAAGTAAAAATTAATAATTAAAAATTAAAAATTAAAAATTAAAAATTAAAAATTAAAAATTTAAAATTAAAAATTAAAAATTAAAAATTAAAAATTAAAAATTAAAAATTAAAAATTAAAAATTAAAAATTAAAAATTAAAAATTAAAAATTAAAAATTAAAAATTAAAAATTAAAAATTAAAAATTAAAAATTAAAAATTAAAAATTAAAAATTAAAAATTAAAAATTAAAAATTAAAAATTAAAAATTAAAAATTAAAAATTAAAAATTCAAAATTAAAAATTAAAAATTAAAAATTAAAAATTAAAAATTAAAAATTAAAAATTAAAAATTAAAAATTAAAAATTAAAAATTAAATTTTAAAAATTAAAAATTAAAAGTTAAAAATTATAAATTAAAAATTAAAAATTAAAAATTAAAAATTAAAAATTAAATTTTAAAAATTAAAAATTAAAAATTCAAATTTAAAATTTAAAAATTAAAAATTAAAAATTAAAAACTAAAAATCAAAAATTAAAAATTAGAAATTAAAAATTAAAAATCAAAAATTAAAAATTAAAAATTAAAAATTAAAAATTAAATATTAAAAATTAAAAATGAAAAAGTAAAAATTAATAATTAAAAATTAAAAATTAAAAATTAAAAATTAAAAATTAAAAATTAAAAATTAAAATTAAAATTAAAATTAAAATTAAAAATTAAAAATTAAAAATTAAAAATTAAAAATTAAAATTAAAAATTAAAAATTAAAAATTAAAAATTAAAAATTAAAAATTAAAAATTAAAAATTAAAAATTAAGAATTAAAAATTAAAAATTAAATTATTAAATTATTAGAATGAAAACCAGTCAATAAAAACAATTGTAAACAATTTCAACGGAAATCATAAAAAAGTGTCAATAAAATTTTAATAAATTCGTTTGAAACAATTGTCGTCGTTTTAGATCGTGAATTGATGTTTTAATTTTTCGCAGTACACGAGCCAGAACACGAACTTAAAATATAACTGAACTGTTTATTGTTCAGGTTTTGTTTTTTTCGCTGTACACGTACCAGAACACGAACTTAAAATAAAGCTACACACGAATCTGTGTGGTTTATGTGTGTTCGAAACAAAAAATCCATGATAGAAAAATGTTCGTGTAGATAACGAAATATTAAAACGAAACACAGTCATGATGTGTTCGGCACCGTACAAAATTTAGAAACACACATAATTGATATGAAAATAAAAATATGTGTTTGTTGGTCTGATCTACGTTTGTTTACATATAAGTACGAGTTTTTTATTCAGTGTATATTTTTTTCTGCCTAAAATAGGTTCATTAATTTTTTTTATTTACGTACGTTTTCATTTTAACTAAAGGGTCCGCCAAATAACTTTTTTTTTGAAAATGCTATAAAAAAAAACTACTGAATATTATCTCAAATTTCTTCTTTTATTTGAAAGTACAATCCTTCCGGTTAATAATGGAAAATAATTTCATTCAAATGGCTGCCTCGGCTGGCCATGCAGTAGCCTACACGATCGGTCCAATTTTTAAGCACATTATCGATTGTGTGTAGCTGTATTTCACCAATGGCTTCACGAATATTGTCCTTTAAAGCGTCAATTGTCTCTGGCTTGTTGGCGTAACACTTATCTTTGAGGGCACCCCACAAATAATAGTCCAACGGTGTCAAATAGCAGCTCCGAGGTGGCCAAACGCCATCAGCTCTGCGGCTGATAATGCGATCTTCAAAAACAGGGCGCAAAACATCGAGTGTAGCTTCGGCTGTGTGGCACGTAGCGCCGTCCTGTTGAAACCAAATGTTGCCAATATCCTCCTCTTCAATTTTTGTGAACAAAAATTCGTTCAACATGGCCCGATTACGATCGCCATTGACTGTAACGGCCACTCCTTGCTCATTTTCGAAGAAAAATGGCCTAATTATGCCTCTGGACCAAAATCCGCACCAAACAGTGACTTGTTTTGGGTGTATCGGCTATTCAATATAAGCGTGCGGGTTTTCTGTGTCCCAAATGCGACAATTTTGCTTGTTTACATATCCGCCAAGATCAAAATGGGCTTCATCTGAAAAGATGATTTTTTTTTTTGGCAAAATCGGCATCTTCTGTAAGTCGATCGCAGGCCCATTTGGCGAAGCGAAAACGCATTGGATGGTCAGTTGGCTTCAACTCCTGAACCAATTGGACTTTGTATGGCGTCATACCAAGGTCTTTATGCAAAATTCGTCTCAATGATGCCTCCGAAATGTTCGATTCTTGAGAACGACGGTGAATTGATGTTGATGGCGCTTCACGCACACTTTCTGCCACAACAGCAATATTCTCGGGTGTACGCACTGTTTTTGGCTTTTCACGCTTTGGTTTATCGATGAGGATGCCAGTTTCTTTCACTTTTTTCACAAGATAACGAACATACGGAGCTGACGGTGCTTCTCTTCTTCCAAAATCCGTACGCAATTTTCGCACACATTCTGCAACAATACCATGATTTTCAAAGTACTGTCGCAATATTTCCCAGCGTTGTTCAAGCGTATACACAACCATATTCGTTCAGCGGAAGGATAAAACTAATTATCTGTCAAATCAGTTATGAGCTAAGTGTTACCACTCACGAAATAAGCACTAGTTAAAAAAAATAACGTTAGATGGCGGACCCTTTATAAGTTTCTCTTAGTGTTTTGAGTAAGATAAAGATTGCAGCTCACTTACACAGAGCAAAATTAGATGGTATGTGTTTGCCGGCCACTGATCTCAACACATTTTATTATACCGATCACTATGTGAGTCGATTTGTCGATGTCTGTCCGTCCGTCTCCATGTAAACCGTCTCCATGTAAAGCTTGTATTCATGTAAACCTTATTATCAAACAAGAGGTCGCAATTATGAATATATTTTGACGTAATTTGGTATATATGCTTTTATCAGCCATCGGACGAACGCTATTGAAATGGGTAAAAACCGGTGCATGTTCAGACCTATTCCCCATACAAATGAGCCCTATGAGATCAACTTAAATTGCCATAAGACCCAAATTATCATATAGATTTTGCTCAAATTTGTTTTGCTTGAATTTATTACACCCATTAATCAGTATTTCAAAGTAAGTAGTTTACTTAGTTATAGCCCCTATATAAATATGCTTGTGGATCTCTTTAATCTATCAAAAAACAAAATTATTGCACAGATTTTTTTCATATTTGGTTTGTACATGCAAAAAATAAGTGATTACCAAATATAGTCAGCATCAGTTAATTTTTTGACCTAGTCCCAATGTAAATATAGCATCCGATATGAACTTTTTCATATCTGCAGGCAAAAAAAAATAATTCCAACAAAATTTAGTTTATGCTCCGGACGAACGCTCGGATTCTGAGTCGAAACTTTACAATAAATCAAATTTGTAAAATTTAATTAAAATTTTCTCCAAAAATTATTTGCGTAATAAATAAATCTATAAAAAAAACCAATGAATAGCTTAATAATTTATTAGGAAACAATTCAGCTTAGTTAATATTTTCTTATTTTTTATGTAGTATGGCAGGTTTATTTTTAGGTGTACTAATACTTTTGCTAGCAAGTGTATATAAAGTGAAGTATGTATTCAATTCATTTAGATAGTACATAACATAAATCTAACAAGCTTTGTTTAAAAATAAAACTGAAAGCAATGCGTGAACATATTAGTTCGATAGTTTGGTCTTTGCATACCCCCCTCCCCCACCCATCTCTATTGGAAAGACTCTCTCAAGCTAAAAATCACGTTCAGACCAAAACATTTTGAATAATTTCAAATGTTATTTTTTTATTCTCCCGTTTTTATTGTAATCAAACAAATACTTAGCAATTCTTCTTAATTTGACTTCATTCAATTATTTCGTTATTATCAAGGACAATTAATTTTTTAGATCAGTGAACTTAAACATGATTTTGTTTATTGTTTTGATTGTGTTTAAAAAATGTTTAAGCTTTACAAATGACTTTATTTTTAAATAAATTTTCTAAAGGTGGAAATATCTTTCTTCTTTCTCTAAAGAGTGATATTTAGTAGAAAATTATACAACCACTTAGAAATGATGCAATGAATATTAAAAATAAAAGAAATTAAGTTATGGTTGGTTTAGTTTAACTATATCATGCCCTACACCATGCACATCAGAAAAGGTTCTCGAGTTCAAGGATGTTAGATCTCACCAATGCCGAGTGGGGTCATTAATAAATAATGGACATGAAAAGAGTTTTAAAAATTCCTTCACATGGTGTAAAAAAAATCTCCTTCGAGCATGGGAGCACGTTCTAATACTCTGTTTCGATAACACAATTCGTCACAGACGAACGAAAATTTGTGTGTCTTTTGTTTTTATTCTTCATACAAATTTTCGTTCGTCTGTGACGAATTGTGTTATGGAAACAGGGTATAAATTTACGAAATTCACACAGTGTTTATATAGTATTCACATAAAAAAAATAATATTAATATACATATGGCCCATATTTTACGTACGAGGTTTTAGCACCATGAGTGGTCTCTTCGAGAAAAATCAGCTTAAGTCCAAAAAAGCCGCTATATCTCCCATAATTTATTTTTTTAACATGGTACAAGTGGTGATGTATTCGTTTTGCTGTTTGTTATGTTAGTGATGAAGGTATGACACTGGTTATTAACTATCCGAATAAGAGCAAAACGATTACTTGTCACTTGTACTATTGTTTTTTTTTTTTTTTTTTTGAATATTTACTTATATTTTTGTTAATTTTGTAATGTCAGGTAAATTCAGAATAGACTTCTGTAACATAAGTGAACTGAGGACGTATTTTTTATGTATGTATATGCCTACACTCGCTTCCATCGACCTTCTATCCCTTTTTAATTTTCATATGGGCCTTGCAATGTACATTCGCGACAATCTTGTGTACCAGTTCCAGCAACATTATAACTGTTATGATGCATAATTTAACTCACTTTGGGTTAAGTTCAAAATCAGGTCACACATTTTGCATTTCAGGTTTCTATACAGAAGCCCAAACATAGGAAGGGAGCATACCTATAATGGCTTCGATGTTCTTTCTGAATCTATAACTAAAATAATAGAGAGTTGCCCGAATAGCGAAATCGTAGTTGCCGGCGATTTCAATATTCACAACTCTTCTTGCCTTCACCATTCGAGTCAAACAACTCCCGAAGGCCGTTACGTTGAGCTTTTCTCCGCGCATAACCACTTAGCGCAACTAGTGAATGAACCAACGCACATTCCATGCATTCAAGGGCAAAGACAAAATATTCTCGACCTTTTTCTAACTTCACACCCTGAAAGTATGAAGTGAAAATTCTTGCACCTCTCGGTAATCCGGATCACTGCACCATTTCCGCATCTTTTTCGTGCTCTGTACTTCATAGTGTTTCAACACCAGCCGAGCTCAACGATTTTTTCAAGCATTTCAACTGGAAAATACGGTGCACTGATATCAGGGCTTATTGCATTTGGGGTCGGTAATGACTTCTCTCGATTTATATCGAGTTTTCTCAGAGATCGAACAATACGTGTTGTTATTGATGGGGTCTCATCTAATGAGTGTCAGCTTAATTCAGGGGTACCCCAAGGTTCCGTTCTTTCTCCTTCTCTTTTCCTTATCTTTCTGAACGACCTTCTTGGTCAAACTTTTAACTCCCCAGCAAAACTTTCCATTACTTGTAATGAGCTTTATAATAAGAAATCAAAACTGTTCAGTAGTTACTTTTCCATTACGAAACCCATTATTTTTTAATGGGGGTGTCATTGGAGGAAAGGCCTTACTGGTAGTGATACAAAAAACTGGTTACTTTATAGGTAACAAGAAGGGTTTTGGGTATTTTTTTTTTAGAATAACTAATATCGTAAATGAGGAGAAATTCCAAGCAAAAGACTTTTTGGATTTACAACCTTTTTTCACATAATACTGTTTTTGCCAAAGAAGACGAAGCATCGGAATAAAGATTATACAACCTAAAAAATATTGTGGCAAAAGTAATAAAATTTCCATATAAAGATGCTTTTATTTTAATTCCGGAAATACATAATTTTCACAAATAAAATTTTAATATTGTGTTCTTTAATATTAACAAAAATTTATTTACAGTTTTTAATATTAGAAACAGTGGTCATTACCAGCAGCTACAGAAATCATTACCAGGAACTCTTTACATTTAGCTTTGAAATAATTCAAAGGGTATGGGGTTAACATTACCATGTAATGCAAGCGGTAATGACTAATCATTACCAAGGTTTTGCTGGGTCTATATACTCTTTCGCAGATGACAGCAGCATTTGTCATTCATTTTCCTTTAATTGTAGGCCAAGCCTCTTGGAGGTTGGGGGCAAAAGGCGGACAATGAATGACACACTCAATCAAGACCTGTTAACAATCTCCGAGTGGGGTAAAGCGAATAGGGTTGATTTTAGTGCGCTGAAGACTCAATGTTGTATGTTGACCTATAGGGCCATGGATTCAAATTTTCATCTGTATATATGGGTGATATAGGTATTGATGAATCGGATACTCTTGATGTTCTGGGCATGAGAATTCAATGTGATGTTCGTTGGAACGAGCATGTTTTCCAAGTGTCGAAAGAAGCATTCAAGTGTCTTGGTTTTCTAAAATGGTGCAAAAAATACTTCACTCCCTATGATCTCCTTAAAATCTATACCACTTACATCCGACCGAAAATGGAATACAACTCCCATATATGGGCAGGAGCTTCAAAGTCTATTTTGGAGCTACTGGACCGTGTGCAAAGGAGGGCGTTGATGCTCATCAATGACATTAGGGTATCCAACTCTATTGACTCATTGGAATATCGTCGGAATGTGGGTTGTGTATTACTGTTCTATAGATATTACCATGGGAAATGTTCTTCTGAGATTAGCGAACTTATACCAAGTGCCCGAGTTTCGGTTCGCTCTACCCGCTTCTGTAGTAGATCACATCCGTCCAGTTGATCGCACAACGCATTACAGAGAGAATTCGTTTATCAGTCGAACTAGCCGTATGTGGAATAAACTCCCCGCAGAGGTCTTTCCTGACAGTTATAATCTAATAAAATTTAAGTCAAATATCCACAAACACTACCCCCTCTTTTCTCCTTCCCATAACCTATTTTCCTGAGATCCACACAATGCACTGCACCTGTAGGGGGCATTCCCTGAGTGTTGTTTAATTAATAAAAAAAAATAAGAAAACGAAGCTTAAATACGTCTTAACTAAAGCAGAACTACGAATAACACCCTAAATTTTTACACGAGCATTTGAGCAGACAACTTTCCCATGATGTCCAAATTTCTTTGCATCAAATGTGAGAAAAAAAAACTAAAGAGCAGAAAAAAAATTTTTACTTTTCGACAAATGATTCATGGAAGTTATATCTGTGTTCTTCAGGAAAACCAAGAATGGTCAATTTTCTAGATTTTGAGTTATTGATGCTATACTGTTTAATTTTTAACGCCTTTAATGGGTCCAAGAATGTTTAAAAATATCCAGAACAACCCGACCTGATATATAGATGCCGGTGGTAGTTAAAAAAAGTTACTTTGATGAAAAACATATGTTTAAGTTTCATGACGCCGTCAAACAGAAAAAATTGGTCACCGTTATGAAATTCAATAACCTCATTTGAAAGGTCGCAGTCCAATTAATATTAAAGCCAAGCTAGATTCCACTCTGGGCGAGTCATATTTGGCGTAGAAAATTTTTTTAGTTTGGGAATTAATACAAGAAAATTGTAAGCCCATATTTGCTGTACGATTTTAAGTAACACTCACTGTACATACTTATTAGATATACAATCGATATTCTGGGATGTTTGAATATTTTAGCTGTAGATGAAGCTAAAGAGTGCTATAGTTGAAAATTTTGTCTTTGTTACGAGGAGGATCTGACCTCTGATATATGCCAATATTTATGCCAAATCTCAGCTTTGTAGTCAAAAAAGTTCTGGAAAAAATACAACCACACACAAACAGTTGAAAATTTTATGAGGAAGTGTGAAAAATTAGTAACTTTTTCATAAAAATAACTTTAAGTATCCATAATTTCAGCTTTATATTATACAGGTAGATAGATATTCACCCATATTCTGTAAGTCGTTGTCGTCGTCACTTTGAAGTCATCACAATGAGTCAACGTCGACATCACCTCGACGCTAAATTGATATTATCTAGAAGTGTTGTGTTGATACTTTTAGAAAATATCAATTTATCGTCGAGGTGATGTCGACGTCGACTCAACGTGATGACTTCAAAGTGACGACGACGGCGACGACAACGACTTATAGAATATGGGTGATTATTTTTCTTCGATTTCCATGGTTTTGTTACCCACTGTATGTGGTATATGTTATATCAGTCGTCCCCTTTTTGATAAGGTTATCATCACATCACTATGACTGAGTCTGTATTTAAACCCGACTTTCAACTTTTTTCTGCTTTCATTTCGTGTTTGCAATGATTTGAAGCCATTTGTTTTACATTTACTTAGCAATTCAAGTTGACAACAACAAAAGACGACGTATACACGTTTTTCTTATAAGATGCATACAGTGGCGATATTTTAAATAGCACGTATTATAAAAAAAATATATGAACACACTATTTTTTTTCACTACGATCCTTAGCAAATTTTAAACGTTTTGTTCTGTTTTTTTAGACACATGTGGTTTTTTTCTGGCAATGCTCCCAAAAAAATTATTTTTATGCAGTCTGTTTTTAATTGTGCTTGTGGATAAATTAATGAACAATTTTTCCTGAATTTGTTCCCTTATTCTGAATGCACATTCGAACTATAGCATGGTTGGTTCTCTCGTTCGTCTTTCTACGACTTTTTTTTCATAACAGGCAGAGCCCAGTACTCGTAATTCGAGTGCAAATTCTGGGAAATTTTATTTTTTCATTAAATTTTTCTCTTTCCATTTTTTTTTTAAATCTATATATTTAAAAAAATTATGAATATTTAAATAAAATTCTTTAAATTGTGAATTTTTATACAAAATTCATTAAATTTCATAATAAATATTTGTTGAACACAGAATCTATAATATTAATAGGTAAGGCGATTTCTTGTGGCCAATTTTTTGTTCCACAGTTTTCTCCAGATTTTGACCAAACGTATCTCATTTGAAAGGCATTTCATTTTAGCTGTCCACAAGCTTTACAGATTTTTAAATTTTAAAATTTTTTTTTTAGTAAAATGCATTTAAAATTTCAACTAACACATACATACATAAAATTATACAATGCTGTATATGCGTTTATTAAATTTGTTAATGCGTTTGCAAAAAAAGGAATGAGTTTGTTTTCATCATTCACAATAATAATTGTGTTTAATTAAAATATAATTCTGAACATAAACCAATAAGCAATCGATATTTAAAAAGTGTTGAATTGTGAATTGGATAAAATTGATTAGCATACCTTTAGGGCCTTTTAAATTAATTTATTAAATGAAAAAAAAAATTTGTTTTTTCTAGAATTTGCACTCGAAATTCGAGAGCTGGGATCTGCTAGTATATATAAATGGGTTTGGTTATCAATAATTTTATAAAAGCCTAAAAGCATGCTAATCAATTTTGGTCAATTCATAAACATACACACAGCATTGTATAGTTTTTTATTTGAAGCTTAAATATGTGTTTTTTGTACATACTTATGTGTTAGAGCAACTTTAAATGATTATTATTCAAAAAAAATTTACCAGATGTTGAACATCTGTAGAGATGGTGCAGGTATGTAAAGAAATACCTTTCAAATGGTATATTTTTTTGTCAAAATGGGTTGGTAACTGAGAGTTTAGGAGATGTCCCAAGATATCGCCTTGCCGATTAATAATATATATGCTGTGTGTGTGGTTTTAGTTTTTTCACTTTCTTTCTGGAACATTTCATTTTGTGGGCTATTTCGGTGTAGGTAAGCTTGTCTTCGAGATATTCAAGGACAAATCTTCGAACTTCAGGATTTGAGTGCTCTACTCGTCCCATCCATATCAATTATGTTTGTTTCTAAATTTTCTTCGGTGCCAAACACAATCATGACTTGTGTTCGTTTTAATATTTCGTTATTTACACGAACAATTTTCTATCACGTACTTTTTGTTTCGATCACACATAAACCACACAGATTCGAGTGTTGCTTTATTTGAAGTTGTACAGAACTTGTACAATAAACAGGTTCGAGTTCAGTTATATTTTAAGTCGTGTTTTGGCTCGTGTACTAACAAAAAACAGAACATGTACAATAAATAGGTTCGAGTTCAGTTATATTTTAAATTCGTGTTCTGGCTCGTATACTGCGAAAAATTGAAACATCAATTCGCGATCTGATACACCCCGATAAAAAAACGACCAAATTTATTATTGACCCCTTTTTTATGACTTACGTTGCAAATTGTTTACAATTGTCAAATATTTTAAAATTTTATTGGCCATTTTTTGTGATTTACGTTGAAATTTACAATTTACAATTGTTTTTATTGACTGGTTTTTATTTTAATAAAAGATGGTAAGAAAATACTTAAGACACAAAAACTGCACACTGCACTTAAATCTTTCTTGCAGGTTTCAATCAGACATGTACATTTTTTCGTTTCGCTATTAAAAGTTGCGTATTTTTTATAGCAAAACTTATTTCTGTTATTGCTTTCAAATTTTTTTAATTTTCACAAAATATTTGCAATTTACACAATAACAGAGTACACTTATAGATTACGATCTAATGAAAACTGAACCACTTTTAATGAATAAATGACGCACGCAATCGCTATTTATTGCAAAATCAATTGCGTGAAATTGTAACACTTGCAAGCAATTGTAACGTAATTCATAGAAAAGGGACAATAAAATATGAAAATATTTTTTTGTGTTTTTTTTTTATTGACACTCATTGTGTTTTTACGCAAAAAATCCCAAAAAATCATTGAGAAAAGGATTGTGCATTGACACTAATTGGTTCGCAAATTAAGGGTGGGTGATTGTGTTTTTTATGATGCAAAATTTGTTTGCGTCTAAAGTTATTTGTTACCAAAAAAAAAAAAAAAAAAATGTTTGCAAAAGATCCTAACAACCAACAAGTGTGTCTTTTATGCCGCAAAATTGGGTTTTTCGTCTATGACACTAATTGGTTGCGAAAATAGGGATGGTTAATGCAAAAAAAAAACTAACAACCAGCAAGTGTAACTTTTATGATGCTAAATAGTTTTTGTGTCTTAAGTATTTTATTACCATATTTTATTAAAATAAAAACCAGTCAATAAAAACAATTGTAAATAATTTCAACGTAAATCACAAAAAAATGGCCAATAAAATTTTAAAATATTTGACAATTGTAAACAATTTGCAACGTAAGTCATAAAAAAGGGTCAATAAAATTTTTATCGGGGTGTATCAGATCGCGAATTGATGTTTCAATTTTTCGCAGCACACGAGCCAGAACACGACTTTAAAATATAACTGAACTCGAACCTGTTTATTGTACATGTTCTATTTTTTCTTAATACACGAGCCACAACACGACTTAAAATATAACTGAACTCGAACCTGTTTATTGTACATGTTCTATTTTTTCTTAGTACACGAGCCAGAACACGACTTAAAATATAACTGAACTCGAATCTATTTATTGTACATGTTCTGTTTTTTCTTAGTACACGAGCCAGAAAACGACTTAAAATATAACTGAACTCGAACCTGTTTATTGTACATGTTCTGTTTTTTTTTTCAGTACACGTACAAGAACACGAACTTCAAATAAAGCAACACTCGAATCTGTGTGGTTTATGTGTGATCGAAACAAAAAGTACGTGATAGAAAAATGTTCGTGTAAATAACGAAATATTAAAACGAACACAGTCATGATTGTGTTGGGCACTGTAGAAAATTTAGAAACGCACATAATTGATATGAAAATAAAGATATGTGTTGGCTGCTTTTGAACAGAACATTGTGTGTTTCATGTGTGTATTTTCTGAACCTTGAATTTTTTATATTGACTCCTTAAATCGCTTTCTTAATTTTCTTTCTAAATAAAAAATTTTGCCAAAAAATATATTTTTTTATTTTTATGTAAAGAATTTTCACATGACGGCTTTATTAGTACAATTACTACAAAATCTAATAGTGTAAATCCCCTTTTATGATTCTTTATCAAAACTGTTTCTAAATCACCTATAAATTTGTATCGTATATGATACATGGACACTGTAAGCATGGTACAAGAAAATCATTTTGCATCATATGTGATAAATTGGACAGGGAACCTGTTAAAAGAAAACCTCTCTTTTTCTATTTAAACCTACATATGTATATAGGAATAACAACAACATTTAAAATAAAAAATAACTGTAATCAGAATTATATGATAAAAACAACGAGCTATTTAAAATGTCACCACTGTATATTGTTTTTGTTTATGCAATAAAAATTCATTTTATTTTTTATTAAGTGTCTCTCTCCACAGTATTTTATAAGTTTCTTATTTATTCCATAAATATTTAAATCTGTATAAAAAAATTTAAATGATACATTCATTTAACTTTTGATTAAACCAGATTGTTCTAATAAAATTTATCAATTTATTCGCTTTTAAGATATAAACACCCTGCTTATAACAAGTTAATTTACTAAAGTTGACTTAACAATAACAGCAACACAATACTTTGTTAATAATTATGTAGGTTGTTTGTAAGTTCTTACTTATTTTAAAAGGCTAACAACACAGGTTTTCCAAGTAGCTGATATCGACTTAAAGGAAACGTTTCAATGTTATAAAAAACAAATCCATCGAATTGTAAACTGGGCTATTTACTTAACATACTTTCTATTCGGATATAACACATTTTTCAAAGTTTGAAAATAAAATGTAAATTGATTTAGAAAAAAAAAGAAAATCTTTTAAAAGTGCAATATTTTGTTTAAGTCGAGTTAAAGTTAAAAAAAAAAAAAAAAAAAAAAATTAAAAAACTAGTCCACCTATGTCACTAGGTTTTTATACTTTCTACTTTCATACGAATTGCCGCTAACTTGTTTTAAACTTATTTTATTTTCAGCCTTCTACGCGTTAACTAAATAATGTTTTCTACATTTATTATACATGTTTTCCATATGATATTTCGAGGCAAACTGAGCCCATTTCTGACGTAACCAGTGCAGATAGCACCAGAGACCCATACAAACTTTTGAAATGCTCGTCATTAACAATATTTTAATAACAGCCTTCTTCGTCTCTCCTATATCTCTCTCACACTCTTTTTTTTTAATATATCATGATACGGGATATGGCTAATTTAATTCAGAAATCAGAAAATTCTATGTTTCGTCGTATTTCAATAATTTTACCCACTTTTTAAAGTTTTCCACGTAATTTTTCACCTGAAATAAACTTGTGTGCCAAATTCCAACTCTCGGCTATGTCTAAAAGTGGCTCAAATATTTGAAAGAAACAAACAAATACTAGTTAAATACGAGGGCAGTCCCGAATAATCCGACCAGACAAAGAAAACGACAAATTTTGGAAAAATTTTCTATTTTTCTCAACATAATCTCCTTTTTGCTCGATACACTTTTCCCAGCGATATTCAATGGCTCGATACCCTGTTTATAGTAAGAACGCACCTTCAGCCGATGATCATCCAATATCATTTTGTGGATTTTCTTAACCGTTGCTGGCATGGCCACCTCAATTAGTCGACCACTACGGTTTTCGTCTTGGCAGCTAGTACGGCCGGACGCGTTTAAATATTGCCACTCAATATTTTATAGTCGTAAACGAAGCAAAAGAATAGAATCTATCTCATCTTCAATATTGGTTGGACTGAGACCTTTCAAACGAAAGCATTGAATTACGTAACGGTGACCAATATTTTCTATGTTTACAAATTCACTGAGTTCGTTTACTTTTTATGGCACCTTGAAACTTAAAACATATGTTTTTAAGGTTGCCACTTTTTTCACCAAAGTATTTTTTTGAAATAATGCCGCCATCTATACGTCAGGTCGGGTTTGTTCTGAGACTGCCTTCCTGTGTGTTAAAGAGACTGTGGTCTCAAAATTTTAAGTAATTATTTATTTATACAAATAAAAACTTCATTTAAATTTGCATATAAAATTTATTTAATAGATTTTTCATACCTCCATTCATACATTTGGACTGAACAATTATTTATTATTTATTATTTATTTATTTATTTATTGTATTTCATTTGTATTTACATATTCACACATAACATATAGTAACTGTTACCTGTATTTCAAACATATTGTAACTGTTACCCAATTTAAATAAAACACGTATTTTTAAGTAAATTTTTTGTTTTCAGTGCATTTTTTTTTTGCAAATGCATATTTTTAGTACATGTTTTTAACATGAACTGTTTTAAGCGCTTATTTTAGAGTTTTATGCATGAAAGACGGTGTACTAATAAAATGACGATCTCATTTTAAATTTAATTGATGTCAATGCCAATTAGATTGTTTGGTTTTATCATTACTTTTATCAATGCTACTGATTTTTATTAAATTAATTAATAATGCCCCAATTCGTTTTTCGAAACGCGATTTTCGCATATGTCTAGATATTTCTAGCGTTTTATAGAATAAAAGAACGAATTAATGTACCGCATTTATGTTACATTTTTTTCAGTTATAGCCATGAATATTTTTAGCGTCAAAAAGCGGCTTAATATTTTTTGTTGTTTCCTTTTACTTGTTTTGAAAGGCTTACTTTGAACGTTTCCAAAACAAAAAAGAAATTGTAAACAAATGTTTTCCTCAGTTGTTATCAGCTTTTCTTAGGAATTTCTTTCATTTAATTACATTTGGCTAAAACAATGTTAATTAGAAAACAAAAGAAAACAAAACAAAGAAAATAATAGGAAAGAAAATAGTCTAGACCAGGGCTCGGAAACCTTTCCATACAAAGAGCCATATTAGAAAAAAAAAAATTAAAATTATAAATTTAAGAGCCGTAAACATATTTAGTTACTATTTTTTTATCATTATATAAACTAGCAGATTCTAGGAAATTTTATTTTTTCATTAAATAAAAACCCAAAAATATGCTAATCAATTACAGCCAATTCACAAATCAACACAAAAAACAGACTCATTTGTATTGCAAACACATCAACAAATTTAATATACACACACATAGCATTGTATAATTTAAATGCAATTTACTCAAAATAAAGGAAAAAATTAAAAAATCTGTATAGCCTATTAATATTATAGATAAAGGTCACATCTACGGTCAGTATTTAAAATGTTGTCTTTTTATAACTATATTAATGAAAATGCAAAATATTTTTTTGTGGGTACTTCAGAATTAATTTTTATTCCTTTTGTTAAATCTATAATAGGCTAGGCGATTTTTTGTGACTGATGTTTTGTTCTACCGTTTAATCCCGATTTTGACCAAACGTATATTATTTGAAAGGTATTTCTTTTAAGCCGATTTGCAGATTTACAAAATTTTTACAGATTTACAAAATTTTTAGTAGTCTAGAAAATAATTATTTCATCCAAACAATCAGAGAATCATGTTAGCACTTTACCTCTTGACAACCAAAGTACAGATGTAAAGTTTAAAAAAATTTTATATGTAGTTCTTCTATGCAGCAAGTAGTCTGTGGTTCAGTGCTCTAGATTTTATGTAATTTACTACTGGTACAACAACATCCATTACTTTTTTCAGATTTGGTATTACTATTCCTAATGATTTAGCAACTAAAGCTTCTTGGTGTATAATACAATGGAATGAAATAATTTCATGAGAAATTTAATGGGAGATCAATTTAACAAACCCTTTATTTTTTGCTAACATAGAAGCGGCTCCATCAGTTACAATGGATACGAAATACAATTAATATTTATATTTTTATTCTCCAAGAGTTTTAGAAGATTTTCTGATATGTCTTCCCCTCAAGTTTGGCCTTTAATTGCTAATAAGTCAAGTCTTTATGTTACATAATCATCCAACAACATTGTGCAATGTCAGTGATATCAGTGGATTCATCCACAGCCAGAGATATGAATTCAGCGGAATTAATATCAGTAACTTGCGTATTTGATATTTCTGTAGTAATAATTGTGATTCGTTCTTTCTACAATCGCCATCTGGATACTTCTGATTGAAATCGGAATGTTTGCCATGGAAGTGTCGTTTCATATTACTGGATATATTCTTCTTAAGTCTCAAATTACCAATTAGACTCTGTGGATTCCCATTGACTTTCACAAATGCGAACTTCTCGATCCACATTGTATTAAAATTTGTTTTCCTCAGCTATTTTTCTTTTTTAGAAATGTACATTACATACATACATATATATTCCATAAATTTTTCTCAAATTTGTTTTGTACATGTTTTTGACAAAAATAAGTAACTTTAGTTAATATGGTCGCGATCGGTCCATTTTTCGCATTCGATATGAACTTGATATGAACAATGCCACTCACATTTGAGTTATGCTTATTTTCTATACCCAATTATGACCTCAAGAAAGTTAAATCTAAGACCCATTCTCGAAACACATGGTATGGGTATCGTATAGTCGGTCTAAATCAAGAGCCGGAAACATGGATCCAACAAACGGATATGAACTCAATTTGAACGATAGTCCAGTCTTATGGCCGACGGTAGCTTATGTACCAAATTTCATCATAATGTATACATATTTTCCACCTGTTGCTTGATTTCAAGGCGAACATATGTCAAAGTTGGAAATACAATGACAGACTAGAACCGACTTTAATTGGTCGTTGGACATTCCAAAATATGGCGAATATACCAAGATGGATGAATATAAACAGATTAGTAAACGATGATAATCCTATAAGCCCTGGGTGTCCAGAAAATACAATTGGAGCACGAACTGGGATTCAAGTGAGGAAAGAGAATATTTTAGAGGCAATATTAAGATTCGAGGGAAGCTGGAACAAGGTGACTGGTTTTATTATGGTTGTGCAGAACACGTTAAGTGTAGAAGGGTTGAGGCGTAAGGAAACGAGAGAAGTAGCTATGGTGATTAGCTAAGTCTATTCAAGCCTGCGAAGTGATGCCTTAACAGGTAGTACTACAGGGAAAAAAGGACGAAAAGGGAGGTGTTTTTAGTCGGTAGGAATCCTACATACCATATGGAAGATATCCATCTTCCAGACAGACAGACGGACAGACAGACGGACGGACGGGCGAACATTGCTAAATCGACGGAGAAAGTTATTCTGCTAGTTACAAACATCGGCACAAGCTCACAAGGTTACTACACCCGAAGTGGGCTAGATTGTTAATGCCAGAGGTATATCAATCACATATGGGCTTTAGATAGCTGTCCGTAAAAAATATGGGTGCCGCGTTTGCTTACAATTGACCATAAATACAATCGTGTGGCAACTTCAACCACAATACAACACATCAAGGATGAAACAGCAGTCTATTCAATGTATTTCTCTGGGCGAACCGGAGCACAGTGGACCATTTGACGAGAAGGCGGTCAAAAATCTATAACTTTTGATTGGATTGGAATTTTGATATGCGGTTTTTTTTTTGTTTGGTAGGTGAGACTTTAGCCTTTAAGTTTTGCTATAAAACGTAATTCTCGACTGAAAATAAAAAAAGTTACGGAGGGTTTAAAATACATTTTCATTTGTAGTTGAATTTTAGTACAAAACTGAAGCGTTAAAAGGTAAAAAAAGGTTTTTTTTTAATATAATGTCTTATTTTTTCAGTTAATTTTACAATTAATACTTTTTAACAATTTTTTAAGTTAATTTTTTCAGAAAATGCCAAAATTTGGCACCGTAAACTTTTTAGTCCTAATGTGCACAAGGGCCAAAGGTTGTTTTTTTTTTTTTTTTGAAAGATCCCGAGTTAAAATATAATTTATTAAGCAGCGAACGTAAAAGTTACCTTATATTGGTTCAAGATAGAGAAGTTTCAATGAAAAACTCGTATGTTTTTGCTTTAGTTAAATTTTTTTTTATTGTCTTCTTAAATATTTCTATATCAATTTTTATCAGAGTTCAGAAAAAAACACACACTGAATAAAAAACTCGTACATATATGTAAACAAACATAACTTAGACCAACACACACATATTTTTATTTTCATATCAATTATGTTTGTTTTTAAATTTTCTTCGGTGCCCAACACAACCATGACTGTGTTCGTTTTAATATTTCGTTATTTACACGAACATTTCAGTTCAGTTATATTTTAAGTCGTGTTTAAAATATAACTGAACTCGAACCTGTTTATTGTATATGTTCTGTTTTTTCTTACTACACGAGCCACAACACGACTTAAAATATAACTGAACTCGAACCTGTTTATTGTACATGTTCTGTTTTTTTTTCAGTACACGTACCAGAACATCAACTTCAAATAAAGCAACACTCAAATATGTGTGCTTTATGTGTGATTGAAACAAAAAGTACGTGATACAAAAATGTTCGTGTAAATAACGAAATATTAAAACGAACACAGTCATGGTTGTGTTGGGCACCGTAGAAAATTTAGAAACGCACATAATTGATATGAAAATAAAGATATGTGTTGGCTGCTTTTGAACGGAACATTGTGTGTTTCATGTGTGTATTTTCTGAACCTTGATTTTTATGGTAAATTTATGAAATACAACAATTTTTATTGTAATTTTACAAAATATATAAATTTTTAAATCAAGAAAATTTTTTAACTATATAAAAAAAAAGAGTGTAACTTATTGTTAGTGTAATGAAAAAGTACTTTAAATCAACCAATTTTAGTAAAAATTTCATCTAAATAGCCTTGATTTTCATCTTCTAGAAGTTGTTTAGCTTCTTCGTCTAATTCAATAGAGGTAGTTTTCCATTTTTGACGAATGTTGGACATATATGGATCTGAAGTGCACAACAAAATAGTGATAAGGTCTTCATTAGTACAACATCTGGACATTTTTCTTGTGTTGTGCTCGCGAAAGAATCTGTAGTCTTTGTTCCTATTTTCTTGCGCTTCTTCAGATAGATCTCCTATTGGTAGCATATTGTTTTGAATTATTTGTTCCCCATGGTACAAAATTTTATGAACTGTGGATGGCATATATCTTCAAGAGTATTTTTCATTATAAAGTATAGCTGTTTTATTGGCGTACTCTCCAATTTTTTTTGCGTTTATCTTTCTGCTGCATGCTAGATTGTGAATCGTCTTATTCATTCATGATCTACACCTGTGATAGATGCTGCAGTTTCCGGATCGGAAAAAAATCTCCTTGCAGTATTTCCATCATTTGTGTTTCCTTCCCCTTGTTTTGGTTGGTCGATTACGAGGCCTAGCTGTAGATATTTTTGTTGAATTTGTTTTTTTTTTTGCTTTCTTTTTTCTTAATTTTCTTTGTTTTTTCTCACTGTTTCGCCTAACGGACCAAATTCCAAATCATAACCCAATTTAAGAATATGCTCCATGAAACGTATTCTAGCATGAAGAGGGGACATTCCAAATTCGTAGGCTTCCTTAAAACTATCGTCTTCTGGTCGGGGTTGGCTTAATTGACTTGATGTCTTTTGGCATATAAAGCAGCTTGACGTTGACTTTGTTCCAGTTAAAGCTTGTGCAACTTTTCCATCAATCATTGTGAGACACATTTTAAAATGTACTTCAATGTCTTGGTCATCAAATTTAAATATTACTGGTTGAAGTTCCTTAATTTGATCTTTTATTTTTTGAACTTCTTCAGTTATGATATCCTTGGTTTCCTTTTTGAATGCAAATTTTATTGGTCTGCAATACTTTGTTGAAGAAGGAATTTAATTTTTCCATATATCAATTTCTGTTGCTCTACTAGTTGACGGCTCTAAGACGCTATACCTTTTTGTTAAGCGTAATGGAACGAAAGATTCCATAAATGAATTAGCATCTGATGAATTTTCGGCATTAAATTGCTTGTATTGTTTCTGACCAGAGGATCCATCACATCCCCATTTAGAAATTAAAGTAATGTTGCCATTACCAATTTTTTTTTAAATGATCAGTATCAAGCGTATTTAGCAATCGTTCTGCAGTATGTTCAAGGAGATCTTGCAATTTTATTTCTGCTGATGTTGAAGTGACACTAATAGCAGATTGTGAAGGTAAGCATTCTTTTTTGGCAGAAACAAATCTCGATACTTTGGAAAAATCCCACAATTCTTTTCATTGGTTCGCTTCCGCAATAACTTATATTGATTTTTGGTCAATTTCAAATCCAAAAATAGGGCGAACGCTTCTTCCGGCGTAAATTTCTTATCTTCAATTGGTGTAGGAATGCTTTTCAAAATCCTCTTTGTGCGCCTTGGGCTCGCTTCTACTATTTTTTCAATTATTTCAATTTAATTTTTTTTATTTTGTGTTGGTTGAATTTGGTGCAAAAATGAATGCTTCATAATTCTTTGAGAAATTTCTTCATTGATATTCTCCAGCTTGCGCCTTCGAGATCTTTCACGACATCCGTCAATTGGTTTTGCTGGTCGACCCCTTTTTTCCACTTTCGTTGGCAGTTGTAGATGCACTCTCAAAAATAAGTTCCTTTATTAACCAGTCTTGGTAACGTTTGTACATCTTTGCCTTGCTATGAGAGCATTCAATGTACCGTCTTTTCAAATTCGATGCAAAATTAGTAATTTTTCCTTTGTGCATTTCAATGTCTTCTAGGTTACAATTCTTAAAGCAGTCGTTGCTCACTATGTGCAAAATTACATCGTCTACATCATTTCGTTGAAAATAAATATCTGCCAGATCTCTGTAACAGTACTTAGCCATTGCACAAATTGTAATGAATAATAATTGTGGAAACATTATTATAAATACTCTTTCTTGCAATTATGTAAAATAAAAATTTTTGTTTTATTACCACTTTTAGAAGCATAAAAAACCCACACCCTAACCCCTTTTAAAAGGTGAAGCATACCTGCTCATATCTTAAAGGGCTATGTCGCAATAGTTTTTTTTTTACCATTTACCTGTTATTTAAATTGTTTCCCATTTTGTCAGGTATTTAAACTATATAACTCTAATTCAGACTATTAATGTTTTTGAAAGATACCTATGTAAATGTACCTGTAACAATTAAGCGCATTATATCTCAACCCTTTTTTTTATAAGTATATAACTCCTGACAACTCTACCGACACGCAAATAAATACACCGCTGTGCACCGGTACGACCAACTTTTGCATTCATAACACTCAGACGTACGGACGGACATCGTTTAATCGACTCAGAAAGTGTTTTTGAGTCGATCCGTATAATAAAAGATGAATAAAGGTCCAATATTTTTGGCAGTTACAAACATCACCACCAACTTAATATATCCTAACAACATAGTGGACAACTTTTGTATTCATAAATTTTACAGAAAATATCTAACCTTGGGTCAGAAAAATTGTTCTGGTGCACACGGGCGGAAACTGGCGGGTGTATAATGGGGTATAGGAGTATAGGGGAGGGTTCGGACGGTAGAAGAGTGCAAGATTTTTTCTGACTGCTTTTGACTGGCAGGAGTTATGCTCTATTAAGTAGGAGATTTTCGGAAAATTTGGACCTTTTTTAAAAATTTTTTTTTAAATTTCTGAATGACTCAGTGATTTTACATTTTTAACATTAATAGTATGGAAGTCACAAAATTATACAAAATTTATTTCACTTCAAAATCTTTTAAATCAAAAAAGTTACAGTCATTCAAAAATAAAAATTTACAAAGAAATTTTTAATTTTAGCAAAATACTGAGAAAGCCCATTTTCGAAGACCCTGTTCGCTGTGATATCGTTGAGATAGAGTCGCAATTTTTTGGCTCCCGAGGTTTACTAGTATTTACTTTCAAATGAATAACATAACTTTAAAATCGATAACAAAAAAAAAAAAATTATTTTTGGCCGCCTTCTCAAAATATGGTCCACTGTGCGGAGCCGAAGAAGGCTAAGGCAGGTATTTAGTGACAGTTATTTTTTTTTTTTTGGAACGTACCTTTGATTACCTTCAAAGAGGAAAAGACAATAAACGATGAAGATAATGTCAACTTATTGTACCGATTCGGAGACGATTAACAATTAAACGATCGCATTTGGCCAAGAAGAAAGTGCTTTTTCATCAAAGTGCTTTTTCATCGGCTTTGGATTAGGAAGACTTTAGGAAGATAAAGCCTAGACTTTAACCTAAATAGGTTAACAATTTCGTATACCAGTCACTATTTGTATTTCCTACTAACTTTTAACGTTAAGAGGCGATAGTATTTGTCCTTGCTCTCACCAAATCAAATTGTGTGTAACTCGCCATTTATATGGTGTGTTTGAACACCTACTCGTACATACCTATGTAGATCAATTCTAGCTGTTGCGAGTCTTTTTTGTTCACTATATCGACACAAAGCACGAGCCACAATAACTACACACACACATACACACATACATACCCATACATATTAAATGTTATCATTGATACATTAACGCAACAACAGCCACAGTCAGTTAGCCAGACAGCCAGCTGCTTGATGTGAGTAAATGTGATTTTTTTATCAACAAGATTCCAATTTGAATTGAGCTTGTTGTTGTATTTGTATTTTGTTTTCGTTCAAAATCAAAGACAACATTCCGACACGAGTTCAGTTTCAGTTTTGCGATCGTTCGTGCTGTTTGTAAAATTTTTGTTTGCTCAGAAATGCGCTAAGTTGATTGAAAGTGTTTCTCGTATTAACTCTTATTAAAAGTTTAAATAAAAAATAAATGAAAATTAAAACCTTTACAACTTTAACTATTAACGACGACGACGACGCGTCTTATCACGTCTAATATTGCGAAAAAGAAAAAGAAAAAACAAACAAACAAACCAAAAATAAAAAAATTCACAGATAACCAGTCGTCGGTACTTTTCCATAATATCTTATGATAACATTGTTATTACTAAATATAAACTGGGTTTAAAAAAAAAATCTAAATTCAGACCAAAAGAAAAAAAAGCCATTGTTTGCAAAACGCGTTTTGACGTTCAGTGTACATTTAAAATTGTTATTCTTATGCAGTGGCATAAACAACCACCGGGTGATACCTTCCTGCCGGGATTTAACCGTTAAACGTTCAATGTAATTGAAACGTAATAACGTGCCTTTTTATTAATGCCTGTAGTTTAAGGAGTTATTTGGATTAACGTCAAACTGAAGTTTAATAATACTGGTTTAACTTCTCGAACTGTCAACATCCACTACGAAGACGACGCCGAAAAAGTGTTTATTATTGCCAAACTCACCGTGAGCATGATACCTCACTGTGGATACCGTTATACTTGGAACCGCGAAATTGTGTTCAACTCGCAAAAGCTGGTGAAACGACGTTAAATAATTGCAGCAGCGGTAGCAATCTATCAATCAATCAAGCAACAAAAGCAAAACCCCTTAACGGTTTACGTTAACGATTTCGTAAACGGTAACGGTTTTATGTTTTAATCAACGCGACTTTATTTCCTCAATTGAAAAAAAAAATATCAAATCAAATGCTTTTGTTATTTTCGGTTCCTGTCCATTGCTACTAACAATTCTTTAATTAAACGATACAGAAAAGAAAGAGAGACAATTTACCACAAATATACAATATTCTTTTTGATTATTAATTATATTATTAGTTCATAAAAGTTAGTTATACTCAAAAAGTTGCCAAAAAAAAAAAAAAAACAAAAAGAACTTTTAAAAATTATTTGAAAATCCAATACAAATTATTTCATACATTTGGTAATAATTAACTCAAGGTTTAACTCTACGAAATTAAACATAAACATTCTGTGATTTGTTTTTTCTAACGAAAAACTATTGTTTAGGCTTCTTTTTTTGTACTTTAAGATTGTTAACATTTTGTGTTTTTTTTCTTTTTTTTTTTTTTTTGTAAATATAACAAACGTTATTTTTTTATTATTAATGATCTGGTAACTTTTCCCCATAATTTTTAAGTATATTTTAATCCTACACTACCGTACGTTCGTATCGTCGTTTTGATCTTATTTTCCTTTTAATTTTTAATCGTGTTTTGCTTTTTATTTTTAAATTCATCCATATAAAATCCATACCGCTGCTGCAAATATGAACATGTTTATGAATCCATATGTCTTTGGTTAGTATTTTTAAATCGTACAATATGATAATTTCTCCTTTGTCCATTTTATTTCTGACTGTTTAATTATAGCCTATACCACCATGTGGACAGCAGGGTATAATGAGTTTCTGAGTCGATTAAACGATATATGTCCGTCCGTCCGTCTGTCCATCCGTCCTTCTGTGTGTTCATGTAGTAAAACTAAATATGAATATATTTTGATTACATTTGATTTATGAGCTTTTATGGGACGAACGCTATTGAAATTGGTAAAAATAGGTGCATGTATAGACCTAGTCCCCATACAAATATATCGACTTAAATTGCCATAAGATCCAAATTGTCATATAGATCTCGCTCAAAATTGGTATGTGTGTGTTTATTACACCCATAAATAAGTAGTCCAAAAATTAACTATGTATGACAATTCTTAGTCAGAGCCCCATATAAAGCTGCTTGTCAATCTTCTCTTAAAAAAAAAATCTAAAAACCAAAATATTGCACAGATTTTCTTCAAATATTTGGTTTGAATATGTTTTTTGCAAAAAATAAGTGACCGTACCAAATATGGTCAGAACCTAGTTCCCATATAAATGTATCATACGATATAAACTTTTTCAGTGTCACTCAAATTTGGTTTAAGCTTGTTTTCTTTATCCAATAAGTTGGACCTAAGACCTTTTCTGTAAACGCATGGTATAGGGTATCGTATAGTTGGTCTAGACCGACTATAAGCTTCCTACTTGTTTTTATTTCAGATCTTTTTTTACTTTCCAATTATTTTATTATTTTTTTTTTCAATATTTTATGTTAATTTTTTTATATTTCTTTTACTTTGTAACAAAATAACTACTACGCCTTATCTGCAGTTTACACTAAACTGAAATGTTGTTGATTTTTATTGTGTGTTGTTAATCTGGTTTTAATAAAAAAAAACCTACTTAATCAATATTCAAAATATTTGTGGTATTCAAAAAATTTTAATTTTTAAAATCACCTCTGTTCGAATTTAAGTCGTATTTGAATCATATACATATAAGTTTGGATCTGGAACTCAAAAAATTATTTTTTTTGCTCGTCCGTCTCGATTATGTCTAAAGCAGGTGAATGAGGTTGATGATTTTAGGTCAAAAAGTTTTCTTTTATTAGAGAATCAGTTTGTTGTTGAAAGTCGGACCGATTTATTTTTTAAAATTAACGTTTTTACTATGTTTTCATGTACACGAGCGCTATAATCCATGTGTTGCGCAGAGGCAACCCGTTTTCAAAATCTTTAGATTTTATTTTAGAAATTTTTTTTATATAGAAATACTGGCACTGGCAAATTTCAAGAATCGTATGTATAAAAAAATAAATAAAAATCTTTATTCTAAATTTCATCGCATTTCGTGGGTGCACTTTTTAATAAGTAATTTCCTTTTTTGATATAATTTTCTAATAATATTATCGACTATTGTAGGGCCATTTTGATATATGCACTAAAGGTTTAAAAGAAATAGCCCTATTTTACCCATATAGATGGGTATGTTATGGGAAGTATATTGCCTTGGATTTCATTGAAATCATTAAGTGACTTCAACTCTTCTGTATCATTCCAGGAGTGGGATTAAATATTACTTTTCCCATCAAGTAAATCGAAATCTGCTTCAGATTTGAGACAAAGCACTTTATCAATGGCTTAGTATACTTCTGACAAACAACAACACATTGATTGTTTTTTTTTATTAATAAACACTCAGGGGATGCCCCCTACAGATGCAGTGCATTGTGTTGATCTCAGGAAAATAAGTTAAGGAGGAAAGAGGGAGTAGTGTGTTAATTTTTTTTTGCAGCTACAGACCAAAGCCTCTGGTAGGAATCGAACCCACGACCCCCGCATGATAGGCGAGCACGCTACCTACTCACCTACCGGGGCGAAATTCCTAAGTGTTGAGAAATTCCTAAGTGTCGATCTTGTCCAATTTGATGTTTGTACCCACCTTGTGCCAGGAATTTTAGTATATCTGCTAATTTTAATATTTGATCTTTGAATAGCCTTTAATTCATCTTCTATGCTAGTAGGAATCTATAATCTTAATTGGCTAGGCGATTTCTTGTGACCGATGTTTTCTTCTACCGTTTTATCCCGATTTTGACCAAACATATATTATTTGAAAGGTATTTCTTTTTAGCCGTTTTGCAGATTTACAGATTTTTAAATTTTTTCCTTTATTTTGAGTAAGTTACATTAAAGTTGCTACTGACACACATAAAATTAAACAATGCTATGTGTGTGTGTATTAAATTTGTTAATATGATTTGTGAATTGGCTATAATTGATTAGCATGCTTTTAGGGTCTTTATTTAATGAAAAAATAAAATTTCCTAGAATTTGCACTCGAATTTCGAGGGCTGGAATCTGCTAGATTAAGTAAATGTACTCTTGTTGACCAGAAGTTTTTGACGAAACAAAGTATTTTTTTTTTAATAATAGATCATTTATGAGACAATATGTTTGGTTTCGTATCTTTTATCATTCAGAGTCATAATATCCTATTTGTCCCTTACTAATTTTCTTTGGACTCCCTCTGTAATAAGATCGTCTTCTTCAATCCACAAAGAAACCCTATGCATTTTTAATATGTTTTTAAATAATATAATTTTTACTTATTTTTTGTTTTGATTTTCAAATTTTGTTTTGGGATTTTTAGTTTTTTTAATTGAAGTGCTATCAAGTTTTCCTTGATTTTTCCCACTTGTCTATGAATTCAACTCTGTTACCGTTTAGGTTTAATTTCGAATCGGAAATTACTTCCGACAAATTAAGCTTTTCGAATCGAGAAGCGCGGTAATACCCTCCCTCACCCACCTAAAAGCTTTGTTGAACTCTTGGTAAAAAATATTTTGTAAACTGTTTCGGTAGAAGGGGTTATTTTTTAATGGTATCTTTTGGCCAATTTCATCGGCTAAAAAAGACTGCGAATTTGTAATTTAGTACATTCTTTTTGTTTAAAAACATACATCCGCACCTGGTGTAGTCTACTTTTAGTCCAACTTCTTTGAAAAACGCAACCTGTATTCGGTTCTTTCTGTTCTTTTGCTTAGCCTTATCTTATGTTTTTGCACCAAAGTGCAAAGCAGGAATGCTTTTGTGTAAGGTTTTGAACTCGTAACTACATTCAAGATATTTTCCTTCTCTAATTTTCAGCGCTGCGGGCTTAATTTTTTTAATTTGTTCCACTGTGGTCCTCATGAGTTCCGGCGAATCTCTTGCTAATTGAAAATTATTGGACGGCATTATGGGGACGGCCGTGGATTTTTCGTAGCATTCGATATCGAATAAAATCAATCGAAATTCCATATATTGGTTTCTTATTTAAGGAATAGGGACAATCGTCAGACCTCGTTTCACTTTTACTATTTACTATGTAACATAACTAATTAGCTGTGACAGAGTAAAATTACTTTTAGTATTTTATTTTGGAAAATACAAAAATAATTTCGACCCCAGATTGAAGCCGCAAAGTAACAACAAATGCCATAAACACATTTCTGTCTGATATTGTAGCGTCATTAAAACATATAAACGCTCTGTCCGGATGATCCATTGCCGCCTCATTTAATAATTAATGTCAGCTTCTCAGGAAGATTTTCCAACTCATTTTCAGAAAGACTCTTCAACAGTCGTGTTACTGTATGGTCCATAAGAACCTGCAGATTGACTTTCCAAGATACTTCCGTAACCTCTTATGCAGTGGTCCTGCATTTTATTGGCTGTCGAAATGTGTAAAAATGTACCTGTTACTTGTATACACATGAAATTAAGGACGAATTACGCAATGTTGATATTATGCACGCGTTCAAATAAGATGAGTGCCTACATGTGGCGACCATAAGTCAATATTGTAACAATATTATTGTTCTGTGATTCGATGTATCTGTATCTGTACCTAAATTTACCAGGGATGCACGCCATACAATTTCTGGAACAATGTCTTTTTTTTACATTTTTTTTACCTCGAGCAGCCGAGGGTGCAGCTGGACTTTATTGAATTAGGTAAACGAAGAATCAAAGAACATTTTTTTTAAAAATGGCAGATATAAAAAATTATATGTTATTGTTTTTTGACCAGATATGTGTTGTTTATTGTTTATTGTTTATTGTGTTTTTCATTTTTTTTAGCTTCCTGGTTCTTGAAATTTTAATGCAAATAAAACACATTCATTTAATTTTTTTTCCACCCAACGTTTTGTCAATCTATGTTGACTTCTTCAGGGGTAGATCTGTTGGACTAAAAATATAAATATACAAAAAACTTTTTTTCAACAAAATCGGACATTACAAGATAAATAAATTACTTACAATTTTTATTATATTTTTTTTAATTTCCATCAAAGTTGAAAAAATAGACAGTTAGTAAATAGCGATTTGCCTGAAAAAAAAAACAATGCGGTTTGCAATTTTGCATCATTGCATACTTTTTCTACAATATACTCAAAAATACATAAATCAATAGAAGAAAAAAAAATACCTGAAACTGGACCAAATTGCCTAAAAATTGTGTTTTTTTGAAAACCAGAAAATCAGCCAACCTTTAAAGTTATAACTTCTAAACTAAAAGTCTGATTTTATTGAAGATAGCAAATTTTTTAATAGTTGAACAATTTCCTATAAGATCAGTTTATTCAAAAAAGAGCGCAAGAAATTTTTGATTCTTGCAACCTCATTTGTTCATTTTTGCAACGTCATTTGTTCATTTGCGAATCGTGAAATCCCTTAATACAATTTATAACAGTGATATCAGCAATAATTTATTAAAATTCTTCACACTTTGTATTATAAAAAGTGCTGTACAAAATAAACAATTAAAAATTTTTTTAAAAATAAAATAAATAAAATAAATAAAATAAATAAAATAAATAAAATAAATAAAATAAATAAAATAAATAAAATAAATAAAATAAATAAAATAAATAAAATAAATAAAATAAATAAAATAAATAAAATAAATAAAATAAATAAAATAAATAAAATAAATAAAATAAATAAAATAAATAAAATAAATAAAATAAATAAAATAAATAAAATAAATAAAATAAATAAAATAAATAAAATAAATAAAATAAATAAAATAAATAAAATAAATAAAATAAATAAAATAAATAAAATAAATAAAATAAATAAAATAAATAAAATAAATAAAATAAATAAAATAAATAAAATAAATAAAATAAATAAAATAAATAAAATAAATAAAATAAATAAAATAAATAAAATAAATAAAATAAATAAAATAAATAAAATAAATAAAATAAATAAAATAAATAAAATAAATAAAATAAATAAAATAAATAAAATAAATAAAATAAATAAAATAAATAAAATAAATAAAATAAATAAAATAAATAAAATAAATAAAATAAATAAAATAAATAAAATAAATAAAATAAATAAAATAAATAAAATAAATAAAATAGATAAAAATAAATAAAATAAATCAAATAAAAATAAATAAAAATAAATAAAATAAATAAAATAAAATAAATAAAACAAATAAAATAAATAAAATAAAAAAAGTTATTGCAATTATATTTGATAGCAATGGAATCAAACAAAATTTAAATAAATAAATCTTATCTGCGAAATTTCATTAAATTTTCGATATTTGAAACCTTAATATTCGCCCTTTTTCTTTTTTATTTGTTATTTGTTTTTTTTTTTCGTCAAGGATTTTGTGGGGAAACACAACAGACACCTACACATTTACTTTCCTTTTTTTAATATACAGTAAGGTAGAAATTATTGTATTAATTGTTTAATTAATAAAATAAATGATTCTAATAAATTATTAAAAAAAAAAAAAATTACAATGTGAATACATGTTTTATTAACATCATTAATTTTTAAAATTTAAATAAATAAATCTTATACAATGGAAATGATTAATATATTCTGTAGCAACTCTGTATCTGGTCAAACATGTGTTATTTATATTGCACAGCAAAGACGTTTTTAGGGCCCTTTTACACGTTCAATATTATTGACCGCGATTCAATATTATTGATCAAAGTATCAGAATATATATGGAAGGTGTAACAGGCCCTTAAAATATCTGCGAAATTTCATTAAATTGTCGATATTTGAAATCTTAATAATCGACCTTTTTCTATTTTATTTGAAGTTTGTTTTTTTCTCGTCAAGGATTTTGTGGGGAAACACAACAGACACTTACATACATATTTACTTTCCTTTTTTAATATACAGTAAGGTAGAAATTATTGAATAAATTGTTTAATTAATAAAATGAATGATTCTAATAAATTATTCAAAAAAAAAAAAGTAAGAAAATTATAGTCGGTCTAGACGATACCCTATACCATGCGTTTAGAGACCCTATCTCTTAGGCCCAACTAATTGGATATAGGAAATAAGCATAAAACAAAGTTGAGTGGGATTTTTATTAATTTTTTTGGCTGCAGATATGAAAAAGTTCATATCGGATGCTATGTCTATATGGGGACTAGGTCAAAAAATGGACCGATCCTGACCATGGTTGGTAAAGTCTCTTGTATTTTGCGAAAATATATACAAACAAAATTTGAGATGAATCAGTGCAATATTTTTGTTTTTTGATAGATTTAAGTGAAGATCAGAAAGCAGCCCTATATGAGGCCTATGACTAAGAGTTGTCCCATAGGGATCGTTTTTGGAGTATTCATTAATGGATGTAATAAACACATACAAACCTAATTTGACTAAGATCTATACGACAATTTGGATCTTAACGTCAATTTATGTCGATTTTATAGGGGCCATTTGTATGGGGGCTAGGTCTGAACATGGACCGATTCTCACCTCATTTCAATAGCGTTCATCCCATGGCCGATGAAAGCTTATATACCACATTTCATCAAGATATATTCATATTTGCGACCTGCAGTTTGATTACAAGGTTTACATGGACACACAGACGGACGGACGGACGGACATTGTTAAATCAACTCAAAAAGTGATTCTGATTCGATCGGTATAATTAAAGATGGGTCTAGGTCAAATATTTTTGGTTGCTACAAACAGCAGCACAAAGCATTGTACCCAAACCACATAGTAGTATAGGGTATAAAAAAACATTACAATGTAAATACAATTTTTATTAACATCATTAATTTTCAAAATGAAACTTGTTATCACAAAATCATAACTGATTCCCAGATGCTTTAAATGATCTCGAATTTTGCCTCGTTAAATCTTTAATTTATTAAACAAATTTATTTAAAAAAAAATCTAGAAAGTTCTAATGGCAATAAATTCCACCTATCAGTTAATATTTGCTGTTGTCGACCACAGTTTACCTTGACTACAATTTTAAAGTCTGAATATTTTTCTATATTTTAATAACTTGCTTATTTAGTTTGCGTTTAACACAAAGAAAAATAAATGATTTGAAAAACAAATAAAAAATATTCCTACAAACTTACAGATAGTGTGAATATTTAATAAACTGAAACTAAATGGATTACAACATAAAAAGCAATAACAAATAAAAAAAAAAAATCATTGAAAATATATACGGTAGACTTTTGATATAATTTAATTTAATATAAATTTATTTTGTTCTAATCATTCTGTAAGAACTTATGACGGACTATAAGTTTTATATTGATTGTGCCGAACTTTATATACAGTGATGTGCAAAAGTATGCGTACAATAACTAAATTTTATTAAGGGTGTTAAATGACAGATACAAAGCATAACAGCTTTTCTGGGGGGTGAGAAATTCCACCTCAGGGTGAAAATACTAGGCCAGTATAGTAAAACCTCTAGTGTTTGGACCTATATATTTTATATATATTTTTTTTCCTTATCTTCATGTTTGTTTGCTTAGTTTTTCAGCTATAACTCAAGAACCGTTAATGATTTCCCATTTCATTATTCAGCAAATAGCTTCAGAAAATAAAGTTGGGCAAATTTCATTGAATGAAATCCTCAAAAAAATTTAATTTTTTCCTTTTTATACCCTCCACTCCAGTGTGCAGAGGGTATATATAAGTTTGTCATTCCGTTTGTAATAATTAGAAAAAAAATTTGGACCCCATAAAATATATATATTTGTGATCCTTATAACAACCGGAGTTGATATAGCGATGTCCGTCTGTCCGTCTGTCCGTCTGTCTGTCTGTCCGTCTGTCCGTCTGTGGAAATCACGATGACGGCATCAATCGGGCAGCTAGGGTGCTCGTTGGCATAAAAAATGATTCACTAACATCCTGAAAAGTTTGCTATTTAAAATCGTCCAAATCGGTCAATTAGGGCCTGAGATTTGAATGAAGAACTAAAAAAAGTCTTGAAAAAATATAATTTTCTATATTGTTCTTGTCACAATCACGCCCTCAATAGGATAGCTAGGGTGATAATTTTTAGTGAGAATGATTCACCAAATTCATGGGAAGATTTCTACTTCAAAAATCATTAAAATCGGTGGAACAGGTCCAGGTAAATCTATGAAAAATTAAAAAAAAATGAAAAACATGATGTTTCCATATTGTTCCTGTTGTTATTCTAAATGTTGCATTGTTGTCATAGCTGGACTTGTTGTTTTTGTGGTCGTTGTGGTAATAATATAATAAAAACAAACCCTTTGTACATTTTTTTGTGAACTCTGGTAGAAAATTTTAAAAGTTTCCATTGTTTTGGCATCACTAAAAAAATTTGTTAGATCATTTCTGTCATTGCCACGAGCCTGCATGCAGAATTTCAGATCGATTGGCTCACGGGAAAGGGGCTAAAAATCGATCCAAAATTTTGTCGTCAAGCAGACACTACCAGTTAATATAAAGGCAGTAAATAAAGGGAGTAAAAGTTCACCAATAATTTAAAAAACAAATTTTTATGTATTAATTTATTTAAAGAAAAAAATAATTAAATGAAATAGTAATAATAATAAAAAAAAATAATATACAATACAAAAAAAAAGAATATATAAATAAAATAAAATAAAGATAAATGCATTCATAGCATTATAATACATATAAAAGGTCAATGTTTTCTAACCGTAACCGTAATGAGTCAGTTGTTTTTTTTTTACATGAAAATCATTTAAAACAGTTACCGAACGTAACCGGATCGTCCCAATACTTTTATGTGAAAAAAAGGCTGACACGTTACGTAACAGTTACATGTCGCTAACTTGTTCTTTACACAGGCTACTGCTTTTGCAGCCAACTTCAAGTCTATTTATATAGTTTCGTAAGCATAACTGATAAAATGGTTTCTATTATTTTTTGCTGTAAGTAATAAATTATAAATATACTGAATTTGCAAACTAAAATGGATACATATATTGGAGGTGCCTTAATACAAAAGAGTTAACGAAACAAAATCAAAAAAAAAAAAAAAACAACTCTACAACATCAACAATGGCAGTCATATGTTCTTCAAATAGAAAAAAAAACTGCAAGTGTGTTTTGTTGGCTACAAAACAAAAATAGTGTTGACAATATAACAAAATATGTAAAAGAAGTTAGTGCTATGAAATATTTTATTTTGTTTAAAAAAAAAATCGCAAAATGAAAGGCTATAATTCCATTAATAATCAAAAGGCGTTAAACTAATTTATTATACCCTCCACTCCAGTGTGCAGAGGGTATATATAAGTTTGTCATTCCGTTTGTAATAATTAGAAAAAAAAATTTGGACCCCATAAAATATATATATTTGTGATCCTTATAACAACCGGAGTTGATATAGCGATGTCCGTCTGTCCGTCTGTCCGTCTGTCCGTCTGTGGAAATCACGATGACGGCATCAATCGGGCAGCTAGGGTGCTCGTTGGCATAAAAAATGATTCACTAACATCCTGAAAAGTTTGCTATTTAAAATCGTCCAAATCGGTCAATTAGGGCCTGAGATTTGAATGAAGAACTAAAAAAAGTCTTGAAAAAATATAATTTTCTATATTGTTCTTGTCACAATCACGCCCTCAATAGGATAGCTAGGGTGATAATTTTTAGTGAGAATGATTCACCAAATTCATGGGAAGATTTCTACTTCAAAAATCATTAAAATCGGTGGAACAGGTCCAGGTAAATCTATGAAAAATTAAAAAAAAATGAAAAACATGATGTTTCCATATTGTTCCTGTTGTTATTCTAAATGTTGCATTGTTGTCATAGCTGGACTTGTTGTTTTTGTGGTCGTTGTGGTAATAATATAATAAAAACAAACCCTTTGTACATTTTTTTGTGAACTCTGGTAGAAAATTTTAAAAGTTTCCATTGTTTTGGCATCACTAAAAAAATTTGTTAGATCATTTCTGTCATTGCCACGAGCCTGCATGCAGAATTTCAGATCGATTGGCTCACGGGAAAGGGGCTAAAAATCGATCCAAAATTTTGTCGTCAAGCAGACACTACCAGTTAATATAAAGGCAGTAAATAAAGGGAGTAAAAGTTCACCAATAATTTAAAAAACAAATTTTTATGTATTAATTTATTTAAAGAAAAAAATAATTAAATGAAATAGTAATAATAATAAAAAAAAATAATATACAATACAAAAAAAAAGAATATATAAATAAAATAAAATAAAGATAAATGCATTCATAGCATTATAATACATATAAAAGGTCAATGTTTTCTAACCGTAACCGTAATGAGTCAGTTGTTTTTTTTTACATGAAAATCATTTAAAACAGTTACCGAACGTAACCGGAACGTCCCAATACTTTTATGTGAAAAAAAGGCTGACACGTTACGTAACAGTTACATGTCGCTAACTTGTTCTTTACACAGGCTACTGCTTTTGCAGCCAACTTCAAGTCTATTTATATAGTTTCGTAAGCATAACTGATAAAATTGTTTCTATTATTTTTTGCTGTAAGTAATAAATTATAAATATACTGAATTTGCAAACTAAAATGGATACATATATTGGAGGTGCTTTAATACAAAAGAGTTAACGAAACAAAATCAAAAAAAAAAAAAAAAAACAACTCTACAACATCAACAATGGCAGTCATATGTTCTTCAAATAGAAAAAAAAACTGCAAGTGTGTTTTGTTGGCTACAAAACAAAAATAGTGTTGACAATATAACAAAATATGTAAAAGAAGTTAGTGCTATGAAATATTTTATTTTGTTTAAAAAAAAAATCGCAAAATGAAAGGCTATAATTCCATTAATAATCAAAAGGCGTTAAACTAATTTATTTATTTTTACGTTGTACTAATGCATTTTAAATAAGTAAAAGTAATTGTATATTTAAATAAAAATGCATTTGTATTATATGTTGCTGTCGTATTCAGAAAAATCAAGTAGCTGACTATACGACTACAAATGCTGCTGCCAGCAGTCGTCTATGTGTTTCATTTATGATGTTGCATTTTTTTGCGAGCAATACTTACATATATTCTAAATAAAGAAATAATAGTTCTTTTCATACTGCGAAATCTATACAAATATATGTACAAATACTATATGTCAAATTTCAAATTTGCAATAATTGATACATTTTTGAAAGAAAATTGTATAATATGAAATGTCTTTAATTTATTTCATAGAAAACAATTTTTTGAGGTGCGTGGATTTTCCATATTTACTGTTTTACTATTTGCGTAATGAGGTTAAATGAGTTAAAAAGAATTTAAAATATTTGAAAATATTAGGTGAGGATCCTCAAGATGTAATATACGATCGGTCTAAAACTTTTCACTTAGAGCCACAGTTAAATTCGAAACAACAAAAACCCATATATTTTGTGCATAAAGTTTAACATTAAATGTGCTTTTCTAAAATGTCTATATATTTTTTCTCATTCATTTCTGACCATCTTCAATGTAAATTTACCAAAGTTTTTTTTATTGCAATATGTATATAAAACTTAAAAATTTAATATTTTTTATTGTGTATTAACTTATTATTCTGCGATTTTCATTACATGACAAAATGTTACAAATTGGCACTACTGTTTCAAAAACAGAAAACTTCTAAATCAGTTGAAAACAGTTGATCTGTAAAACTGTGTGTGAAATTGTGTCAAATAAAATTACAAATATTAATAAATATAATAATACATATATATATATATTATTAATTTTGTTAAGAATTAGCACAAAATTGATTTTCCATTTTGCATTTCATTTATAAAGAATTCTGCCATATTTTGTTAAAGGTAAAATCATTTTTGTTATATTAAAAAAAACAGACTTGCATTTAATTTTTCCGTGACTGCCTCAATAATTGCGTAGATGCCACCACAATATTTTTTCTAATTAAAACAGTTGATCTGTAAAACTGTGTGTGAAATTGTGTCAAATAAAATTACAAATATTAATAAATATAATAATACATATATATATTTTATTAATTTTGTTAAGAATTAGCACAAAATTGATTTTCCATTTTGCATTTCATTTATAAAGAATTCTGCCATATTTTGTTAAAGGGAAAATCCATTTTTGTTATATTAAAAAAAACAGACTTGCATTTAATTTTTCCGTGACTGCCTCAATAATTGCCACCACAATATTTTTTCTAATTAAATATTAACCAATATCTAACTAGAATTATGATTTATTCTGACTAAAAAGTTCCAATTAAAAGTTATTCATCCCAATTATGAATATTCTCAAGGAATTTCTTTCTCACGGAAAATACATTTCTCGAGAAAAAAATTCCTCCAATTATAAATTCCGCGTGAACAAAAAATGATTAACTGGCATCATCGAATTTCGAAGCCACTTGCTTTGCTTATTGACAATTTATTTTCTATTTTTTGTGTGTGTGCAAACGACCCTACAATAAATGTCCCAATAAACATATTTGTTTGCTATCAACTTGAGGTGCATTTGAGATCAAATACATTTTTCAAATCTCCAACGTTAATTCTCAAATGCCCTCAATAGTTCGAATATAGTCTTCTCAACTTAAAAGGCACATTTTTTATATGGCGATTTTCATAGTTATCAAATGGAGAAATTTGTGATTCTCAACTTGATAGCAAAGAAATATTTCCAATCGGTATCAAATGGAAGGTACGGAATTGCCATATTAAAAAATATTATACTAATTTTAGAAATGAAAACAATGTACTTTTTTTAATGTTTCAATTTAATTTCATTATATATTTAACATTACTATGTACATATTTAACATTAAATGTACATATTATGTACATTTTTTAAAATCTAGAATTAAAAATAAATGAATTAATTAGTTGTACATTTTTTGAAAAATTCGACAAAAAGCAGAAATAATTAAAAATATATCAATGATTTATTTGTACTTTTTTGGCATTTTTTAATTTAATTTATTATTTATGACATATTTAAATAATATCTCAGACTTAACACAAATCGTATTCAAGTTGAAAAAATGTTTGGTCTCAAGTGGAGAAAAGTGTTGGATATACAATTGAGAGTAAAAATGTTTCTCAAAGATTGGAAAAAATGTTAAGTCTCAACTTGATGTCAAGTTGAAAGCAAACAAGGAGAAAAATTGTTCAACCCAAGTTGAGAATTACATTTGACATCAATTTAAGAACTTAACTTTTCTCCAACATTGGAGAAATAATATTTCAATGCATACTGGGGAATGAACGAAACTAACACATAAACAGTTTTTTCCTATTTGAAAAACATATGACTGTCACTGTTGCTGTTGTAGAGTTGTTATACCCTCCACTCCAGTGTGCAGAGGGTATATATAAGTTTGTCATTCCGTTTGTAATAATTAGAAAAAAAATTTTGGACCCCATAAAATTTATATATTTGTGATCCTTATAACAACCGGAGTTGATATAGCGATGTCCGTCTGTCCGTCTGTGGAAATCACGATGACGGCATCAATCCGGCAGCTAGGGTACTCGTTGATATAAAAATGATTCACTAACATCCTGAGAAGTTTGCTATTTAAAATCGTCCAAATCGGTCGATTAGGGCCCGAGATTTGAATGAAGAACTAAAAAAGTCTTGAAAAAAAAATAATTTTCTATGTTGTTCTTGTCACGATCACGCCCTCAATAGTGCAGCTACAGTGATCATTTTTAGTGAGAATGATTCACCAAATACATGGAAAGATTTCTACTTCAAAAATCATTAAAATCGGTGGAACATGTCCAGGGAAATCTCTGAAAAAGTAAAAAAAAAATGAAAAACATGATATTTCTATATTTTTCTTGTTGTTATTCTAAATGTTGCATTGTTTTCATAGCTGGACTTGTTGTTTTTGTGGTCGTTATCGTAATAATATAACAAAAACAAACCCTTTGTACATTTTTTTATCAACTCTGGTAGAAAAATTTAAAAGTTTCCATTGTTTTGGCATCACTAAAAAAATATGTTAGATCATTTCTGTCATTGCCACAAGCCTGCCTGCAAAATTTCAGATCGATTGGGTCACGGGAAAGTGGTTAAAATCGATCCAAAATTTTTTCGACAAGCAGACACTACGAGTTAATATAAAGGGAGTAAAAATTCACCAACATCTAAAGCAAATAATGCTAAAATACCTAGTTGTTAATAAAAAAAACAATTGGACAATTCACAATGGGTAATGTATCGTTGTATCTCTTGTATCGTGTATCACTTTACAATAGTGTAAAATTGTTGTTGGTAATTTTCACTGAAAAATCTGATACACGATCCAACTTCATTTGCTGTGTTTAGTAAATGTTGTATATTGTATCATAACATATCAGTTCCAAGTGAATGCCAGTTTTTAATGAAAAAGAAAAAACTAATACATAGAATATTATCAGCATAAATAATTATAAAATAAAATATGGCAAATAATGCAAATAACGCAAATACATCGATAAGTTTATTTATATAAAAATTAATGTTTATATTTTTAGTATGTATTTTCTCTTTCAGTACCAACCAAAACATTTAACATTTTTTTTTTTTCATTATAAATTAAAATGCAAGAGGTACGTAACTAAAACTCCAGGGTATATCTCACGACCAAAAAGCAAACACTGACAAGTGTTTTCTCTTATACAAAATAGCAGAAGCGACGAAGCGATCTTTCCTCGTTGGATCGAAAATTACTAAAGAAATATGAAAATACAACTGAGTGTTCACAACAAATGATTGTATTGTGTATTTCAATACAACATACAATATACAACACCTGTTGTGAATTGCCCAAATGTAAATTTAGCAATTTATGTATTAATTTATTTAAAGAGAAAAATACAAAAATAACGTTTGATGTTGTATTTTTTGTGTGTAATATTTAAATATACATACATACACATATTAAATAATACAAATAATGTACATATATTATATATATGTATGTATGTATATTCATAGTAACTGCATGTTAGAAATAAATCGGTTATTTTATTTACATAAAATTCTGCAGTATTTTGTTGTGGGGAAAATACATTTCTTTTGTATAACAGAGTGTCACTTCATTTTGCTCAGCGTGACTATGCCACAGTAGATGCTGCCATAATTTTTGTTTGTTCTAATTAGCTTTGCAATAGTTATTTCTATTTTAACATGAATGTTAATATTTTCAACTAGATATCATACAGAACAATGTTAAGAGTATACACGGGTTGGTCTTTTATTTCATACGTTTTTTTTATTATTCTTTTACAAATATGAACATAAGTTTGGCATATTACCCACCAATCTCACATCACACTGCAAGTTCGAAAAACTCAATACACTCACATTTTTTTTTACTAATACACACACATTTTCCGCAGTGGTCACACTAATGGCACCAAATTTTTCGTGCGAATAGTGGCAGACACTAACGATGATTAATGTTACCCTGTTATAAATTTAATGCAAATTTACTGGATTCTGTAAAATTGTAATTAAAGTTTTAACTTGTTAAATCTATTATAATGATTTATTTTTTGAAATGCGCATACAAAAACGCAAGTTTGTTAATTATAGAGCATAAATATTATTAACTATTATTAAAATAATACTAATAATAATAAATGTAAACATTTTCCCTCAAACATGTGCCTGTATAATAAACTTGGTAACTCTACTTAAAATAAAATAAGAGAGAGAAGTATACAAATTTTTTCAAGTTTACGCTTCGACAACATTTTAAAAATGAGATTGCAGTCAGATGTTTGAGCATAAAATTTAATGGCGATGGATTCGACTAATTCGAACAATTTTTCGTTGATAATACGTACACAACGATTTTACAATTTCAGTGTGATGTGAGATTGGGGGGTTAACTTTTTGTTGTCTTTACAAAATAGAGTTACCGAGTTCGTCAATGAGTTTTTTGCTTACAAAACAGTTCTACATAGTTATATAGAATTATTATTCTGCTTTACCTATAAAATATCTGATTGCGATTACAACTAATTTTTAAAAATTGTTTATAATTAATAAAGCATTATTATTCACATAAATACAAAATTTCACTTTTTAAATTTTCCATTCAAATTTAAGAAAATATCAATTATAATAAAAACTGAAAATAAAATTTCCAATTATAAATTAGAAAATATTAATTGAGTTTCAGAAAATCATATCAAAACGTCGGAAATAATAATTTTAAATTTAGAAATATCTTTACATTTAAAAATGTTTACATTTAAAAAAAATATTGCCATTCAGGAGATATTAATAACTTTTCAGTACCGCGATTCAGTAACTTCTTTTAACGATAGTCGAATTGTAAAAAAAAGAAAATTGCAAAATTATCAGTAAAATTTTGAAACGATATTCGCTATTGTTAAAGTCAGCTGTTGTTGTTATCTAAACGACAACCATTTTTGTGTTGTTTATCCAATCGATAAAAACTTAAATTTTTAGGTTGAAATGTCGTCATACATAAATAAAAATCATGAAATAGTGAAAATATTTTGCTTTAATTAAAAAACTTTTTTATATAAATAAAAAAATTAAATATCATATTCAATTCATTATTTCATTTTCAAATAAATAAACAGAAATATTAGTAAAAAAAATAAAGATATTAAACATAAACATAAAATCATCCTGTCAAACACGAAGTAATTTGTTTTTTTCTATTCTTTGTGTTTTTCGCTTATTTTGACAGAGATGCCACTCCTTTACAATTTAAATAAATAGAAAAACAGATTTGTCGATATTAATTTAAATTCAATGAATTTAAGAAAACCTTAAATGATATTTAAGAATTGCTAACATAAAAATTGTTACATAAGTAAACGTAATTTTATGAGAATGTTATTTTTTATATATAAATTTTCACAATTTTTTTTGGATGAAAATTTGAAGTTTTTCAGAAAATAAAGATAACATTAAATTATTTTATTTAAAATGTTTGGGACTTTTCGTTTTTTGCGTTTTTCATCCCTAATTTGATTATTTATTATTATAAATTTATTCTCTATGTTTTCAAAATATGGCAATATTTAAAAAAAAAAGTTGAGAGAGCTTTTTTTTTGGTTATTATTTTGTTACTCCATCCGACCTATATGGCCACAATGAAGAAATATTTGGCGAGTTAAAAGAAACTATACAGCCATCTCCAATTAGCACAATTTAATGCATATAGCCACTCTACACAACCATTACCTTTGCAATGGAGGTTAGGGCGAGCTATTTAATTAGCAAAAACTAAATTAAACGAGAAGTTATGTCATATAACCGGAAACGCATGCATATAGGTATATAACCTAAATGCATGGCGATCAACAACCACGATGACCAAAAAGCAAACACCGAAATAAATCCGAAATAATAGAAAAGAAGAAAACCAACCCAAAGAATTTGCTGAAATAATTTGGTATTAAGTTTAACAAATTGTTTACTTTTTCATTTACATTTATTATCAAGACTCAAACCGAGGTGGAGGGTATCAAAGATTCGGCACAGCCGAATTTAACACTCTTACTTGTTTTAAAATAAATTTTTGAATAATATAACATATTCAGGGGTATGATTCTTATATATTAGTAGAGTAGAAGATATGTACGTATGAGTGATATTTTTATTATTAAAACAGTGGTTTTTTATTCTATTTTTATTTTTTCATGGATATCATATTAAAAATATTTTAAGCCTTAGCTACAATTTTGCTAAAGAATGAATTGAGAAATCATCAATGGTTCTTGAGTTATAGCTGAAAAACTAAGCAAATTAATATAAAGATAAGAAAAAAATATAAAAGGTCAAAAATTTTGGCCTGAGAACGCAAACCTTTTGTAGGTTTTGCTATACTGGCCTAGGACTTTCACCTTTATCTGGAATTGCCCACTCCCCAGACAATGACAATAGAAATGTTCCACAAAATCGAATTTTATAAAAGCTATCCAAAAAAAAAATTATATATCATTATTATTCTAGGCTTTATAAGGTTAATATATCCTTTTGTGAAAATTTACATTGTGTTTAAAACCATGTTCTAAAATAAAAAATAGAAATAAATTGTCAAAATCTTATTCACATGATATACGTCAAATATTTGAATGAGTTAATAACATTAAGATGAGAGTTAGAGAATATATTTGTATACTTTTTTTAAGGAGGGGCTTGGCAGCCAGCTAGTGATTTTTATTTTGTTTGGTTAAGTCTACGGAAATAATTTTTTTATTAATTTATTTTATAGGAAAACTATTAGATTCTGACTAATATTAAAGAAAAACCTTTAAACGTATTAAATAGGAAATATATTTAATATACTTTCCAATCGCAGAGTTTTTCTAGAAAACGAATATCTTGATGTCATGAAAACATGATAAATTGTATACGAAATATTTTAAATTAGGAAAATTGGAAATGTTTTCAAAGGGAAAAACTTTTAATATGAACATTTTCCTATAAGTTCAAATTTAGAGTCCTTAAAAGAAAAACTGCTTTTTTTCTAAAGTTTTGCAAAAAAAAAAATTATTAATTTTACTTTTTATTAAAATCTATAAATAATTATTAAATTTTTTGTAAATAACTAGGTACCTTTTTTAATAAAATGTACTTTTTTGTTATTATTTTTCTTCCATATTGGCGATTTTTATTTATTTATTCGATCACAACAACAACAACAATAATAATTACAAAATTTTCAATAACAATAAGAACGTTGAAAAGTCGTATTTTTAAACAGTTTTTTTTTACATTTTCATTGATATCTCGATATCTATTGAACAAATTTTGATTATTTATATATAATAGCGACCTGCTCACGATGTCAATGAGCAACCCAGCTAACCTATTGAGGGCGTGATCGTTATTCCCCCAGACGGACAAACGGGCATAGCTACATTAACTCCTTTTGTTATAAGGATCAATAATGTATAGAATTTTGGGTTCCAGATTGTTTTTTCTAATTATTATAAATGGAATGACAATCTTTTATCGATTTTTTTCGCATATTTCGAATTTTATTCTTTTGATATTGTCTTTCCCTTGCACTTGAAGTACCAATTTGATTGTGAATAAAATTATGGTATTGTTTCAGTCTTTTTCTATTGTCTTCATCTTGATACAAAAGAGCTGTTCTAAAAAGGTCTAAGCGTGAATTTAACAAGTGTTTTCAGAATAGAAATGATTCTGGGACGTATAGGTAAATATCTATTGTTCAGTCGGTTAAAATTACGTGCTCCGGTAAATAGGCGGTATTGGTGATTTTTTGCTTAAATCATCGTCATTCTCCTACGAGAACTGAAACTGAGCAAAATCTTTAAATTGACTACGAAGTTTTAAAATAACTTATAGGATAAACTATGAAATTCTATGCTTTTCACCGGAGACATAATCCATAAAATATTTGTGTTTAGTAAGGAGTTGCTAAACACCGCTTGAAGATGTTTAGTTCTAAATCAGTGCTGTTCATTTCATAGAGCAATTGTTCATGCTCAACTCACATGTATTCTTACGCTCTTGCCTTTAGTCGTCACTGAAACGGCGACGAATGAAGACGTGTGCTGATATTTTATTAATGCACCGAAAAAAATTAATAGTAATATACGAAAAATTTTTTATGAGTATAAATGTATTTGGTAATTTGTTATAAAACATGTAATGAAAATAATTTAAATGAAAAGGAAAAGCTGTTTGATTAACCCTTTCATGTCCAAATTAATTGGGGCGTGGTTAAACATTTTTCAAGTTTAGACTTAAATATAAATTGATATCAATTTATGTATCCTGGTTTAGCCGTTATAAGATGTTGCCTATAGGCAACATTCTGTTTGAAAAATGACTGATTTTTTAATATCTTTTTCTAATTTTTTTTATCTTTAGACAATATTTTTAAGCATTCAAATTTAAACTTTTAAATATCTTTATTAAATTTTTTTTTGATTTTTTTGATTAAAAAACGAATTTATTTATTATAAAAGTTGAAATGGGAACAACTTTATTTTTCTGTGCTTGAAAAAGACCAATAATACAAATTTACCCCTTTTCAATAGAGTTAGAAATCGAAGTGAATCAATCAAAAATGTGAGTGCAATGCATTTTTATTCAGTAAATTTATTATACTTTGTGAGTAAATATCGATTGCAACCAATATGTTGACACCAAAAAAAATTTTCACCACTTCTCAAGATGGCTGCAAAATTGGGTTGTGGCCACTAAAATTGGTTGGGTTGTGGCCACCCTTTTTTTATTTTTTTAATGGTGAAATATCGTCGTAGATGTCAAAATAACTACCCAGTAAGCATTATAACACATACATATAAGCAATAACTCGGTGTGTAGGGCAGATGTGAGTGCGATAGTCGACTAAAGTCTATCAAACTTGCTTACTGTGTATTTTAATGGTGTTTTTATATGAGTCGGAAGACGAATATTGCCATTTATTTATCATTATTATTTTTTATTTAGTTTTAAGTTTTTCTCAATAATAATGCCAATGAAGGATTTGAAAATAAATAAACTTTAAGTTTTTCTATATTCGTAGTGGTTTTTTTTTTTATAGTTTCCTATTTTTTTACCAGATTTTCCAAGGGTGGCCACAACCCAACCAAAAAAAATTAGCCCCAAAAATGGCCACTTCACAAAATTTTGAAAAAAAATTTCCATTTGACGAAATTGATTTAGTTCCTTCACTAGTAGTTAGCCAAGGTCTCTAACTTTCCATAGATACCCAGTTGTCCGAATAATTTGCACTTGGTGAAACGTTATAAGCCGAAAACCTAACTATGGCCACAACCCAACCTCTTCCCCTGCATATGTATTTATTTTTTTCCTGTCAAAAATATAATTTTTGTTTAATTTGTATTTCTTTAAAACAGTTTTACACACAACATTAACAGTTTAAATTTTTTAAATAAAAAATAAATTCATACAGAGACTAATACTGCTATTAACCCATTGAACATTTCTTACAGTGCAATTCTAATTTTTTCACAAACACAATTACATTTTTATTTTTGAACACCACTGTTCTAAATTATTAAGGAAGTAGCATACTTTATGGCTCATTGCAGAAAATATTTGAAATCTATAATAATGATCTTTTTGATCAATTCTTTCAATTCTTTTCCTTATCGAATACGGCTGTAAATACGTTTAATATTAGTCAACGGTATTTAATTAATTAATTGGTTTTGTTCATATGAAATCTTAACAACAATATTAACAAATTCATTCAGAATCTGTAAATTTATGTCTTTAATTTTATGTCTTAAATCTGTACATCAAAAAAAAAAAAAAATTATTAAAACGATGATTTAAATTTTGACCATGCCCGGGGTTATGTTAACAGATATTATTTTCATATTCTCAAAGTCCACTGTATTGTATTTGTTATTTTATTATAATTTACATATTTATTTTCTGACATTGCTATTGTTGTTTTTTTTTTTTTGCTAGTCACAACTTTTTTTTTTAATAGTTGCAAGTATTGTTTTTTAGTATGAAAATATTGTCTATTAGTTTTTGTTAATCATTTTATAATTTTATACTTGATTACTGTTTTGTAGTTGCTTTATTCTAGCTCGACACCACCTCCACCAGTATATCAGATCTATACAATGTACTCGTATGCATAATTATTTTTTATTACAATTTAAATGTAAAAATTATAGATAATGTCGAATAATTACACTCAGTTATCAGTTTGAACAAATTTACTAAAAGATTTGAAAAATCAATCTAAATTACTGCTCTGTTGCTACATGCATCGATTTTACACATACAACATGTGCTCGTTGATACGTTTGTATGCATAATTTAATTTAAAAATTTAATCTCAATATGGTTTTCGAGTTTTGAAAAAGTAGTTGAACTAGTATATTAATTAAAGAATGTTGTTGTAGGACCCAGCCCATGTTAGAGTTGTTCTCTGCTGTCACTTTGTTTAATTGAAAAACATAAAGAAAAATATTTAAAATACAAATAGAAAAATAACCAGTTTTTATTGCTCTAGTAAAAAAAAAACACACATACAAACAGGTGGTACTACTAAATCGCTACATTTATTTATTAAGATTAAAATTTTTTTTTAACGAAGGTCACGTTGTCCCGCCACATTAGATTTATGGTAATTTTTATTTCATTGTAATACAATTTATTTTTTTTCTTCCATTTGGAATTACTGTAGGAAACAGGAGAATAATCATTTCGGATTTTAGTGGACTAAGGTAAATTAAAAGTGAAAGACTATAACAAAGTAGAACAAAAGAGAGGATTGGTTTCTATATACATAACAACCGAAATATTGGATATTTCAATTTTGCCATTTCTATAAAATTGATTACTTACTCCATGCTGGAAAAAGTATCCATACACTTGAATATTAAAATTTAAAGTATTAATAAATAACTAGCAGATTCCAGCTCTCGAAAGTCGAGTGCAAACCCTAGGAAACTTTATTTTTTCATTAAATAAAGACCCTAAAGGTATGCTAATCAATTATAGCCAATTCACAAATCAACACAAAAAAAAAAAACAAACTCATTTTTATTACAAACACATTAACAAATTTAATAAACACACACATAGCATTGTATAATTTTATGTATGTGTTAGTAGCAACTTTAAATGCAATTTACTCAAAATAAAGGAAAAAATTTAAAAATCTGTAAATCTGCAAAACGGCTAAAGAGAAATACCTTTCCAACAATATGCATTTGGTCAAAATCGGAATAAAACGGTAGAACAAAACATCGGTCACAAGAAATCGCATAATACATATTATTCAATTCAATTTATTTGTGGTTAAAATTAACATAATTGAGTTTACAATGGCGTTCGGTTAATTTTGACTTTTCAACATAAATATACAGTGAGTGACAATGCAATGGAAACTTTTAACAAAATATATTTTTGAAGCAAAAAAAAAAATTGGATCATAAAGTTAAATTTTTTTAAATTAATTTAAAAATTATAATTTTTTTTCTTTAATTTAGAAAAGAAAAAAATACTAACATAAAATAGCTAAAATTCAGAAAAAATAACAAATTTTAAAAGTATTCATTTTTATGATGCTGACAAAACATTGGAAATCTTTACTATACACTAATTGAAAATTTTCGCTCTATTTTTGGTTTCAATATTTTGGCTGGTATCCATTATTTTTTAGTACCGCTTCACAACGCCGAGGCTTGGAGTCAATTAGCAAAATGTTTTAAAAATTTATGCGAGCTAGACAGCTTCTCTCTAATTTCAGTGGTTTCTTCACAGGTCGATAACAACCAATATCAGCTAGAGAAACAGTTCGAGCACACATTGTTAGTTTCAGATTGTTAATTACCTCTTAAATTAAATTAAATTATCCCGTCTTTGACTCGTTTTACGGGCCTGCCGCCTAAATGTTGAGTCGTCACCGATATTTCATTATAATTTTTGAAATTAAGGATTTATTCATAAACAATTTCTCACAACTTTTCTTTTGCTCAACACAAGCAGTAAAATCATAGTTTTTCCTGGTTTTTAACTGCAAAAACAATATTTAAATAACATTTTTTTTTATACCGTCCACACCTCAGTGGCCGAGGGTATATATAGGTTTGTCATTCCGTTTGTATCGCATCGAAATAAACCGCAAAACCATTATATTTCCCTGATCAATATAACAAGGGAAATTGATTTAGCGATGACCGTCTGTCCGTTTGCCTGTGGAAATCACGATCACACCGTCAATATCTAAGCTAGACCGTTCCTTTTAAAAAATTGTATAAAATTGTTTATTAATATCCCAAAGGAGTTGCTATTTCAAATCGTCAAAATCGGTCAAAGGGGTCACGAGTTATGAATGAAACTTTGAAAAAACTCTTGAAAATATAAAATTTTTCAGTGTGTTTGTTGTTTTTCTTAATATATGTTGTATATGTTGCAATTCTTGTTATTGTTGAAGTCATTGCAGTTGTGTGTATATTAATACTGCAAGTGTCACATTGGCCTAAGCAAGTATTACCACATATTTTTTTATCGTTAAAATTAAAAACCAAATATTAAAAAATAATAAAAATTAAATATAAAAAAAATAAAAATAAAAATTAAAAATTAAAAATTAAAAATTAAAAATTAAATATTAAAAATTAAAAATTAAAAATTAAAAATTAAAAATTAAAAATTAAAAATTAAAAATTAAAAATTAAAAATAAAAAATTAAAAATTAAAAATTAAAAATTAAAAATTAAAAATTAAAAATTAAAAATTAAAAATTTAAAAATTAAAAATTTAAAACTTAAAATTTAAAATTTAAAATTTAAAATTAAAAATTAAAAACTAAAAATTAAAAATTAAAAATTAAAAATTAAAAATTAAAAATTAAAAACTAAAAATTAAAAATTAAAAATTAAAAATTAAAAATTAAAAATTAAAAATTAAAAATTAAAAATTAAAAATTAAAAATTAAAAATTAAAAATTAAAAATTAAAAATTAACAATTAAAAATTAAAAATTAACAATTAACAATTAAAAATTAAAAATTATAAATTAAAAATTAAAAATTAAAAATTATAAATTAAAAATTAAAAATTAAAAATTAAAAATTAAAAATTAAAAATTAAAAATTAAAAATTAAAAATTAAAAATTAAAAATTAAAAATTAAAAATTAAAAACTAAAAATTAAAAATTAAAAATTAAAAATTAAAAATTAAAAATTAAAAATTAAAAATTAAAAATTAAAAATTAAAAATTAAAAATTAAAAATTAAAAATTAAAAATTAAAAATTAAAAATTAAAAATTAAAAATTAAAAATTAAAAATTAAAAATTAAAAATTAAAAATCAAAAATTAAAAATTAAAGACTAAAATGTAATCAAACTAAATTTGGTATGTAAGCTTCTATCAGCCATAGCATGAACGCTAATGAAATTGGCGAAAATCAGTGCATGTTCAGACATAGGCCCCATACAAATGACACCTATGAAATCGACTTAAATTGCCATATGATCCAAATTATCATATAGATTTCGGGTAAATTGTGTTTGTGTTTGTTTATTGCACCCATTAATCAGTAGTCCAAAAATAAACCCTACAGGACAATTCTTAGTCATAGCCCTCAGCTGATTCACGATCTTCACTTAAATCTATCAAGAAAACAAAAATATTGCACAGATTTTTCTCAAATTTGGTTTGTACATGTTTTTGCAAAATAAAATAAGTGACCTTACCAAATATGCTCAGGATCGGTCCATTTTTCGACCTAGTCCCCATATAAATGTAGCATCCGATATGAACTTTTTCATATTCAAAGGAAAACAATATAATAATGTCACTCAAATTTGGTATATGCTTATTTCTATATCCAATTAGTTGGGCCTAAGAGATAGGGTTTATAAACGCATGGTATAAGGTATCGTATAGTCGGTCTAGACCGACTATAAATTTCTTTCTTGTTTTTATCTTCGTTTTGCCAGTTTACAATTTGTTGTTTTATTTATTAAAAATTTGTTTCAATTTCAAAATTTGCTTAAATTTTTTTTTATTCAATTTGAATATTCAGTTGGTCTTACTTACAGTCTATTATATTTTTTGGTACTTGCAACAGAATTTGATTAATGCACTTTTATTTCGGTTAAAACTACTAAACCAGGTTAAAAGTACAGCTTTCTTTATATAAATGAAATCTATAATTCTAATTACTACTATGTATTATATTAATCATCAATTTGTCACAATTCGGTTTAAATATATTATTTTAATATAATTAAATGTTGTAACTACTAATATTTAAGAATTATTCATACTATAGTGGGTTCAATTTAGTTCCCTCTGTTGAATTGGTATAATAATTTGTATTAAAACTAGAGAATTGCGTTCTTTATTTTGATAATGAGGAAATCCGATAGGATTTTAAAACAGTTATTAATTACAGTTAAATATTAATAGGCTAGGCGATTTCTTGTTACCGATATTTTGTTCTACCGTTTTATCCCGATTTTGACCAAAACGTATATTATTTGAAAGGTATTTCTTTTTAGCTGTTTTCCAGATTTACAGATTTTTAAATTTTTTCCTTTATTTTGAGTAAATTTCATTTAAAGTTGTTACTATCACATACATAAAATTATACATATGCTATGTGTGTATTTATTAAATTTGTTAATGTGTTTGTCAATGAGTTTATCTTCACAATAATAACAAACAATAATAAACCAAAAAAGTGTTGGTTTGTGAATTGGCTAAGTTGAGAAATAACGTTGCTTAGAAATTGCACTCGAATTTCGAGTGCTGGAATCTGCCTGATTAAATTTAACAGATTAAAGTAAGAGAATTCTAACCAATATTTTTTCTTGTATACAAGAAAGCTCCCTATACGATATTGCTTCTGCCACCGAAATTGCGATTAGGGATCGTACAATGCCCTTCAAATTGTACCAGTATGTTGGGGCTGTCAAAAATGGAATAACTTTTTCTCGTAATATATTATTCTCTTCCATATGCTTTCATTGGACCATGAAGTATTTACGTGTTTTCGTAAAGTCCAACCGTCTTCCTCATGACAATGGGAAGGAATTCCATGCAAATACATGTTTTTAATCGACAGTCTATATTGGATATGGAATAAATTTCTATCCGAATCAATTTTGCAATAAAATGCCATCGATTTGTAGCATATTTTTCTTTTTGCATATTTTGCTTTAAATGCATGTGTTTGCGAATTTACATCAACATTTTCATTTATTAACAATTTTTGTGTATTTTTTAAAATTTTCTTAAACTTTGTTCCATTATTTTTTAATTAATTAAAAATGAAATTTAAGAATACAACTCTGGTTTTGGTTTTTTATTTATTGTAGATATACAGTGATGAACTATGAACTAGAAATAGTAAAGTAACAAATCAGAAATTCCACCCACTTTTATGAGTGCTCATTATTTGGAAAGTTATAAAAAATTTGAAACGAATTTGTATGAGCCCTGGTTTTAGAAGGCGCAATCAGATAAAAATGCTCCCTTAACAGATGCGTCCAACGGAAAACCCCACATCAATAAATAAGTGCACTTTCCTTTTTTCTCTTTTATTGTATGTGCACGGAGTAGGTATCATGAAGGAACAAGAAGAGAAATTCAGCGTCCGCGCACAGTCATGACCGTTTTTAGTTTGTTACCGCAATCATAAAAATTAAATAACCTTTTATTTATTACTTTTTTTTTTAATTCTGAGAATCATAAAAAATCATCAACGTTTTTCTAAATGCCTTTACTTCAAAATGAAATATCTTTACTTAATTGTAAATAAAATGGAAACGCGTCCATCGATTTTCATGATCTATGTCTCATTTTGTGCACAGGTTATGTGACTTTACGCCAAAGTAATAAGACTTGACACTTTTTCCCGTTTTGGATTTTGCATGATTTTAAAAATACAAAATTTTAATTTTTTAGGCAAATAATTATTTTTTTTCTTCATAAATTAATTAATAACTGCGAAACTAATGATTGTGTTGAGAAATGGTATAGAAGTAGATTAAAGTTATTGTAATTTTTAATTTTTCTAAATTTGTTTCAGCAAAATCGGACTAGTGGTTCTCGAGTTATGTCAAACAAAAGAGCCCAAAACGTGACAAGTTCCCCCTATACGATACTTAATAAGTTCAAATCGACATATCTCGATTCCTAGACATGACCCAGCGAAACGCCGTATATACTTTTTTGACCGATATAACTTTCTCCGATAGTTTCATCCCATCCCGATTTTGGCTGTCGCACAGTGTATTTATAGTACATGTTTAAAAAGCATTGCTTTTATTGTACACTAGACTTTTTTTTTTAATTTTAACTGCATAATTTCCTTTTTCTGTAGCATATTATACTCGTAAGCTGATATTTTCGATTTTTACGTGCATGAAGTTCTTTGCCCTACTTATGCCTGTTTGTTAATAGGGTGTTCGAGTTTAATTTTATGATTAAAATTGAATTTAAAACACAAGCTTTTGTACATTTAGTGCCTGTAAGTTGACATTTTTCTTTATTTTCTATTGCTTCATTATTCGTATTTTCCTTTTGCCGCAAGGTTAATTTAGTTCTTGCTTTCTTTTTTTGAGCCTTTCTACCATATTCTTTGCAATTTCTAAAATAAATTCTTATAACTGTCTTCGAACGTCATTAAATTTTATTAACTGTGTTATAAAACGAATGAAAAATTAATATACGGCAATCGGCAGTAAAAATAAATAAGAAAATTATAGTCGGTCTAGATCAATTGTACGATACCCTTTCATGTGTTTAAAGAAGGGATCTTAGGTCTAACTGATTAGATATAGAAAATAAGCATAAACCAAATTTGATTGGCATTGTTAGTATTTTTTTTTTTTGCGTGCAGATGTATTTACCATATTTGTTTGGTAAATACAGTTTTTTTTTTTGCAAAAACATATACAAACCAAATTTGAGAAAAATCTGTGCAATATGTATATATGTATATATTTATATATATTTTTTGTTTGATAGATTTAAGTGAAGATGGGGAAGCAGCTTTACATAGTTTATTTTTGGACTACCGATTAATGGGTGTAACAAACACACGCAAACCACATAATTCGATCTCATAGGGTTCATTTGTATAGGGACTAGATCTGAACATGCACCAATTTTCACTACTTTTAATAGCGTTCGGGCTATGGCCGTTGAAAGCCAAATTGCATCAAAATATATTCATATATGCCAGCTTAATTCGATTACAAGGTTTACATAAACACACAGACGAATGGACAGATGAACGGACGGACGGACATCGCTAAAACGACTCAGAAAGTGAATCTAGAGTTAATCGGGGCAAGCAGAGCTGGGTTTAGGTTAAATATTTTTGAAAGTTAAAAACATCAGCGCAAACCCATTATACCCTGACCATAAAGAGGTATACCTACTATAGTCTATAAAAACTACTGGCAAAAATACTAAAAGCTTTGAACTTTGGCTGATGCAGTTATAAGCATTAGAGTTTTTAGTAGAATATATATATATTTTTTTTTTGTAAAATGCTTAGATTATTTGTTTTGTATTTATTCTAATCGAATTCTTATTTATGTACGTCCTTGTACAAGTTAAATACAATTTAATGTTAATTTTGTAACTATATTTCTTTGTCCTCTCCTTATACTCTCTGTTTTCTCTTGTGTTTCTAAATTTACAGCAGTTATTTACTGATTGACGCAATTAATTTACAATTTAATCAAAATTCATAAATTTATTTTCTATTGTTTGTTATCACACACCAGTTGTTGTATTTCCATAGTCATGTGCTCTTCGTTCTATGAGTATTTGTTTTTGTTCTTCGAACTGGGCCAATGCATTCGGATTTGATAACCTTTTGGTCTCGTTTCTGGTGTTTATTTTATATTTCATTTTTATGAACAATTAAAAAAAAAATAAAAATTTTTTTGTTTGAAAAAATATTTTCGTGAATTTTTTTAAAGAGATTTGACACAGTTTTAAAAATTTGTTTGCTAATATCTCTTCTAATCAAAATAATCCACTATATGTGACCTTTAAGAGTATATTTTTGTCCACTGAAGACAATCGTAGTGTAGACTGTACTTAAATGATTTGTGTTACGTAAGCAAAGATACAAACCATTTTGTTTTTGCCACTTTTCACAACTATCTATAATATTAACTATCTATAATATTACCCCGATTTTGACAAAAAATTTATCATTTGAAAGGTATTTATTTTTAGCTGTTTTCCAGACTTACAAATTTTCATCGTCTGGAACATTTTTTTGGAGTTATGATCGTTTAAAGTTGTTAGTAACACATACATAAAATAAAATTATACAATGGTATATGTGTGTTTATTAAATTTGTTAATGTGTTTGTGTTAATGTGTTGAGTTTGTTTTCTTTATTTAAAATGAGTTGAATTGTGAAGCATACCTTTAGGGTCTTTATTAAATGAAAAATGAAAATTTCCTAGAATTTGCACCCGAATTTCGAGGGCTGGAATCTGCTAGTATACATAAATCGTGGAATTTATTTAGTTTGAAATTCGTAAAATTCAAACCAAATTGCTAGAAACTAATGCCGTTTTCTTTTCTGACAAAAAATGTCGCACTTTATTTGCGCTTTTTCCGAAAAGTGTATTATTTTATATATTCTAAATTAAGAGCAACCTAAATTATTATCCTCTTTGAAGTCATAGGATGGAAATATTCAACAAAGGGGAACAATGGGGAAACATTCTCACACTATTACCTGGAAAAACTCAATGACTGCAATTTTTTGCAATTTACGAGGGCTTGGCTTTCGGACCATTCGGCTTATGTATAAGATAAGGTAGCTCTTAATTCAGAATATATAAAAAAATACACTTTTCGAAAAAAGTGCAAATAAAGTGCGACATTTTTTTGTCAGAAAAGAAAACGGCATAAATTAAAATTTTTAAAGCAAAATATTCAGTAATCTCATAAAAATCGAATTTGTTTACATTTTAACAAAGATGAATGAATTCGAACAAAGAAAATTAACTGTTGACAAATGGAAGGCAAATGCAAAGCGATCAATATATACATAGAAGATTTTAAAAATAGCAAGAAGTACTATAGATTATGATCTGCATTATGTTGTTGGGCCGGCTGTCTGTCAATGCTGAAAAAATCATCTCCAGTTATAACAAGAGGAACTATATATTAATGCACAAGTGTATTTACATATTTCTTTTTTTTTTTATTTATTTATTTGTATCTTGGTCCATGGAATTAATCCTTACAGACTATTTATGAATTTAGAAACCATATTATTTTACTTTTAATTAGATTAGTATTTAATGAGAAATCAATAAATCTATAAAGTTAAATTGAATACACATTCTCCTGAGAGGGTTTTCATTAGCATAATTAGCTCTATAGAACTGTGCAGATAAAGGTGAGAAGTAACGTGTTGGTCGTTGAGGAATGTTGAATGATATATTGTTAATTCAGGAAACCAGAACAAACAAACATCACCATTAATTACATTAAGAAGAAATGAAACATTTAGCATAGTTCTCCGGCTTTTTAAAGTTGGTAGCTTAATAAGGGCAAGTCTACTGGTATAGGATGGAAGATTACTTGGATTGAAGTTTAAACTCCGAAGACAAAACAAAAGGAATTGTTTCTGCACAGATTCCAGACTGTCGGCATGAATTTGGTCCCAAATTTTAGAAGCATATTCCAGGATAGGTCTCACAAGTGACGTATATAAAGTTTTGGTGACATGGGGATCATTGAACTCTTTAGCCCAACTTTTTATGAAACCAAGTACACCTCTGGCTTTATTGACAGTTATTGTTATATGAGGAATAAAGCTCAGTTTATGATCCAATAAAACACCAAGATCTATAAAGTTATCTACTTTATCGAAACAATAATCACCCAGCACATAGTTGACAGACATCGGTCTCTTTCTGACGATACACATATGTTTACCCTTTTTAACCCTTATCCTGTATTTAAAAAAAATGACGCATACTGTATTTGTGGGTCAATTTTGCCCAATATAAATTTATTTGTATATTTGAATTTTATTAAGTAGTCTGACAGTTTTTACAAGTAATTATGGTATCAGAATGATTTTTACATACAAAATTTGCACACTTGGAACACTTATTTGAATATTTGTTACTGTCTGAGCGATTGGGACATACATAGCAACGGCCCCTCTTAAGGTTTGTCTTCTTCAGTTCGCTTGTAGTATCAGGTTGTAACTGGGTTTGAGGCCATCGATTACATCTGCGCTTGCAAGTGTAATTTCTGACCAATTGATCAAGCGTATCAACTCCTGATTTCGTCTCATTATAGTAGTGTATAATTTCCGGTTTCATCTTGTCGCCATCAATTGCATTAGTATGGTATAATGTGCTTAGTAAAATAACAAAACGATTTTTTCTCGGCACAAATGCGACAATTGTTGTCTTGTTTTCTTTATCGAAAAAGAATTGAGAAAAATTTTCTGGTTTACCTTTCATGTTCAATATTTTTGGCGAAAGGAACGTTTTGTTTTTTCGGACTGTGCCAACCATAGTAAGCTCGTTTAAGTAGTTCATTTCCCAGTTCGTAGGAAGTAAAAAAATTGTCGCATGTAACATTTCGACCTTTCAAATCCTTTACTAAATCGAAAACAACCCGACGACCTTGATCTTTTTCCGACTTGCAGTTTGGAGCTTTATCTGTGTATACTTGCAACGACCATGCATAATTTGTTTTTGAGTCAAAGAGAGCCCAGATTTTTATCCCATATTTTCCGGGTTTAGAGCGTATATATTGCTTGAAAGGGCAACGTCCACGGTAACTAGCTGTTCATCTACGGTCGTACACTCGCCTGGATTATACATTTTTCTCAAATTTCTTTCCCAGCGGTCCCAAAAGTCTCTTATAGGGGTTAGTTTGTCACGCGCTCGTCTTTCATTTCTGTCTGACCTTTCATCAAATCGCAGAACTCGGGATATATTCTGAAATCGTCGAAGGCTCATGGTTGCCTTGAATATTGGCCTGCCTTTTCTATCATCCCACAAACTTTCTAAAGCCTCACCATGAGATCGTAATACACCAGCTGAAAGGAGAAGCCCCGAATATGCTTTTGTTGAAGTACCATCTACGGGAATCCAGTTTTCTTGAAAAACGGAACGTCCTAAAATTTATAATAATATTATTTCGGCGCCACCGAATGTAAAAAAGCATTACCTTCTAAATTTGTCATATCTATTATAATCTTTAGTAGTTCACTTGGCATAAACAAATCGAATGACGATACAATGTCACTTGTTCTTGCGATTGCATAATGGGTCCTATTCATTCATTCCTATTTCATTCTGCATCGGTGGGTGCTGAAACCAAACATATTTTCCATCCTTGGAGAGAAAACTTGATGACACTGGAGTTTCGTTACTAATGTTGGATCCATTTAGACTAGAAGCACTTTCTCCATCTGATCTATTCAGTTCATAAGTTGAACCAGTATCAGATATAACAATATCTTCCTCTTCGCTTGAAGAATCACTTGGAGTTGCATCATAATCAGATTGATCTAACAGATCTTCTATTTCTTTAGTATTCAAACGAGACATACCGCGAATATTCACTTCTAAAACACACACGTTGATTACTTTTTTGCAAATGAAATAGAATAGTGGAAACTACCTTGATTCTCTTCAGTCTACTCGTTTGCATATATTTTCCCGTTACAATTCTTTTGCACATACTCATGGTGCAATTACATGTAGGTGTTGTTGGAACTCTGAGCAACAAACAAAGTCATTTGGTTGTGTGGCTCTATAGAGCTCGCTCTATTCACACGTATTGCTACTCACGTATTGTTGTTACTCTTACTCTTATGGTTGAAAACGCGGTGGCGGTCTGTCTCTCTCTCTCACTTATACTATCATTTTATTCCCGTTACATCTCTACTGTGCTCTGTTGAAGAAATACAAAGCAAAAATATTTTGATATAAACGTGCCAAATTCGCTATTATAGCAAAATATAATAAAAAAACTTCGTATTATATTTGTATTGGGCAATATTGACCCATAAATACAGAATACGTAATTTTACTTGTAGGCCCTAACCAAAAAGGGCGTTTAATTAAATGAGGCCTTGCAGAACAAATTTAGGCCAAAAAATAATTGTCAGGAAATTTCACGAATCAATGTTAAGAACTTCCAAAATTATTAGGAAACAAAAATGGTTTGGGCAATTTTGACCCATTAATACAGGATAAGGGTTAAGGTTCAGCTCCATTAAATTTAAATTACAGCAATAATAAAATGAATTCAAATCATTTTGGAGAAAAACATCAGAGTGTTGATTATAACAGAAGAAATTTTTGACATCATCCGCATACATCAAGGTGTTTGAAAAACGAATAACATTTAGAAGATCGTTTATAAACAAAGAAAAAAGAAGCGGTCCAAGATGGCTGCCATGTGGTACTCCCAACATTACATATGTATATCGGCTTTGAAGTAACATTTTTAAAACATACTTTTTGTGTTCTATTGGTTAAATAAGAATATATCCTGTTTGCGCTAAGATTGGAAAATCCCATCATATGTAATATCTTAAAAAGAAGTTTATGATTGACTTTATCAAAAGCCTTGCTGAAGTCAGTATAAATTGCATTTGTTTGCGTTCAAGAAACCCACGGTTGACAATTGTAGTAAATTGTAATAGATTTGTAGAGGTTGAACATCTTTTTTTGAAACCATGTTGGAAGGGAGAAATTAACGTGATGGCATAGATAATCCGTTATAATTTTTTCTAAAATTTTAGGTATAATACTTAATTTAGCTATTCCACGATAATTAGTAATATCGGCCTTGTTACCAGTTTTGAATATTGGAATAATGAATGAATCCTTCCACATATTGGGAAAATAGCCGTATTTAGTTGAGGTATTAAACATGAGTGTTAATGGTAAGCTAAAACATCAGCACATTTAATACAGGACGGAATTTTATCTGGACCACTATTGCAGGAAATTTTAAGTTTTTTTCAATTCATTAGAAACCACAGACATAGCAAGAGAAGGAATGGATATAATTTGAGTAGCAGTCAGTATATATGAGCAGATATTAGAATCATCAAAAGTTGCACCGGAGTAAGTAGTAGAGAAGAAGTCAGCAAATAAATTGCATACAATAGAATCATCACAGAATTCATTATGTAGGAATTTCATAACAGCAGGATAGCCCTTAGTTTTTCTCTTAGAGTTAACAAATTTGTAGAATGACTTCGGATTTCGTTTAAAATTATTTTTCATTTTGTTCAAATAGTTTAAATAACATGAATTATTCAGAGTATTATATTCGACACGACAAATGGAGTATATTCCATGATCAACAAGAGATCCAGTTTTCTTATATTTTTTGTAATAAAGGGTCCGCCATCTAACGTTTTTTTTCAACTAGTGCTTATTTCGTGAATGGTAACACTTAGCTCATGTCTGATTTGACAGATAATTAGTTTTATCCTTCCGCTGAACGAATATGGTTGTGTATACGCTTGAACAACGCTGGGAAATATTGCGACATTACTTTGAAAATCATGGTAATGTTGCAGAATGTGTGCGAAAATTGCGTACGGATTTTGGAAGAAGAGAAGCACCGTCAGCTCCGTATGTTCGTTATCTTGTGAAAAAAGTGAAAGAAACGGGCATCCTCATCGATAAACCAAACCGTGAAAAGCCAAAAACAGTGCGTACACCCGAGAATATTGCTGCTGTGGCAGAAAGTGTGCGTGAAGCGCCATCAACATCAATTCACCGTCGTTCTCAAGAATTGACAATTTCGGAGGCATCATTGAGACGAATTTTGCATAAAGACCTTGGTATGACGCCATACAAAGTCCAATTGGTTCTGGAGTTGAAGCCAACTGACCATCCAATGCGTTTTCGCTTCGCTAAGTGTAAATGCGATCGACTTACAGAAGATGCCGATTTTGCCAAAAAAAATCATCTTTTCAGATGAAGCTCATTTTGATCTTGGCGGGTATGTAAACAAGCAAAATTGTCACATTTGGGGCACAGAAAACCCGCACGCATACATTGAAAAGCCGATACACCCAAAACAAGTCACTGTTTGGTGCGGATTTTGGTCCAGAGGCATAATTGGACCATTTTTCTTCGAAAATGAGCAAGGAGTGGCCGTTACAGTCAATGGCGATCGTTATCGGCCCATGTTGAACGAATTTTTGTTCACAAAAATTGAAGAGGAGGATATTGGCAACATTTGGTTTCAACAGGACGGCGCTACGTGCCACACAGTCGAAGCTACACTCAATGTTTTGCGCCCTGTTTTTGAAGATCGCATTATCAGCCGCAGAGCTGATGTCGTTTGGCCACCTCGGAGCTGCCATTTGACACCGTTGGACTATTATTTGTGGGGTGCCCTCAAAGCTAAGTGTTACGTCAACAAGCCAGAGACAATTGACGCTTTAAAGGACAATATTTGTGAAGACATTGGTGAAATACAGCTGCACACAATCGATAATGTGCTTAAAAATTGGACCGATCGTGTAGGCTACTGCATGGCCAGCCGAGGCAGCCATTTGAATGAAATTATTTTCCATTTTATTTGAAAGTACAATCTCAAATAAAAAAAAAGAAATTTGAGATAAAATTCAGTAGTTTTTTTTTATAGCATTTCAAAAAAAAAAAAAAGTTATTTGGCGGACCCTTTATTTATTTTTTTATTCTTGACACTAGCCAGCTTCCTAGTATTCCAAGGAGGTCCAGAAAGGTTTTTCAAAAATTTTTTAGGAGACTCAATAAAAGAATACATCTTGTTATAGAAAGCTACAGTCATTTGATCAATGGCACGAGTTGTTTACAGTAGATAATGATAATAAATCATGCCAGTTTTTATTATTTATAAGTTCATTAAACATAGTGTAATTCGTTTGAGCAAATAAAAACTTTAACACATTTTTTAGGTGTATCTACAAGTCCAGTAGGATGATATCCATCTTCAGGAATAGAAATAGGGTTTGAGTGCTTCGTATAACATTCAGAAACTTCATTAACAAATATTAAATCCAATAATTTTGAATGATCATTAAGAATTCCATTTAATTGAAAAAGATGTAAATCAAAAATTAAAAAGCTCATGACATTTATCATTTGATTTAGTCGGAACAAAGTATTTTTCTTCAGGGAAGAACTTCCACGAAATTGAAGGCAAATTGAAATCTCCAAGAACAATAACAGATTCATCCGGATTCGCAGTACGTAGAACAGATTTAATAGCTTCTCCATGTTTAACATATAAAGACTGCGGAGACGATGGAGGGATGTATGAGCAAGTAACAAATATTTTTTTTATGATTATATTTAATTAAAACTGCAACGAATTCAATGTTTAAAGTGGAATCAATTAATAAAACCTCAGATGATAAGATATTTGAGACAGCAATAAGAACACCACCGCCATTCATCATAGTGCAACGGTCACGTCTAAAAATATTATTATATTTATTGCAAAATATTTCAGTATTTAAAAAGGTATGATTAAGCCAAGTTTCAGTAAATACGATAATATGATGACTTAAGTTGAAACTTTCAATATATAGAGTTGACAGTTCTCAGACCACGAACGTGGTGGTATATATATATTCTCGACCCAATGTATTTTCAGGCCAAAAGTTCAATAATACGGCCAAAAAGATCATAAAAAACGGTAATTTTAAAGGATTTGATAGATCTAGGTTGAGAAAAAAAACGAACTTATATGTCGAAATTTCTGCGTTTGGGCCCAACTTAAATCTAACAAAGGCATCAACATCTTCAGCAGAAGTCTCAATAGCTAAACGCGAGATAAAAACAGAGAAGAACATAACATTGAAGTTGGTCACAACTTTAATTTTTTGCTCTGGGAACATAATATTGAATTTGTTAAAAATGACATCAATCCACCAAATGAACCACAATGTTGGCAAATTAAAATAATAATTATTAAAATCTGCCAATCTGTGCCATAAAAGAAATGATGTGATCGCGCAACTCTGAGGTTAGATTAGAATTGGTCTCAAGGAACAATTTTTTTTTTTTTTGGGAATTATTGAATCAAAAGCAAGTTAAAACATTGTAGTCGTTCGGTATGGCATACATATACGATACCCTATACCAAATATGCCTACGGCCTATGCACTCAATGCACATTTGTTTTTGCAAAACCACTTAGGCATAGGCAGTGTATTGTAATACACACACACACAGCACTCAGCAATACAAAATACACGAACAATTTTGTCTTTTTCGTTTTTTGTTGTTTTTTCTTGCTTATAACAAAGAGCAATGCAAGAACACTTTTGATAGCTTTGTTGGTACACATTAGTGACTGAGATATTCAATGTAGATTTTGTTGTTGTCTAACGTTCCGTTTTAAAAAAGCACTTGGAAAAATTGGTGTAAAGCCCTAGACACATAACGGCGAGTTGCGAGTGCGAGAAAAAACGAGAATGCGGTAGTATGATTTTTTCTATATGTGGAAGCGAGATCGATAGTAAAGCTTTTTTGTGTGTCGTTGCCTACTTAGGTTGTAAAACACTCGCAAGGGAAATAGAATTGATTCCATTTTCTGTGCGAGAAAACTCAGATGACAGGAGAATCAGCTGGTAGGTATTAACCCTTATCCTGTATTAAAAAAAAATGACGCATACTGTATTTGTGGGTCAATTTTGCCCAATATAAATTTATTTGTATATTTTATTAAGTAGTTTGACAGTTTTTTACAAGCAATTATGATATCAGAATGATTTTTACATACAAAATTTGCACACTTGGAACACTTATTTGAATATTTGTTACTGTCTGAGCGATTTGGACATACATAGCAACGGCCCCTCTTAAGGTTTGGCTTTTTCAGTACGCTTGTAGCATCTGGTTGTAAACTGCGAACGATTAATTTGGCTGAATTGCTGTGGGGAATATGCTCTTGACGAGATATTTCCGGTTGAACAAGCGATGTGGCTAATTCTTCTAAAAATATTCGAGGTCGAAAATTCTTTTTCTTATTCTAGTCGTTATTTATTGAAGTAAAGACAACATAGTCATTATAAGCTGTTATGTCTAACATGTTATAGAATAGAGTTTGAGGCCATCGATTACATTTTGCGCTTGCAAGTGTAATTTCTGACCAATTGATCAAGCGTATCAACTCCTGATTTCTCTCATTATAGTAGTGTATAATTTCCGGTTTCATCTTGTCGCCATCAATTGCATTAGTATGGTGTAATGTTCTTAGTAAAATAACAAAACGATTTTTCTTCGGCACAAATGCGACAATGGTTGTCTTGTTTTCTTTATCGAAAAAGAATTGAGAAAAATTTTCTGGTTTATCTTTCATGTTCAATATTTTTGGCGGAAGGAACGTTTTGTTTTTTCGGACTGTGCCAACCATAGTAAGCTTTCGTGTGAGTGGTTCATTTCCCAGTTCGTAGGAAGTAAAAAAATTGTCGCATGTGACATTTCGACCTTTCAAATCCTTTACTAAATCTAAAACAACCCGACTACCTTGATCTTTTTCCGACTTGCAGTTTGGAGCTTTATCTGTGTATACTTGCAACGACCATGCATAATTTGTTTTTGAGTCACAGAGAGCCCAGATTTTTATCCCATATTTTCTGGGTTTAGAGGTTATATATTGTTTGAAAGGGCAACGTCCACGGCTGTTCATCTACGGTCGTACATTCGCCTGGATTATACATTTTTCTCAAATTTCTTTCCCAGCGGTCCCGAAAGTCTCTTATAGGGGCTAGTTTGTCACGCGCTCGTCTTTCATATCTGTCTGACCTTTCATCAAATCGCAGAACTCGGGATATATTCTGAAATCGTCGAAGGCTCATGGTTGCCTCGAATATTGGCCTGCCTTTTCTATCATCCCACAAACTTTCTAAAGCCTCACCATGAGATCGAAATACACCAGCTAAAAGGAGAAGCCCCAAATATGCTTTTGTTGAAGTACCATCTACAGGAATCCAGTTTTCTTGAAAAACGGAACGTCCTAAAATTTATAATAATATTAACCGAAATGCGCCAGCGAATGTAAAAAAGCATTATCTTCTAAATTTGTCATATCTATTATAATCTTTAGTAGTTCACTTGGCATAAACGTGCCAAATTCGCTATTATAGCAAAATATAAAAAAAAAAACTTCGTATTATATTTGTATTGGGCAATATTGACCCATAAATACAGAATACGTAATTTTACTTGTAGGCCCTAACCAAAAAGGGCCTTTAATTAAATGAGGCATTACGGAACAAATTTAGGCCAAAAAAATAATTGTCAGAAAATTTCACGAATCAATGTTAAGAACTTCCAAAATTATTAGGAAACAAAAATGGTTAGGGCAATTTTGACCCATTAATACAGGATAAGGGTTAAACGCGATGCCTACTATAGTAATTACTTTATTTAACCCGTTGATATTTTTGATTTTATTCATTTTGTTATATTTACTGTTTGTTATACGTTGTATACAATTGACAATTGAATTATGTTTGACAGTAGGACAATCAGCTGCTCGAAAGCATTTTGATGATTTTGTAAAAGCACAAAAGCACAAATTCTCGCATGCAAAATAGATTAGTTTTTACTCGCACTCGCAACTCGCCGTTAGGTGTTTAGGGCTTAAGTCTTAAGTTTAAAATTCAAATTATTATTTTAAAAAATGAGCTATACATATGTATTCACTTATAACTAAGGCTGAAGCAGAATGTTTGATATGCTTTTAAATTATTCAGACTAACACAAAATATCACATTGAAAAGCATATTAAGACATTTCATTTCAGATAAAATTTTCTCTTTTTTTTTTTGTGTACATGTAAGGAATAAAAAATATGAAAAAAATTGTTTTCTTTATATGTATTAGTGTTTGCACTTTCATAAGAAACTTCTAGGCATCCCTGCCCTATACCATGAGCTACGACAAATGGTCTTAGATTCAACTTTGCTGAGGTCATAATTGGATATAGAAAGTGAGCATAAACCAAATGTTAATGCCATTGTTATTAATTGTGACCTGCAGATATGAAAAAGTTGATATTGTGTGTTATTTTTATATGGGGGCTAGGTCATAAAATGTATAAAAATTTTCTCAAAAATATAAATGAACCAAATTTGAGAAAAATCTTTGCAACATTTTTGTCTTTTTTTTTGATAATTTTAAGTGTAGACCGGAAAGCAGCTTTACACGGGGACTATGACTAAAAACGGTCCTACAGAGTTTATTTTTAACTCTTTGCTTTTATACCCTGCCATCTTTCAGCAATGTAGATTTGTAGAAACTGCATTCTCTCAAATGTTGTGAGATGTAACGGCTACCGTAAGTTCTCTCACATATTAGCTGTTGTTGTTATCGAACATGTTCGATGTTTGCGGTCAATGTTTGCGTATGTTTGTAGTTTATTCTGTAGTTTCAAACCTCTTTCTCTTCTTTTAAATTGTCCTCATAATCTCGAAAATCAACTTTCAAAAGTTATTTTACCTGTTTCAAATAATTAGACTGCTCTCTCACCTGACGAAATTGAAATTTGTTTCATACAAATTGTTTTGTTGTTCATTTTGTGTTTTATTTTATTAATTGAGCTTTTAAGCATTAAAACATTATTTTAAGTGGTGTATTAAAAATATATACAAATTTTAAAAATAAAATTATTTTTTTCAGAAAACTTTTATTCACCATCTCAACTATTGGATAATTCACCAGAGAATGTTGTCACCAATCCCAACCAGGTGATAAAAGTGCAAACACCAATAGATATCAATCATTTTGGATTTGCAAATTCGGGAGCATCAATTTTAACATCTTTGACCCCACCAAGTTCACCCACACAAATCGTTGCCTCAGCAGTAACACCACCACCAACACAGGCAGTACACCTAACATTGCCAACTGCTGCAGCAGCTGAAATAACAACTTTGACATTAGATGTAAGTGTTAAAAAAAAAAACAAACGTAAAATCTGTATTGATATTAAATGGGTATTTTATTTTTACAGATCAATGATGTGTTACAAAATTCCGATTCAGGACCCACTTCACCAGTATCAGCAGTTCACAATGAATTTAACTATACCAATTGGAATAACAATCCCAATGCGGCTGACACAAATTTGTCACCAGCAGCAGTAGCAGCCTCATCTGGTTCAGCCAACTATGATATTGTATTTAATACACAAATAATCGATGACATTCTTAAGTCAGCAGCCAATGAATTCTTCGAAGAGAGTGAGAGCCAATCATCTATATCAGCTCCATCTCAGGCCGATTACACTACCAGCGATGACGAATGGTCACCATCATCATCATCGGATAGTTGTTCACCCATACAAGCAACATCCACGGAATCGTTAAATGAGTGTTCTTCATTGCCCAAGAAACGCACACGTCCTTATGGCCGTGGTGTGGAAGATCGCAAAATTCGTAAGAAGGAACAGAACAAGAATGCAGCCACCCGTTATCGCCAGAAAAAGAAGGTTGAAATGGAAATAATACAAGTCGAAGAACAGGCCTTAAACAAACGTCACGAAGAATTAAAACGTCAGCTGGCTGAACATCAACGTGAAGCTAAATATTTGAAGCAACTTATACGCGAGTTCTATAAGAAGAAATAATTATAAAAAAATATCATTATATTTTTTTTAACCGGATTTTATCACCATTTATGTGTTTTATTTTTTAATTTTAAACTATTTCAAGATTTTCATATCTCAATTTTTATTTTAACTACGTATATTTTTTATATTTGAGTTTTAATATTCATATTTTTCATATTTGTACCTACTTTTATAGCAATCATGTTTTTTTTATATAACTTAGTTGAAATCTTTGTAAAAATGTTTGCAAACTTATTGTATTTTATAATGTCCCCATGTAGTGCTTAATTATTTTTAATTTTTTTTTTTTTGTTTGTTTCAGTGTTCCCTAACTGAGCAAACAACAACATGTTAGTATAGTGTTTTGAAAATGGCATTTGTTTGTTTGTTGAATTTGACACTTATGACATGATTTTCTTCTGCTTGATTATCGAATTTATTTTGTCAATTCAGCTAAATAAACTGTTTTAATTCCATCAATATAGATGTGTTATTAAACATGAACCCTCTGTAAAATCAACTAGAAATGCATTTGAATGCACTCGAAAACATATTTAAATTAGATATTTTACACAATAAAGGGTTTTACAAATAATAATTTTGTGTCATGATTTATTCAATCCCTATAAATATTTAAAAGAAATATTTGGTAAAGTACAATTTTAATGATTTATATAAATATGCAATTAAAACAACAAATTTTAACGCAGTAAACTGATTAGAAAAATTAAAACAACAATTAAAACAACAAATTTTAACGCAGTAAACTCATTAGAAATATTTATACAAGGTGGCCCAAAAACACTCACCCGATGTAGTTTCGCTATATCTTTAAACCGAAACGAAATAGTGTTTATGTGGATCTAAGTTTTTCCATTACATTTGGATGATTTTTTTTATTTATTTCATACAAACTATAAAATAATAAGTATTTAATTTTTAGCTTTTTGAAAAATTTTTAAATTTCAATGTAAACTAAAGTTTACAATTTTCTCCCTACGTTATCTATAATATTAAAAGGCTAGGCGATTTCTTGTGACTGATGTTTTGTTCTACCGTTTTATCCCGATTTTGACCAAACGTATATTATTTGAAAGGAATTTATTTTTAGCCGATTTGCAGATTTACAGATTTTTAAATTTTTTCCTTTATTTTGAGTAAATTGCATTTTAAATTGCTACTAACACATAAATAAAATTACACAATGCTATGTGTATTTATTAAATTTGTTAATGAGTTTGTAATAAAAATGAGTTATTTTTGTGTTGATTTGTGAATTGGCTAATAGATTATTATACTTTTAGGGTCTTTATTTAATGAAAAAATAAAATTTCCTAGAATTTGCGCTCGAATTTCGGGGGCTGGAATCTGCTAGTAATAAATTAAAGATTTTATATTTAAAAACAATATTGATGACAATGGTACAAAAATCAATCAAATTATAATATTTATTGAAATGACAACAAATTCTTCTAGAAATGCCATCATTGACATAGTTTAGAGGAAAAAAATGCAAGTGCAATGGCATAAGATTTCGGGTTGATTGTTGTGGAACATTAAATGGAAAGTTGTTTATAAGGAAATCAGAGCAAACTTCACCATTTATCATATTGTGTTGAGGATTCCAAATGACAGATCCTTATTCTAAAATCGGCCTAACTAATGATGTGTAAAGTTGTTTAGCGATATAAGGGTCGATGAATTCTTTTGCCCATCGGTTTATAAAAGCAAGAACTCTACGAGCTTTATAACATCCCATCCCACCATTCTAACTGATAACCACCCTAGGAGTAGGAACCAACAATGCACAATTTTCTAGAAAAGTGCATGTGTTTGCATTTGCTTAGATTTAAGTTCCTTAACCCTTATCCTGTATTAACGGGTCAAAATTGCCCAAACCATTTTTGTTTCCTAATAATTTTGGAAGTTCTTAATATTGATTCGTTCTTAATATTGGTTAGGGCCTACAAGTAAAATTACGTATTCTGTATTTATGGGTCAATATTGCCCAATACAAATATAATACGAAGTTTTTTATTATATTTTGCTATAATAGCAAATTTGGCACGTTTATATCAAAATATTTGTGCTTTGTATTTCTTCAACAGAGAACAGTAGAGATGTAACGGGAATAAAATGATAGTATAAGTGAGAGAGAGAGAGACAGACCGCCAACGCATTTTCAACCATAAGAGTAAGAGTAACAACAATACGTAAGTAGCAATACGTGTGAATTGAGCGAGCTCTATGGAGCCACACAACCAAATGACTTTGTTTGTTGCTCAGAGTTCCAACAGCACCTACATGTAATTGCACCATGTGTGCAAAAGAATTGTAACGAAAAAATATATGGAAACGAGTAAACTGAAGAGAATCAAGGTAGTTTCCACTATACTATTTCATTTGAAAAAAAAGTAATCAACGTGTGTTTTAGAAGTGAATATTCGCGGTATGTCTCGTTTGAATACTAAAGAAATAGAAGATCTGTTAGATCAATCTGATTATGATGCAACTGCAAGTGATTCTACAAGCGAAGAGGAAGATTTTGTTATATCTGATACTGGTTCAACTTATGAATTGAATAGATCAGATGGAGAAAGTGCTTCTAGTCTAAATGGATCCAGCATTAATAACGAAACTCCAGTGTCAAGTTTTCTTTCCAAGGATGGAAAATATGTTTGGTTTGAGCACCCACCGAAGCAGAATGAAATAGGAATGAATGAATAGGACCCATTATGCAATCGCAAGAACAAGTGACATTGTATCGTCATTCGATTTGTTTATGCCAAATGAACTACTAAAGATTATAATGGATATGACAAATTTAGAAGGTAATGCTTTTTTACATTCGCTGGCGCATTTCGGTTAATATGATAAATTTTAGGACGTTCCGTTTTTCAAGAAAACTGGATTCCCGTAGATGGTACTTCAACAAAAGCATATTTGGGGCTTCTCCTTTTAGCTGGTGTATTTCGATCTCATGGTGAGGCTTTAGAAAGTTTGTGGGATTATAGAAACGGCAGGCCAATATTCAAGGCAACCATGAGCCTTCCAGGCGAATGTACGACGTTGCCCTCTCAAGCAATATATACCCTCTTAACCCGGAAAATATGGAATAAAAATCTGGGCTTTCTGTGACTCAAAAACAAATTATGCATGGTCGTTGCAAGTATACACAGCTAAAGCTCCAAACTGCAAGTCGGAAAAAGATCAAGGTCGTCGGGTTGTTTTAGATTTTGTAAAGGATTTGAAAGGTCGAAATGTCACATGCGACAATTTTTTTACTTCCTACGAACTGGGAAATGAACTACTCAAACGAAAGCTTACTATGGTTGGCACAGTCCGAAAAAACAAAACGTTCCTTCCGCCAAAAATATTGAACAAGAAAGATAAACCAGAACATTTTTCTCAATTCTTTTTCGATAAAGAAAACAAGACAACCATTGTCGCATTTGTGCGAAGAAAAATCGTTTTGTTATTTTACTAAGCACATTACACCACACTAATGCAATTGATGGCGACAAGATGAAACCGGAAATTATACACTACTATAATGAGACGAAATCAGGAGTTGATACGCTTGATCAATTGGTCAGAAATTACACTTGCAAGCGCAGATGTAATCGATGGCCTCAAACTCTATTCTATAACATGTTAGACATAACAGCTTATAATGCCTATGTTGTCTTTACTTCAATAAATAATGACTGGAATAAGAAAAAGAATTTTCGACGTCGAATATTTTTAGAAGAATTAGCCACATCGCTTGTTCAACCGGAAATATCTCGTCAAGAGCATATTCCCCACAGCAATTCAGCCAAAGTAATCGTTCGCAGTTTACAACCTGATGCTACAAGCGAACTGAAACAGACAAACCTTAAGAGGGGCCGTTGCTATGTATGTCCCAATCGCTCAGACAGTAACAAATATTCAAATAAGTGTTCCAAATGTGCAAATTTTGTATGTAAAAATCATTCTGATATCATAATTACTTGTAAAAACTGTCAATTCTACTTAATTAAAATCAAATATACAAATAAATTTATATTGGGCAAAATTGACCCACAAATACAGTATGCGTCATATTTTTTAAATACAGGATAAGGGTTAAGTCTCTATATTAAATATGTTCTTCGTACAGCTAATCAAGATCACTTCATTATTATTCTTAGTGATTTTAATTTGCCTTCAATATCCTGGAAGTTTTTACCTGATGAAAAATATTTTGTTCCACTCAAATCAAATAACAAGTGTGAAGAGCTTTTCAATATTTTACTCGATCTGAATCTCTTTCAAATAAATGGTATATACAACAAACATTATAAATTGTTGGATTTAATATATCACAGTACAACATTTTTCAGCTCATTGATTTGGGACTCAATTCTGACAATTGCACCTGAAAGTAGCCCCAAAAATAAGAACTTCTGCATCATTCGTTTTGTCAAGTTTTTGGGGCTACTTGCAGGTGCAATAGTCAGAATTAAGTCCCAAAATCATATGTTGTACTGTGTTTGTCAACGATACTTCGGAATGTTACATCAAGCGTTCAATCCCGATTTATTCTCCTGGAGATACTATTGAAGTAAATTTTTATATTCCCTCTGCTCTGGACTTTTAAAAACACCTTCCAAAAATGATGATAAGGATTTTTGTTTCGCACAATCAAATTATTGTTTGTTGAACGAACTTCTATAAAGTACGAACTGGCACACTCTATTATTATTTTCTTTTGGATCCACAGCTGCTGTTGATTATATGACTGAAACTTTTTACAGTACGATTTCTTCTGTAATGGATTTATGTATACCGAAAGAAAGTTGTAATAAACTTCCCGGTTCTCCTTGGAATACCAAGTAACTGACAAGAGTTAAAAATAAAAAAATATATATTACAAGAATTACAAGCTATCCGGTTCTCTTGTGGAATATGGGAAATACTCCATTACCCGAGCGGAATATACTGCACTGAATAAATCGTGTTACTCTAATTACTTAATCAAAATGAAATATTTCTCGAGAAAGAACATTTCAAGGCTTACACACAAAGTAACTTTAGGATTACGACGAGGAATAATAAAATAGTTTCAAATGTAATCCAAAGTCTTTTTACAATTTTGTCAACACTAAAAGAAAAACAACTGGTTATCCTGCTATTATAAAATTTCAATAAAATCCGAGATAATGGTTTTTAGGAAAGGTGGTCGTGTTTCCTCAAGAGAAAAGTGGACGTTTAACGGAGAGCAGGTTAAAATTGTTGCTCAATACAAGTATTTAGGTATAATACTAACTCCGATAATGTCTTACACGAAACATATAATCACAAAAAATGATGCTGCCAAAGTTTGTGTAAATATCACTTGGAAATATTTTATTGCAAAAAGGGATGTGTCGCTCAAGGCAAAGTGGAGGTTATTTCAAGCTGTTTGTAGATCTATACAAGCGTATGGTGCTTGGTGCTGGCTTGGTTTGACATTGTTGATAAATTGTTTTTCACTAAACGCATGTTAAAAATACCGGAAAATACCCCAAACTATGTACTTGCTTTAGAAACCGGTCAAGAAGATGCACACTTCTATACTTATAGTCTACACCTTCGATATATTTCTGAGACGCTTTTCGAGTATGGAAATCATAGGTTATCTCACAGACTTTCATCAAAAATTATATTAAAAAACATTTACTGTGTCTGTAGTACTGAAACCCATACGATCTAGCTTAAACAGTAGAAGATCATGGTTTACCCTGTCAAACGCTTTACTGAAATCGGTATATATAGCATCAGTTTGTTGTTTATTTACAAAAGCTTCATTCACAATCGTTGTAAGTTCAAATAAATTAGTAACAGTTGAGCAGGATTTACGGAAACCATGTTGTTCAGGAGCAAGAATTGAAGATGCTTGGTATGACAATGTATCAGTTATAAGAGTTTAAAATAATTTTGGAATAGAGCTCAATTTAGCAATCCCTCTGTAATTTGAGATATCGGATTTATTTCCAGATTTGAATAATGGAATATTAAAGGATTTTTTTCCAATACTCAGGAAAATATGACAGTTTAAGTGATTTATTATAAAGAAACGGTAAAGGAATATATAGGAAGTTTGCACAACGTTTTGAAACACAATTTGGGACACCATCAGGACCAGCATCATATAATTAATTCAGTTTTATTAAATTATCCAAAACGGCTTGTTTTTGTATAAACGTAATACTTATAAGAGATGATTCAGGAATCAAGTATGGATATCCAGAAATCAGCGCCGTACTATCGCAAGTGCAATCGCACTGGGCCCCCTATTTTTGAGGGGCCCCCAAATATTAAATACTTGTACATTAGAAAAAATAATACAATACAATAATGCAATAGCAAAAAAATACCACGAATTGAAAAAAAAACAAAGACGAAAATTCAAAATTCATTTATCTTTCAAACAAATCTAGTTGGCTACGATTTAATTTGAAACAAATATTCCTAATAATTCAGTTGTTTTTTTGTTTCAAATTTTTTCCTTCTGTCTTTTTATAGCGTCTTATTGTTGTGGACAAATAGTGAATTTTCGCGTATTATAAAATACGGTATTATTAAAAGATTACATTTTTTGTGTCTACCGTTATTAGGTCGGGTATTACATTTAATTTTACGTTTAACGATTCGGTTGTATATTTACTTATAAGTTGTAATATTCGCTTTTGAAATTAAATTTGTGTTAACGTTGCGTGGATATCGTTTGAAAAAAGTATATATTTAAATTAATAAAAGAAATAAATCAGGTCTCAGGTAATATAGTTTCAGTTGTTTTTTCAATATATTATTTTAGTTTTTTTATTTATTTTTGTAACATTTTTTACCTCAATTAGAAATGTCGAAAAGATGTTATGAAAGCGGCGCACAAAAAAGAGAAAAACAGATCCGGAAAGCAACAGAACTAAGTAGCCTTGCTGGATCATTAGAGAAATTTTTTAAACGAGGCGAAAGTTCACCAATTTCGAACACAAATTTAACTGAAATATGCAATTCAAATAGTATATCTCCACTTGAAAACAATAATGTGGAAGAAAATGTTAATAAGCCACAATTTCAAAATATTGATAACCATAACGAGAATGTAGATGATGAATCAGGTTCCAATAGCGCAAATTTTGACGATATTTTATCTGATAATATTTCAGAAATTAGTAACAATCCACAAATAGAGAGCAGTACTTTAGCTGCGAAATTCAAATATGATATATTGGACCCTGCAACTTGGCCTGTTGAAATCGACAACAAACAACGGACTTTTTTGGTCGAGCAGTCCCTTATAAAAGAAATCCTCAAGGAAGATGTTTCAGTGACACTTTTTTTTTTTTATCGACAAATGAAAAATGGTGAAAAAGAATTAAGAAAATGGCTTTTATATTCTAACTCAACGGGGAACATTTTCTGCTTTTGTTGTCGTTTGTTTTCATCGATAAAAATAAGCTTAACTTCAAGTGGATTTTCTGACTATGCACATACATGAATACGGTTATCTGAACATGAATCTTCGAAGGAACATCTTGAATCAGCGTATAAATGGCGAATTCTAGAATTTAACATTAAACGCAAAACAGGAATAGACCATCTCAATGAAGATGTGTTCAATAAAGAAAAACGAAGATGGCGAATAATTTTGAAATGTATTGTAAAAGCGGTATTGTTTTTAAGTGAACGAAATTTAGATTTCAGAGGCAGCAACGAAAAACTCTTTGAGCCGAATAATGGTAATTTTTTGGGAGTAATTGAATTGCTTTCTGATTTTTTTCCAGAACTAAAAATGCATTTAAAATCAATAACTGAAACGGAAAAAAGAGTTACATCATATTTTTCCCCAAAAATTCAAAACGAAATTATCTTACAACTAGCTTCTAGAGTTTTACATATAATAGTAAGTAATATTAAATCATCAAAGTACTTTTCCGTAATGATAGATTCTACTCCGGATTTTCGAAAAAAGACCAGTTGTCCATCATTATTCGGTATGTTAAAATAGCGGACCAAAAGCCAAGTGTTCAAGAAAGTTTCTTAAGCTTTGTAAATATAATGTCCTCAACTGGAGAAAATTTAGCAAACGTCCTTATTGAGGAATTAAAAGTATTAGGAATCAAAATTGCTGATTGTCGTGGTCAGTCGTATGACAACGCAAGCAATATGAAAGGAGAATATAAGGGAGTGAAAAGTCGAATTTTAGAAATCAACAACAAAGCATGGTATACGCCTTGTGGTGGACACAACATCAATTTAGTGATAGCAGATAGTGTTAAAAACACTATTAAAAGTCAGAACTATTTCACTAAATTAAATAATTTATATAAGATTTTTGCTGCATCAACAAAGCGATGGGCTATTCAATAAAATATTTAAAGATTAATCTGAAGGCGCCCAGCGATACTCGATGGGAATATCGCTTTAAAAGTATAGAAGCCGTGAATTACCAGATTAAAGAAATTAGTATTGATCTAGATGAACTTAAAAATAGCTACCCAGACTGTAAAACTCTTGCTGCAAATAAATTCTTATGAATTTATTGTATTGACAACAATTTGGTATCACTTGTTATCAAAGCTTCACATTTTCAGCCAATTGCTTCAGCGAAAAGATATGGCAATTAATATTGCATTACAACATACAAGGGCTATGCTATTATCGCTTGATGATTTCAAAAACAATTTCGAAGACATTAAAAAAGAAGCACGAGAATCATCGGTAGCAATAAATATAATAGCACAGTTCACTGAACGGTCTTCTCGTGATACTCAAATATCAACAAGCAGAAACAAAGACAAAGACTGTCTTGATAAATCACCAGAACCTAGTATACTTATTACCAACACGGAGAGTACGTAATCTCAAAAGATTGGCTGACTATTGTTATTATACAGAACATATCAATAAAGCAAATGATAAATATGACGATGTAGATGTTATTAATACAGATGATATACCAAATGAAGAAACCCCAGACGAAGAACGCCCCGAAGAAGAAATTGAACCAATTGAATGCTGTGGTGATATTGATATATGTGAGCTCATTCCTGAAATTGATGATGAGTGTAACCATCTAACACAAACTGCTGAAGATAAATTTAAACAGTCTTATTTTAATAAATTAATCGATATTGTGAAAGAATCATTCAAAGAACGATTTGAATCGTATAATTCTTTAAATGAAATTTTTGGTTTTCTTTCCGATAATCAGAAGCTAAAAACAATGAATACAAATTAATTCAATGCCAATTGTACAAATCTGGCCAAACACTTAGAAGGCGATGTTGAAGAGGTGGAATTTAAAAATGAACTTTCCATTTTAAGATATATTTTAGAAGATAACTATAGTATTATGGAGAATTTGGAATTCATTTTAGAAAGGAATTTGGAAGAATTATATCCAAATGTATGTATCGTATATCGAATAATTTTAACAATACCCATTACCGTTGCTCATTGCGAACGATCATTTTCAAAACTAAAATTAATTGAAAATTATCTACGGTCTACAATGTCACAGGAAAGGCTTTCTGGATTAGCAATACTGTCGATTGAAAATGCAGCAGCCAGAAAAATTGATTACAATGATATTATTGATGAATTTGCTACAAAAGAGCTAGAAAAATTGGTTTATAATTTCTTTGTATTATTTTTTTAAATTAAAATCAATAAAAATGGATTCAATAAAATTTAAATATTTTTTTTAGTTTCTGCACAGGGCCCCAAAAAGTTATAGCACGGCTCTGCCAGAAATATTATTAAAATACTTATAAGAGATGATTCAGAAACCAAGTATGGATATCTAGAAGTACTAAAAACTGATGAAGAGTATGTTGACGCAAAAAGTCTGCAAACATTTCACTTATTGAATTGTCGTCAGAGTTTTCTATATTGTTTAGTTTCATTGTTGTTTGGAAATCAAGCGATCTCTTTTTAGAATTTACAAATTGGTAGAAGGATTTAGGGTCGTTTTTAAAGTTATTTTTAATTTTTATCACATAATTATTATTATTATGCAGAACGATTCGCCAAATTGTATTCAGATCTTGATATAGAATAATTCATGTAATTTAACGTTCCACGTTAAAGGTTCCCACGTTCTTAAGTTAAATGTGCTTACTTGCCTAAATATGCAGGTATAGAATTAGTGTGTCCCTCTTTTATGTTTTTGAGATTTTAATATGACTAAAGTTGGCTTTTAGCGCTTTTTAATATATTTTTTGACTGTTTTCAATGTCACAAAAATTTGGTATCACCATTTATTTTGTATTTTTTTCCATTAAGAGTGGTATTGTAAAATAAACAAACTTAATAACGTCTTTTTCACTCCACTTGTTATACCCTATACCACTATGTGGTTTGGGTATAATGACTTTGTGCTGCTGTTTGTAACAACCAAAAATATTTGACCTAGACCCATCTTTAATTATACCGATCGAATCAGAATCACTTTCTGAGTTGATTTAACAATGTCCGTCCGTCCGTCCGTCCGTCCGTCCGTCCGTCCGTCCGTCTGTGTGTCCATGTAAAGCTTGTAATCAAACTGCAGGTCGCAAATATAAATATATTTTGATGAAATTTGGTATATAAGCTTTTATCGGCCATGGGATGAACGCTATTGAAATTGGTGAGAATCGGTCCATGTTCAGACCTAGCCCCCATACAAATTACCCATATGAAATCGACATAAATTTCCATAAGATCCAAATTGTCATATAGATCTTACTCAATTTGTATGCGTTCATTACATCCACTAATGAGTAGTCCAAAAATGATCCCTTTGGCCCCATATAGAGCTGCTTCCCGATCTTCACTTAAATCTATTAAAAAACAACAATATTGCACTGATTCTTCTCAAATTTTGTTTGTATATATTTTTGCAAAATAAAAGAGACTTTACCAAACATGATCAGGATCGGTCCATTTTTGGACCTAGTCCCTTTATAGATATAGCATCCAATATGAACTTTTTCATATCTGCAGCCAAAAAAATTAATAAAAATCCCACTCAAATTTGGTTTTTGCTTATTTTCAAAGTCCAGTTAGTTGGGATAGAGATAGGGCTTCTAAACGCATGGTATAGGGTATCGTATAGTCGGTCTAGACCGACTATAATTGTCTTACTTGTTTTGATTATGTTTTTCGTAAGGCAGCTTAATGTGACAAAAAGTGCACTTAAAGAAAAAGACTATTATTGAATTTTGAAAATAAAAACCAAATCAAAAATTTTGTGCAGTTATAGCCAAAGTGCACTTAAGCAAAAGGCAGCTAAGTCAAAACTACTGTAGTGCCAACCACCAGAAGAACCTAACAAAGACGGATTTCTGATTTTCGGTCTGTGGGCGGAAGGGCGTGGACATTTTAGTTGTTAACATTCGCTATTTTTGTTAGGGGTTATTCTTTCCAACTCCCCGAAGACCTAAAATCGTCGCACTCGATATCGAGTAAAATCAATCGAAATTTCATATTTTGGTTTATTATTTAAAGGAGACGGACAATCGTCAGATCTAGTTTCACTTTTACTATTAACTATGGATCATAACTCATTAGCTGTGACAGAGTAAAATTAGCTGTGACAGAGTAAAATTAGCTGTGACAGAGTAAAATTACTCTTAGTATTTTATTTTGGAAAATAAAAAAAATAATTTCGATCGAAAAATTTGGCATACATACACCACAAAATGGTGCATAACGAAGGCCGAAATTTTATTAAAATTTAAACTAAAGCGTCACAACTCAAAATAATACAAGAAATAATATCTAGAAGTTTCAGAAAAATGTTATTAACTCAAAAAAAAATTTTCTTTTTTGCAATAATTGCATAAATTTAAAAGAAAAACAATGTAAAAATATTTTTAAATGGAATTAGCTTACTATGATGTATTTGTATTTTCAAGTTCTCTTAAAATGTAACCACAAACAATTTTTGAACTATTCCTAAAATTTAAAAATTTTGAGTTAATACCCTCTTGTTGATCAAGTGCGATATAATGGCTCTTTTAAGACTTTTTGTAGCACGCCAGGAAACTTTTTAATGATGAAATTCTCTGAGTTTCCAGTAGATTTCGTAGTTTTCTAGTACATTCTTTTAATCGTGCTTTTGCCACTTGCTTCATGCTCTTCTTTTTTCATTTAAAATTTGTTCAACATTTACTGAATAAATATTATAGTGTTTATTGCGTCGTGGGGGCTTAGTAGCAACTTGAGCAGCGAGTTTGAGATTTAAGTTTAAACCGAGAGATCAATATTTTCTGATGTTCTTAGCGGTATATTCTCTGTACCATGGGTACTGATTAACTTTCTATATTTTAATCAATTTTTCGTTTTACTTCTCAGTGCTAAATCATCAGTGGGTTGTACAATTTTTTTTAGGGTTTAGGGGTGATCAGAGGAGAGTTCCAATGACGCTTCGATCTGCTCCAAGGGGTAATTAGCCGTGAATCCCAGAATGAATGCTTGGCATTATAATCGCCAGCTGCTACAAATCTTGATCCCAAAGCTTTAAAGAATTGTGTGAATTTTCCTCTGTTATTGTGAATCTCGGAGGTGAGTAAATTGTTGGGATCACTAAGTTTGAATTAAATTCTTCGAAACAGTCATTGCCTAAAGGTGATTTTATCGCAGCTCAGACATTAAGAACGGTTTAAGTCGAGATTTGATGAGAGTAGCTGAGCCTCCACATGCTCAGTCTCTGGGGTCTTTAGTATGATAATTATCCTCGTATTGAGAAAAAAACTAAAAGTTATTAGATAAGTCTCAGAAACCAGCATTATATCAATATTCTTTACAGAAGCCCAAATATAGAAAGGGAGCATACCTATAATGGCTTCGATGCCCTTTCTGAATCCATAACTAGAATCCTAGAGAGTTGCCCGAATAGCGAAATCGTAGTTGCCGGCGATTTTAATATTCCCAACTCTTCTTGGCTTCACCATTCGAGTCAAACAACTCCCGAAGGCCGTTACGTTGAGCTTTTCGCCGCGCATAACCACTTAGCGCAACTAGTGAATGAACCAACGCACATTCCGTGCATTGAAGGGCAAAGACAGAATACTCTCGACCTTTTTCTAACTTCACACCCTGACAAGTATGAAGTGAAAATACTTGCACCTCTTGATAATTCGGATCACTGTACCATTTCCGCTTCTTTTTCGTACTCTGTACTTCACAGTGTTTCAACACCAGATATGAAACGCTCAGTTTTCATTTACGAAAAGGCTCGTTGGGCCGAGCTCAACGATTTCTTCAAGCATTTCAACTGGAAACTTTGTTTCCTAGATAATAATGTTGATGCTGCCGCATTTCGGCTAAACCTAATCAAAAATCTTGGTTTAACCAGACTTGCAGGGATGCAATCAGATCCAGAGAGGAAGCATTCAGACTTTGGCGTGAAAATAAAAATTCCGTCACTGAACTTCTACGCAAACAGGCGAGAAATGAATGTGCCAAAGTACTAAGGCGCGAAAAGTTTCTTCATGATCAGCGTCTTCGTGCTAAAGTTCTTTCTGCTCCTCGGGGCAGCAAGAGCTTTTGGTCATTTGTTAAAAGAGTAAAGAATAATGCTAGTTCTGCTATCCCAACTCTTATAATGAATGACCAAATATTCACTGACCCGGTTGATAAGGCTAACCTTTTACCTGAACTTTTTGCAAAAAATTCATTTTTGCCGGATAGCGATCAACCACTGCCCGAACTCGAAAGAGTATCTTGTACTATGCCTAAAATACTCTTCCGAGCACGTGCAGTTAAAAGGGTTCTTTCGGCTCTCAACATTAACAAGTCTCCGGGACCGGATGGTATACCAGCACTGGTGCTGAAACAGTGCTCTTCGACGCTAACCAGTCCATTGGCCAACCGTTTTAGCCTTTCGTATCGTGCGGGAGCCTTTCCCTCTTGCTGGAAGGTTGCTAATGTCCAGCCAATCCCTAAAAAGGGTGCAGCTAATAACCCTGAAAATTACCGTCCAATTGCAATCTGCTCTGCGCTCTCAAAGGTGATGGAGAGCATGATCAATTTCCATCTTGTGAACTACCTAGAGGCCAACTCACTTCTTAATGATCGACAGTATGGCTTCCGTAGAAATCGTTCCACGGGAGACCTGTTAGCTCTACTTTCTGAGCGCTGGAGTCGATCCATTCGCAATTTTGGCGAAAGTAAAGTGGTTGCTCTGGATATTTCCAAGGCATTCGACCGTGTATGGCACGGTGCATTGATATCAAAGCTTATTGCATTTGGGGTCGGTAATGACTTCTCTCGATTTATATCGAGTTTTCTCAGAGACCGAAAAATACGTGTTGTTATTGATGGGATCTCATCTAATGAGTTTCAGCTTAATTCAGGGGTACCCCAAGGTTCCGTTCTTTCTCCTTCTCTTTTCCTTATCTTTCTGAACGACCTTCTTGGCCAAACTTTTAACTGTATATACTCTTTCGCAGATGACAGCAGCATTTGTCATTCATTTTCCTTTAATTGTAGGCCAAGCCTCTTGGAGGTTGGGGGGCAAAAGGCGGACAATGAATGACACACTCAATAAAGACCTCTTAACAATCTCCGAGTGGGGTAAAGCGAATAGGGTTGATTTTAATGCGCTGAAGACCCAATGTTGTATGTTGACCCATAGGACCATGGAATCAACAATGTCATCTGTATATATGGGTGGTATAGGTATTGAGGAATCGGATACTCTTGATGTTCTGGGCATGAGAATTCAATGTGGTATTCGTTGGAACGAGCATGTTTTTCAAGTGTCGAAAGAAGCATTCAAGTGTCTTGGTTTTCTAAAACGGTGTAGAAATTACTTCACTCCTTCTGATCTCCTTAAAATCTATACCACTTACATCCGACCGAAAATGGAATACAACTCCCATATATGGGCAGGGGCTTCGAAGTCTATTTTGGAGCTTCTGGACCGTGTGCAAAGGAGGGCGTTGGCGCTCATCAATGACAGTAGGGTATCCAATTCTATTGATTCATTGGAACACCGTTGGAATGTGGGTTGTGTAGCACTGTTCTATAGATATTACCATGGGAAATGTTCTTCTGAGATTAGCGAACTTATTCCAAGTGCCCGAGTTTCGGTTCGCTCTACCCGCTTCTCTAGTAGATCACATCCGTTTGTAGTCTATTGTCCAGTTGAACGCACAACTCATTACAGAGAGAATTCGTTTATCAGTCGAACTAGCCGTATGTGGAATAAACTCCCCGTTCTTGACAGTTATAATCTAATAAAATTTTAGTCAAATATCCATAAACACTACCTCCCTCCCTCCCTGAGTGTTGGTTAACAAAAACAAAAAAACAAAAAAATATTCTTGTTTCTGAGGATCGACCAATTGTTCGAAAATAACAAGCGGAACAGTTATAACGACGATATTAATTTTGCCTCAAAATCACTGGCGAATTTTTCCATAAAAAAATCACGAGCATACCGCATTCCTGAGTATGCATTCTATATCTGTTTACTTTACAAATACCAAAACAAAACTGCCAGTTGCCGCCATTTGCAAAAATCACAGCGTCTTTCCATAGGGTGATATATTTTGGGCCATCTTGTAATTAAAAGATAAAATAAAAAAATAAAAGAATTTGTTTTAAGGTTTCCTTGTCATAATGTCATCATACGATTTAGACGATAAATGCCCTAAATGTCCTAGAGCATAAACAGTTACAATGATGGAGGGATGACCAGCGATAAAGGCTTGAATTGCACTTTTACAATAATCGTTTTGTTCAACTTTTATTTCTTTTAAAAATGGCGAATTTAACCGTTTTAACGATTCACACTTTAAGCCAATATTTCCAAAAATAGCTAAGCTTTTAAGATTCGTGCAATTTTCTAGAATGGGACCCAATAAATCATCGTTCAATTGACAATAACATAAATCGAGAACTTGCAATTTTGAGGCAACATTCAAAACGCATTTTTGATAATCACAGTCGAATTGGATGTAATGAAGAGTTAGTGTTTGAAGTGAACTTTGACAGCATATGGGTTGTAGGTATTTAAATGTTAAATGAGAAGGTAGCGAGTAACCAGCGCTTATGTAAAGACTTTTTAAAGTTTTTCCAATAATTTCCAATTGCCAAGTGGTGAGTTGTGGCGGTGCTGTTAAATTAATAGATAACTTTTTTAACTGGCCGATTCTTTTATAAGCAATGTCATCAATTCTTTGCCCCAGAGAACCAATTAGTGAAAAAGTTTCATTTATAGTTAAATATTTTAAGATTTCCAATAGGCAATCATCGTTTAAGTCCCATAAACTTTTGCTATCATCATCATAATGTGGATCCATCTGAAAAAGTAAATGTAAAATGGAATTGGTTTTAAATTTTGTAAGTACCATTTTCTAACATAATTGGAGTTTGAGCTAGTAGCAAGAATCATATATATGTAGAAGAGGATGTGCAAAATGAAATTTGTTCATCATAAACTGACTAACCAAGAGTGGCAGTTCACAGAATGTTCATGTGAACATTGAACATATTTATGAACAAGAGTGGCAGATCTGAGAATGTTCATTTGGCATATGAAGAAGAAGAGTTGCAATGAGCAGCCATTTTCAGGGTTGCCAAAAAAGTGTTTAAAAACAGAATAAAGAAAAAATGTAGTAGGAGAAAATATGAAACTGGAATTGTTAAAATAGAGGTATATATTATATCGTCGCCGCTATGCCAGAAGGCTCTATATATATTTTGCTCATTTTGAGAAAATTGCAAAATACAATTGAAACGGCTAGCTAAAATTCAAATTATTTTGAAATGCAGTGATACTTTCAAATTATATGTAGTTAATACTTGCCTAAAATTTTGGCAGAACACAGAATGGTTTGTGAAACATTAATATACTAATAACTCTAATATTGTGAATTTTGGATGTAGCACCTTTTGGCATACCACCGACGATATATTATAATTTTTAATAAAAAAATATATGATTCTTGCTTGTACATTAAACGTATTTATTAAAGTGTAGTGCAAAATGAAAAATAATAATAAAAAAATGAATTAAAATCAAACATTAAGTTTGGTGGGGTTTCTAAAAATAGATGGATAAATTGATTGCCTTGGGAAAATTTTGTTTTATTTAGTTGATTGTTTTCTTTTAAAATAAGAGTTAATTTAAAGAAGAAGAAAAATTTATTAAAAACGTTATGTGTGGTGGTTGGTGATAGAAATGAGTGGAGATATGTGTCGAAAGATGTTAAATAAAAGGTCTTATTAAAAAGGTAAACAAATTTATAAATTATTTTTTCTTAATACTATAAAAATATGCAATATAAAAAATATAAAAAATTTGTTTTTTATTTTTGCAAAAATTTTAATAATGTTCAACAATATACGATAATTTTGTATATCCTGTCAACTTGGAAAATATTAAGATTTCTTAGTTTTATGTCGCAGAGTTTGGAATTGGTTTTGTCTTTTTCAGATATCGTTGAATTCTAATCAGAATTGATATTTAAATAATTTATAAAGAAAAGTGTTGTTCATAGAAATGAGTAAATTGAAATGAGTGTTTAAAAAGATTTTAAGTAAAACTATTTTTCGTATTAAATTATGAAAATTAATCTTTCCATTTTTCCATCATATCCTGCTTAACTCCGAAATTGATAAGATTTTGTGTTTTCATTAGAAAATAGTTCAGATAAAATTTAATTCGCAAAGTTTAGATTTTTCCTTCTTTCATACATTGGAAACTTTTAGAAAATTCTAAATTTGCAAATTGATTTTGAATAATTTCGCGTTAAGTCCTAAAACTATTTTTTTTCTTGCGAAATCACTCTTTGCTGTGTTCTCTAACGAAAGATAACAAATTTGTTTAAAAAAAATTCATTTAACAACAAAATCGGCGAAAAAAATTTTTTTAAGCATGCCAAAACAATGGAAACTTCTGTACCAGAGTTGATTAAAACAACACAAATAGAAGATGGTAATAAATAAAATGTGTAAAATCTTAACCGTTATTTAAATATTTAAAGTTTCTGGCATTTGAACCGTTTTTTAAATACAATTGTATTTTTCAATGTTTTTATCTTATAATTAGTGTATCCCAGCACTCGAAATTCGAGTGCAAATTCTAGGAAATATTATTTTTTTCATTCAATTTTTGTCTTCCAATGTTTTTTTTAATTAAAAGGGACCTATAGTCAGAAAATAAGTTTTGGAGAGAAACGACTTTGAAGTTAATAAGTTGATTTTGAATATTGAATATTTAAATGAGCCTAAAGGTATGTTAATCAATTTTAAGAATTCACGATTCAACACAGAATGTCGGATATATAATTTAAATCATTCGCGTTAACAGGGTGCACCGGTGGAAGCGGTTGCAGCGGCATGCGCAAAGAAAAAAGATGAGGCAGAAGTGGCATGCTCGCCAAATGAAATTAAAATGGTAAAGAACCCTGTCCTATATCGCCATAATTCGAAAAAAGGTGAAGCCATGGATGACTTCAACGTGTGCGGGGTTACCGTAGCTTCGAACTTCGGCAGATGACTATTGAACGGAGTCGAATAGTGGAAAGGAAGATATATGAGCTGCTGTTCAAGGGTTTAGATGAAAATTGCATAATATACATTTTTTTTTTCATTTTTTAAATTTTTTTTTATTTAAATTTGTATTGAAGTTCCTGAATTGTTTTTTTATTATTATTTTTTTAATTTTTTTATTTATATTTAAGTTTCTCAATTGTTTTTTTTAAATTTTTTATTTCCTTATTTTTATTTATTATACCTATATTTGTGTTTCCTTATTTGCTTTCAATTTCACATATTTTTTCAACCATGTTTGAAAAATTTCATTCCACATAAAACAAATGTCTTATGAAATTTTTCAAATTAAGTTTACTTGATAAAATTGCAAATGTTAAAAAATTGAAACTTTTCTACTTTTTGCCTTTTACAGTTTGTTTTGTTTTCTTATATTAACCATGTGTGTGTGTTTGTTGTTTCTTATTGTGTGCCAATGTGTGTATACCCAGTCAGCATTTTATATCTAGTCTCATTTCAATATCTAGTCATAAAACCAAGATTCTTCATAAAACCGTGTCATAATTTCATTAAATGCTAACTGGGTTTTTATGTTCTTGCTGCATAACAATGCCTGCGTTTTGTCAAGTCAATTGAACTATATTTATTTGCGATTGTAGTAGGCCGTTACAAAATAAAATATATGATACACAAAACACAAGATATAAAGTGGACCCTCGGTTAACGAACGCCCCGCATAACGAACATTTCGCATAACGAACACATTTTTTTTGGAAAAAAGTTTCTCTTAACGAACGAAGTTTCGCATAACGACCAATGAAAATTGCATGTAAAATTTCTGTCTGTGTTTAGCAACGAAACAGGGGAACCCCCGAATACACATTATAGTGCTGTCTGTGTTTAGCTTTTGTTTCATAATTGTGCATTTTGTTTTATTTTTGTGCATAATTGTATCACCTGTGTGCGTAACAAGACGTGTTGAAACATACAAATGTTTTATTTTTAATTTTGTTTTTATAAAAATTGCAAAATAACATACGTAAATGCATTCAAAAAAAGATTCTGAGAAAGAAAAAAATAAAGAAGCCAAAATAACTACACAATACGTATTCATATTCCAATACATATTCAGTTCCTTAAAAAATTTTATACGTTTCATATAACTTTCTTTCAATAAAAGCTGAACTTAAAATATTTTGGTGTATTTTTTCAGTTCTTTAAAAGTATTGATGCATTTTAGGTTACTTTCTTTCAATAAAAGTTAAAATTGAAACATATCAGAGTGTATTTTTTTCGACCTGGAACGCATTATTTTATTTTACATTGATTTGTATGGGAATAATGGTTTTGCTTAACGAACGTTTTGCATAACGAACAAGATGCTGGAACCAATTGTGTACGTTAACTGAGGGTCCACTGTACATATAAAAAAATCATGTGAGTCCGATCACAAGGGAGATGTGTAAACATCTAATAATTAAAGAAAACATCAACATCATATTTTCCAGTGCATAAAAAATAAGTCGATTATGCTGTTTTCTGAAATGCAATTGATGTTTTCTGAAATTCAATTGATGTTTTCTGAAATACAATTAATGATTTCAGCAATTCAAATGATGCTTTTTGAAATTCTATTGATGTTTTCTGAAATACAATTAATGTTCTCAGCAATTCAAATAATGGTTTTTGAAATTCAATTGATGTTTTCTGAAATTCTAATTATGTTTTCTGAAATTCAAATGATGTTTTTTGAAATACAATTGATGTTTTCTGAAATACAATTGATGTTTTCTGAAATTCTATTGGTGTTTTCTGAAATTCAATTGATGTTTTCTGAAACTCGAATGATGTTTTCTGAAATTATATTGATGTTTTCTGAAATTCTATTTATGTTTTCTGAAATTCAAAGGATGTTTTCTGAAATACAGTTGATGTTTTCTGAAATACAATTGATGTTTTCTGAAATTCTAATTATGTTTTCTGAAATTCAAATGATGTTTTTTGAAATACAATTGATGTTTCCTGAAATACAATTGATGTTTTCTGAAATTCTAATTATGTTTCTGAAATTCAAATGATGTTTTTTGAAATACAATTGATGTTTTCTGAAATACAATTGATGTTTTCTGAAATTCTATTGGTGTTTTCTGAAATTCAATTGATGTTTTCTGAAACTCGAATGATGTTTTCTGAAATTATATTGATGTTTTCTGAAATTCTATTTATGTTTTCTGAAATTCAAAGGATGTTTTCTGAAATACAGTTGATGTTTTCTGAAATACAATTGATGTTTTCTGAAATTCTATTGGTGTTTTCTGAAATTCAATTGATGTTTTCTGGAACTCGAATGATGTTTTCTGTAATTATATTGATGTTTTCTGAAATTCTATTTATGTTTTCTGAAATTCAAAGGATGTTTTCTGAAATACAGTTGATGTTTTCTGAAATACAATTGATGTTTTCTGAAATTCTATTGGTGTTTTCTGAAATACAATTGATGTTTTCTGAAACTCGAATGATGTTTTCTGAAATTATATTGATGTTTTCTGAAATTCTATTTATGTTTTCTGAAATTCAAATGATGTTTTCTGAAATTATATTGATGGTTTCTGAAATACAATTGATGTTTTCTGAAATTCTATTTATGTTTTCTGAAATTCAAATGATGTTTTCTGAAACTCGAATGATGTTTTCTGAAATTATATTGATGGTTTCTGAAATACAATTGATGTTTTCTGAAATTCTATTGATGCTTTCTGAAATTCAATTGATATTTTCTGAAACTCAAATGATGTTTTCTGAAATTATATTGATGTTTTCTGAAATTATATTGATGTTTTCTGAAATTCAATTGATGTTTTCTGAAATTTTATTGATGTTTTCTGAAATACAGTTTATGATTTCTGAAATTCTATTTATGTTTTCTGAAATTCAAATGATGTTTTCTGAAATACAATTGATGTCTTCTGAAATATAATTGATGTTTTCTGAAATTCTATTTATGTTTTCTGAAATTCAAATGATGTTTTCTGAAATTATATTGATGGTTTCTGAAATTCAATTGCTGTTTTCTGAAACTCGAATAATGCTTTCTGAAATTCTATTGATGTTTTCTGAAATTCAATTGCTGTTTTCTGAAAATCGAATAATGTTTTCTGAAATAATATTGATGTTTTATGAAATTCTATTTATGTTTTCTGAAATTCAAATGATATTTTCTGAAACTCAAATGATGTTTTCTGAAATTATATTGATGTTTTCTGAAATTATATTGATGTTTTCTGAAATTCAATTGATGTTTTCTGAAATTTTATTGATGTTTTCTGAAATACAGTTTATGATTTCTGAAATTCTATTTATGTTTTCTGAAATTCAAATGATGTTTTCTGAAATACAATTGATGTCTTCTGAAATATAATTGATGTTTTCTGAAATTCTATTTATGTTTTCTGAAATTCAAATGATGTTTTCTGAAATTATATTGATGGTTTCTGAAATAAAATTGATGTTTTCTGAAATACAATTGATGTTTTTTGAAAGACAATTGGAAAATGTTTAGAAAATAACATATCATAATTTTTTCACAAATACAATCAGATAAAGTCACACCGATTTACACTTCAGCTCACACCGATGTGTTACGCTGTTTTTGCGATTGTATTGTGAAATAGACATTTATCCCCCTGCGCGTATAGATGTTTACACATCAAAAATGTGAACATTTTCAAAAATAAATGGGAAAAAAACCAAGCATATCAAGCTTTGCGTTTTATATTTCGTTTCCAAAAGAGAAAAATGAAATTTCATTCATTTCTTTGTTTGTTTGAATTTTGTTGCGTTAACATAAAATTTTCGTTGCATAATTTTGAATATTGAGAACAATTATTTGTGTTTATTGACTATTTCTATTAGCATAATTTAAATTTTATTTTGAGATTGATATTTTCAGAACAACCAACAGTTTGTTTTAAAACTACCAAGACCAACGTTGTTGCTTTAATCATTTAATTATTCTTAATCCACTCGACCATTATACCATTTTATTTAAAAAAATATTATTGAAAAATATACTTTAAAATGAAAAGAACTTTCGAGTCTGGCGCAAAAAACGACTATGAAAAAAAATTGAAATGAGGGAAAATGAAAAGCAAAGAAACTCCCTTGCATGAATTATGTCTAGGGATGGAAATGTTCCATCTACCAGTGGTGCGACGCACAGTGGACCATTTGACGAGAAGGCGGTCAAAAATCTGTAACTTTTGATTAGATCGGAATTTTGATATGCGATTTTTTTTGTTTGGTAGGTGAGACTTTAGCCTTTAAGTTTTGCTATAAAACGTAATTCTCGACCGAAAATAAAAAAAAGTTACGGAATGTTTAAAATACATTTTCATTTGTAGTTGAATTTTAGTACAAAAGTGAAGTGTTTAAGGGTAAGAAAAGGTTTTTTTAATGTCTTATTTTTTCAGTTAATTTTGCAACTAATACTTTTTAACAATTTTTTAAGTTAATTTTTTCAGAAAATGCCAAACTTTGGCCCCCGTAAACTTTTTAGTCCTAATGTGCACAAGGGACAAAGGTTGTTTTTTTTTTTTTGAAAGATCCCGAGTTAAAATATGATTTATTAAGCAGCGAAAAAATATAATTTATTAAACAGCGATCGTAAAAGTTACCTTATATTGGTTCAAGATAGAGAAGTTTCAATGAAAAAAACTCGTATGTTTTTGCTTTAGTTAAATTTTTTTTTATTGTCTTTTTAAATATTTCTATATCAATTTTTATGGTAAATTTATGAAATATAACAATTTTTATTGTAAATTTACAAAATATAATCAAGAAAATTTTTTAACTATATAAAAAAAAGTGTAAGTTATTGTTAGTGTAATGAAAAAGTACTTTAAATCAACCAATTTTAGTAAAAATTTCTTCTAACTAGCCTTGATTTTCATTTTCTAGAAGTTGTTTAGCTTCTTCGTCTAATTCAATAGAGGTAGTTTTCCATTTTTGACGAATGTTGGACATATATGGATCTGAAGTGCACAACAAAATAGTGATAAGGTCTTCATTAGTTCAACATCTGGACATTTTCCTTGTGTTGTGGTCGCGAAAGAATCTGTAGTCTTTGTTCCTTTTTTTTTGCGCTTCTTCAGATAGATCTCCTATTGGTAGTATATTGTTTTGAATTATTTGTTCCCCATGGTACAAAATTTTATGTACTGTGGATGGCATATATCTCCAAGAGTATTTTTCATTATAAAGTATAGCTGTTTTATTGGCGTACTCTCCAAATTTTTTTGCATTTATCTTTCTGCTGCATGCTAGAACTTGTAATATGATTTTGAATCGTCTTATTAATTCATGATCTACACCTGTGATAGATGCTGCAGTTTCCGGATCAAAAAAAAATCTCTTGCAGTATTTCCATCATTTGTGTTTCCTTCCCCTTGTTTTGGTTGGTCGATTACGATTTTTTCTCACTGCTCCATGAAACGTATTCTAGCATGAAGAGGGGACATTCCGAATTCGTAGGCTTTCTTAAAACTATCGTCTTCTGGTGGGGGTTGTCTTAATTGACTTGATGTCTTTTGGCATATAATGCAGCTTGACGTTGACTTTGTTCCAGTTAAAGCTTGTGCAACTTTTAAAATGTACTTCAATGTCTTGGTCATCAAATTTAAATATTACTGGTTGAAGTTCCTTAATTTGATCTTTTATTTTTTGAATTTCTTCAGTTATGACATCTTTGGTTTCCTTTTTGAATGCAAATTTTATTGGTCTGCAATACTTTGTTGAAGAAGGAATTTCATTTTTCCATATATCAATTTCTGTTGCTCTACTAATTGACGGCTCTAAGACGCTATACCTTTTTGTTAAGCGCAATGGAACGAAAGATACCATAAATAAATTAGCATCTGATGAATTTTCGGCATTAAATTGCTTGTATTGTTTCTGACCAGAGGATCCATCACATCCCCATTTAGAAATTAAAGTAATGCTGCCATTACCAATTTTTTTTTAAATGATCAGTATCAAGCGTATTTAGCAATCGTTCTGCAGTATGTTCAAGAAGATCTTGCAAATTTATTTCTGCTGATGTTGAAGTGACACTAATAGCAGATTGTGAAGGTAAGCATTCTTTTTTGGCAGAAACTAGATCTCGATACTCTGGAAAAATCCCACAATTCTTTTCATTGGTTCGCTTCCGCAATTCCTTATATTGATTTTTGGTCAATTTCAAATCCAAATATAGGGCGAACGCTTCTTCCGGCGCAAATTTCTTATCTTCAATTGGTGTAGGAATGCTTTTCAAAATCCTCTTTGTGCGCCTTGGGCTCGCTTCTACTATTTTTTCAATTATTTCAATTTTATTTTTTTTATTTTGTGTTGTTTGAATTTGGTGCAAAAATTAATCCTTAATAATTCTTTGAGAAATTTCTTCACTGATATTCTCCAGCTTGCGCCTTCGAGATCTTTCACTACATCCGTCTATTGGTTTTGCTGGTCGACCCTTTTTTCCACTTTCGTTGGCAGTTGTAGATGCACTCTCAAAAATAAGTTCCTTTATTAACCAGTCTTGGTAACGTTTGTACATCTTTCGATGCGAAATTAGTAATTTTTCCTTTGTGCATTTCAATGTCTTCTAGGTTACAATTCATAAAGAAGTCGTTCCTCACTATGTGCAAAATTACATCGTCTACATCATTTCGTTGAAAATAAATATCTGCCAGATCTCTGTAACAGTACTTAGCCATTGCACAAATTGTAATGAATAATAATTGTGGAAACATTATTATAAATACTCTTTCTTGCAATTATGTAAAATAAAAATTTTTATCTTTTATTACCGCTTTTAGAAGCATAAAAAACCCACACCCTAACCCCTTCTAAAAGGTGCATACCTGCTCATATCTTAAAGGGCTATGTCGCAATAGTTTTTTTTTACCATTTACCTGTTATTTAAATTGTTTCTCATTTTGTCAGGTATTTAAACTATATAACTCTAATTCAGACTATTAATGTTTTTGAAAGATACCTATGTAAATGTACCTGTAGCAATTAAGCGCATTATATCTCAACCCTTTTTTATAAGTATATAACAACTCCTGACAACTCTACCGACACGCAAAAAAATACACCGCGGTGCACCGGTACGACCAACTTTTGTATTCATAACACTCAGACGGACGGACGGACATCGTTTAATCGACTCAGAATGTGTTTTTGAGTCGATCTGTATAATAAAAGATGGATAAAGGTCCAATATTTTTGGCAGTTACAAACATCACCTCAAACTTAATATATCCTAACCACATAGTGGACAACTTTTGTATTCATAAATTTTGCAGAAAATATGTTACCTGGGTCAGAAAAATTGTTCTGGTGCACACGGGCGGAAACTGGCGGGTGTATAATGGGGTATAGGAGTATAGGGGAGGGTTCGGACTATAGAAAAGTGCAAGATTTTTTCTGACTGATTTTGACTGGCAGGAGTTATGCTCTATTAAGTAGGAGATTTTCGGAAAATTTAAAAAAAATATTTTTAAAAAAAAAAATTTTTTTAAATTTTGGAATGACTCAGTGATTTTACATTTTTAACGTTAATAGCATGGAAGTCACAAAATTATACAAAATTTATTTCACTTCAAAATCTTTTAAATCAAAAAAGTTGCATCATTCAAAAATAAAAATTTACAATGAAATTTTTAATTTTAACAAAATACTGAGAAAGCCCATTTTCGAAGACCCTGTTCGCTTTGATATAGTAGAGATAGAGTCGCAATTTTTTGGCTCCCGAGGTTTACTAGTATTTACTTACAAATGAATAACATAACTTTAAAATCGGTAACAAAAAAAAAAAAAAAAAATGATTTTTGCCGCCTTCTCAAAATATGGTCCACTGTGCGGCGGCAGATAAAAATGTTTCACTACCAGTAATAGCTGATAACGATGTTAACCTTTCATATAGGAGTATTTGTGTAGAAGGTGCAAGTGATAATTGCGTTGCCATACCAATGACATAGAGATTGAAATTAAGAGTGAAGTAATAGAATTCACAAATACTTATCCTAACTTTACTGACATTAGTTTATGGCCAAAAATAATTAGTAATGATTTGATTAAACATTGTATTTGTACAAAACCCAAAAATGTGGGAGATTTAGAATCTTCTAAAAAATGTTATAAAGATAATAATGATCAACATATATACCGAAAATTAAATGATGTACATTTTTATATGACTAAAATAAATGGAGCTCAAGAGCGAAGATAATGTTTGATTTATTATGAAACAACGAAATCTGTTTATTGCTTTGCTTGTAAATTATTTAGTAAAAAATCTAATGTTTTAGTTTCAGGATATTCCGATTGGAAAAATATTGTAGACGTTTTGAAAAGACATGATGAGTCGAAAGAACATAAAAGTTGTATGTGTGCTTCCGTTCGTCGTGCTAAAATAAGTGGTCGTGTCGATTCCAAACTTTTAGAAGTAATAGAAAAAGAGGCAATTTATTGGCTTGAGGTATTAAAACGAGTCGATGCTACAGTTAGACTAATTCTTCGATATTGAATGCGGTGATTTGACCCCAGACAATTTGCAACCCAGTGTAGAAAAGCAGTACTTGGGTCAGTCATGGATTTTTCAAGAAGACAATGATCTCAAGCACACTGCAAAAATTGTCAGAGAATGATTGCTCTATCACGTGCCAAAACACCTGGGACACCCTCCCCAATCAGCGGACCTCAACCCCATTCAATATTTGTGGGAACACCATGGTCGCTTAAATCTGTTTCAATGGATTATATATATATATATATATATATGTTCCTCTAACTCCCACTGGAGCATAGGGCGCCAAATGGATTAATGGCACAAAATTGATCCTTGAGTTACAAATTTGGAATCGTTGCCTCGAATATTAGAAGCTGCCATTAAGGCAAAAGGAAAACAAACACAATATTAAAATCTTTAAATTCAATTTAAACTTTAATTTATTTAATTTATTTAACTGTACACTTTCTCCTGACTCGTAATATTTGGTGTATTATTAGTTTTTGTTATACAGTTTTTTATTGGAAGCACGTTTGTATTGTTTTTTTTTTGTAGATTGAATGGGAATTAAATACCACTTACAAAACTATTTAAATGTTGAATTTAAAATAAATACAAACACCCGAAATAAAACCTTGCATATAAAGTTTGTAAGTGTACAAATTCTTGTGACTCTGACTGTAGATATATTGCACATTACATTACATATTAAAAAAATTAAATGACTCTCAAAATGTTAAAATTTCATTCATTTTTATTTTCAGTCTCTCACTATCTATAATATTAATAGGCTAGGCGATTTCTTGTTACCGATGTTTTGTTCTACATTTTTATCCGGATTATGACCAACCGTATATTATTTGAAAGGTATTTTTTTTTAGCTGTTCACCAGACTTACAGATTTTTAATTCTTTTTCTTTATTTTGAGTAAATTGCATTTAAAGTTGCTACTAACACATACATAAAATTATACATCCCAATAAACATTTTTGTTTGCTATCAACTTGAGGTGCATTTGAGATCAAATACATTTCTCAAATCTCCAACGTTAATTCTCAAATGCACCTTAATAGTCCGATTATAGTCTTCTCAACTTAAAAGGCACATTTTTTATACGGCGATTTTCTTAGTTATCAAATTGAGAAATTTGTGATTCTCAACTTGATAGCAAAGAAATTTCTTCAATCGGTATCAAATGGAAGGTACGGAATTACCATATTAAAAAAATTATACTAATTTTAGAAATGAAAACAATGTGCTTTTTTTAATGTTTCAATTTAATTTCATTACATATTTAACATTATTATGTACATATTTAACATTAAATGTACATATTATGTACATTTTTTAAAATATAGAATTAAAAATAAATGAATTAATTATTTGTACATTTTATGAATATTAATATTAAATATGTAGAATATGTAGAATATGAAAAATTCGACAAAAAGCAGAAATAATTAAAAATATATCAATTAATTATTTGTACTTTTTTGGCATTTTTTAATTTAATTTATTATTTATGACATATTTAAATAATATCTCAAACTTAACACAAATCATATTCAAGTTGAAAAAATGTTTGGTCTCAAGTGGAGAAAAGTGTTGGATATCCAATTGAGAGTAAAAATGTTTCTCAAAGATTGGTAAAAATGTTAAGTCTCAACTTGATGTCAAGTTGAAAGCAAACGAGGAGAAAAATTGTTCAACTCAAGTTGAGAATTACATTTGACATCAATTTGAGAACTTAACTTTTCTCCAACATTGGAGAAACAATATTTCAAAGCATACTGGGATATGGTATGTGAGTGCTTATACAATTTGTTAATGTGTTTGTTAATGAGTTTGTTTTCTTCATTCACAATAGTGCTGGTTTGTGAATTGGAATTGGATAAGTTGAAAAATAAAGTTGTCTAGAAATTGTACTCGAATTTCGAGCGCTGGAATCTGCTAGTTTAGATTTAATGAGTTAATCAAAATGCAAATATTGATTTCTATACCATTTCCAATTTAATTTCAAAATTTTGAAAATGAATTTCAAATGCTGTCCAACAAACAATTGCCATAGTGGGCTCCTATGTTCGAAATATACTATCTCACAAAAGTATCAAGGAAATAAGATTTTTTAGTAAAAACGTTTATTATTTAACAATTTCGTGAGATCTTATATTCAATATAACTTATTAAAATAAAACAAATAAGAGTGTTAAATTCGGCTGTGCCGAATCTTTGATACCCTCCACCTCTTGATAATAAATTTAAATGAAAAAGTAAACAATTTGATAAACTTAATACCAAATTATTTCAGCTAATTCTTTGGGTTGGTTTTCGTCTTTTCTATTATTTCGGATTTATTTCGGTGTTTGCTTTTTGGTCATCGTGGTTGCTGATCGGCATGCATTTTGGTTATATACCTATATGCATGCGTTTCCGGTTATATGACATAACTTCTCTTTTAATTTAGTTTTTGCTAATTAAATAGCTCGCCCTATTAATGGTTGTGTAGGGTGGCTATATGCATTAAATCGTGCTAATTGGAGATGGCTGTCTAGTTTCTTTTAACTGGCGAAATATTTTTTCATTGCGGTCATGTAGGTCGGATGGAGTAACAAATAATAACCAAAAAAAAGCTCTCACAACTTTTTTATTAAAACATTGCCATATTTGGAAAACATAGAGAATAAATTTATAATAATAAATATTCAAATTAGGGATGCCAAACGCAAAAAACCAAATGTCCCAAACATTTTAAATAAAATAATTTGTTATCTTTATTTTCTGAAAAACTTCAAATTTTTATCCAAAAAAAATTGTGAAAATTTCTATATAAATAACATTCTCATCAAATTGCGTTTATTTATGTAACAGTTTTTATGTTCGCCATTCTTAAATATCATTTGACGTTTTCTAAAATTTATTGAGTTTAAATTAATGTTTTCTGTTGTCCGATTCTGTAAATTTCAACGATCCTACAATCGCAAAATATATCGACAGCTATTGTGTTTGCACTAAGGATTAAGTGATTCATTAAGTACATACATCTTAACGACAGTCGACAAATCTATTTTTCTATTTATTTAAATTGTAAACGAGTGGCATCTTTGTCAAAATAAGCGAAAAACACAAAGAATAGAAAAAAACAAATTACTTCGTGTTTGACATAATGATTTTATGTTGATGTTTAATATATCTATTTTTTTTTTACTAATATTTCTGTGTATTTATTTGAAAATTAAATAATGAATTAAATATGCTATTTAATTTTTTTATTTATATAAAAAAGTTTTTTTAATTAAAGCATATTTTCACTATTTTATGATTTTTATTTATGTACGACGACATTTCAACCTAAAGATTTAAGTTTTTATCGATTGAATAAACAATACAAAAATTGTTGTCGTTCAGATAACAACAACAGCTGACTTTAACAATAGCGAATATCGTTTAAAAATTTTACTGATAATTTTGCTATTTTCTTTTTTTTTAACGATTCGACTATCGTTAAAATAAGTTACTGAAAAGCTATTAATTTCTCCTGAAGCCAATATTTTTTTTTAATGTAAACATTTTTTAAATGTAAACATATTTGGTGTTTTTTTTTTTTGAATTTGATGCAATTGATGTCTTCTAAATTTAAAATTATAATTTCCGACGTTTTGATATGATTTTCTGAAATTCAATTAATTGTAAATTATAATTGGAAATTTTTAATTCTAGTTTTTAGTTATTTTATTTTCTTAAATTTGAATGGAAAATTAAAAAAGTGCAATTTTGTATTTATGTGAATAATAATGTTTTAGTAATTATAAAAAATTTTTAAAAATTAGATGTAATCGCAATCAGATATTTTGTAGGTAAAGCAGAATAATAATTCTATGTAACTATGTAGAACTGTTTTGAAAGCAAAGAACTCATTGATGAACTCGGTAACTCTATTTTGTAAAGACATCAAAAAGTTAATATGCCAAACTTATGTTCATATTTGTAAAAGAATAATGAAAAAACGTATGAAATAAAAGACCAGCCCGTGAATACTCTTAACATTGTTCTGTATAATATCTATTTGAAAATATTGACATTCATGTTAAAATAGAAATAACTATTGCAAAGCTAATTAGAACAAAAATTGTGGCGCCATCTACTGTGGCATAGTCACGCTGAACAAAATGAAGTGACACTCTGTTAATGCAAAAGAAATGTATATTCCCCATAACAAAATATTGTAGAATTTTATGTAAATAAAACAATATACCGATTTATTTCTAACATGCAGTTGTTATGGATATACATATATATAATATATGTATATTATTTGTATTATTTAATATGTTCATGTATGTATATGTAAATATTAAACACAAAAAATACAACATCAAACGTTATTTTTGTGTTTTTCTCTTTAAATAAATTTATACATAAAATTTTTTTTTGCTAAATTTACATTGTTTTTTTTTTATTAACAACTAGGTATTTATTTTAGCATTATTTGCTTTAGATGCTGGTGAATTTTTATTAACTCGTAGTGTCTGCTTGTCGAAAAAATTTTGGATCGATTTTAACCCCTTTCCCGTGACCCATTCGATCTGAAATTTTGCAGGCAGGCTCGTGGTAATAACAGAAATGATCTAACAAATTTTTTTAGTGATGCCAAAACAATGGAAACTTCTATATTTTCTACCAGAGTTAATAAAAAAATGTACAAAGGGTTAGTTTTTATTTTATTATTACCACAACGACCACAAAAACAACAAGTCCAGCTATGACAACAACACAACATTTAGAATAACAACAAGAACAATATAGAAACATATTTTTAATTTTTTTTTTTACTTTTTCAGAGATTTCCCTGGACCTGTTCCACCGATTTTAATGATTTTTGAAACAGGAATCTTCCCATGAATTTGTGAATCATTCTCACTAAAAATGATGATTGTAGCTGCACTATTGAGGGCGTGATCGTGACAAGAACAACATAGAAAATTATATTTTTTCAAGACTTTTTTTAGTTCTTCATTCAAATCTCGGGCCCTAATCGACCGATTTGGACGATTTTAAAAAGTAAAGTTTTCAGGATGTTAGTGAATCATTTTTTATATCAACGAGCATCCTAGCTGCCCGATTGATGCCGTCATCGTGATTTCCACAGACGTACAGACGGACATCGCTATATCAACTCCGGTTGTTATAAGGATCACAAATACATATATTTTATGGGGTCCAAAATTTTTTTTCTAATTATTACAAACGGAATGACAAACTTATATATACCCTCTGCACACTGGAGTGGAGAGTATAAAAAAGTACAAGCAAGAATATAACATATTAAAACAAGTAAGAGTGTTAAATTCGGCTGTGCCGAATCTTTGGGTTCGAGTATCAGTTTAATACTGTTGCAAATATTTTACCATAAATTTTAATACCATTTAAATTGAAAGTTAGTTGATTTTCTTTTTTAACCAGTATTTACTGTAATATCTTATGTATTGCTATTTTTTACATTGGGGAAGGTTTAATAGTATAACTCTTTGCTTGGATTCTCATTGCATTGGTTTCACAGCAAAGGTATATATGTAAATTAACTTTTCACCAAACAAACTATCTACTGCTTTTGGTTACTGATGAGGGTTGGTGACTCTTCCCGAAACAGCTGTATAACCTGTCATGCAGAATATAGATAAATTTTTGAAACAAATGTGTCAATGATTTTTACTTTATTTTAAAGTAAACACATTTGATCTTGAGCCTGAAAAAATTTTTTCAAACTCAATCATTGAAGAGATCAAAAACAATATTTTTACATCTATAATAGGCGATTTCTTGTGACCGATGTTTTTTCTACTGTTTTATCCCGATGACCAAATGTGTATTATTTGAAAGGTATTTCTTTTTGGCTGTTTTCCAGATTTACAGATTTTTAAATTTTTTCCTTCATTTTGAGTAAATTCCATTTAAAGTTACTACTTACACATATGTACATAAAATTATACATATACTATGGGTGTGTTTATTAAATTTGTTAATGTGTTTGTAAATGAGTTTGTTATCTTCAGTCACAATAATAATAAACCAAAAAGTGTTGGTTTTTGAATTGGCTAAGTTGAAAAATAAAGTTGCCTAGAAATTGCACTCGAATTTTGAGCGCTGGAAACTGCTAGTTTGTATAAATATAAAATAACAAATAAGAATAATTATTTTTTTCTATCCGAAATATTGCATTATTTTTCTATTATTAGAGTATGAAAATTATTAATAGCTAATTGTAAACACATTTGAAAGTGAAGAAGCAGAATCAATTTCAAATCATTTGTCTCATGAGCCCATAATTTTTGCAGGAATCTGTTTTAAATTTTTTAAATTAATGTTGCTAAGTGTGTTTATTAACAGTATTTATTTACGCGATTTTCTTTGAAATGTATTTACCGTGTAAAAAAGAGCTGTGTGTAGATTGGGTATTCGTAAATTTTTTATTCCGCCTGAAAGAATTATTTTGATCCTTCTGCCAATAGTTCATGAGGTTGCTAATTTTTAGTGAAAGTGATTCATTGGTATCCTGAGCAGGTCCCAAAATTTCAATGAAAATTTAAGAAAAACTCTAGAAAAACATGAATTTTCTATGTTGTTATTGCTGTTATTCGAAATTTTGTATTTTGTGTGTGATTGTTGTAATTAATACTGTGTTGTGTTCGTTGTGTTTGTAGCATTTACTTCGTGATTGTGTATGGATTTTTATACTATACGTGTCATATTAGCTGAGGCCGATATTGTCACCCTTTTATAACTTTATCCCAAAATAAATAATAAAGATTAGGCGCAGGTGAACTTAACACTCTTACCTGTTTCACATACAATTAATTTCAATTATGGAATAAAAGAGTAAGATTTGGGGGTTTATCGCCGCATTCGATATAGAGTAAAATCAATCGCAATTCCATATTTTGGTTTATTATTTAAAGAAGAGGGACAAACGTGAGACCTTATTTCACTTTTACTCTTAACCAGGGAAAATAATTTGTTAAAATGAACCACTTGATTCGCTCTCAGAATCATGATTGTGAACCTTGGTGTTCAGACGAGTGTTCTTGTTTCATTTTGACGTTTATATTTTTTGTGCAAATATTTGAAGACATCCTTCTACACTTTACGTTTCACTATTTCATTTTTTCCACTTTTATTTGAATATATATGGGGGGTTTCATGTCAAGTGCACCAACTTTTGAAACCGATGTCATCCGATCGGTTGTCTTCCAAGGTTAGTCCTATTGGATAGTAGTTTAGACACAATTTTTCAATAAGATCGGTCCAGATCTCTCTGAGTTAGAGGGGATCAAAATTTGACATTTTGGCCAAACAGGTGTTTTTTCTCATCCATGTAACTTATTACCTATTGTTCTTACAAAATTTTCTCCCAAATAGTTTAGATTGCTATTTCTTCAATATTACGGAAAAAAATACTTTAAAAAAAAAAAAAAAATTTTAGACTTTTTTTTTGCTAAATAAAAGCATTTTTTGCCTTTTTTCAAAAAGGGCATTTTTTTTCTTCTTTTTTTCATAAGAAAGCTTAGGATTTTTCCTTTAAGAGCTTTTTGGTCGCTTAGTGGGATGGGAGTGGGATATCTATCAAAATAAATGTTTTGTAACTCAAGACAACGGTTTTTCAATTTTTCACAAATGCACTATTTTGAATTTTTTCCTATTTGTGTGTAAAACCTTACAAATAAAACTTATACTGAGAAACTAGACAAATTAACCTTTCCGAAGGTATGTAACATACCTTCATAACATAACAGAAGAGAATGGTTATCTGTAACCTGAAAGAGTTATTTGCAACATTTCAATCTGAACAAGAGGATGTTAAAATTGGCTTCACGAAATTTACCCAAATGAGGCCAAAACATTGCGTTTTGGCAGGAAGCAGCGAAACTTATACAGTATGCGTTTGCATTTACCATGAAAATGTTAAACTGATGTTGAAGGAAATCAACTTAAAGTATTTAACAGATGATTCGGCAGAAGATTTACACGATTACCGCGATTGCCTTAAATTGACTATGTCTCCTAATGCAACAACTACTTGCCACTTAGGTGAATGTTCCAATTGCCCGAAAACCACATTCATCAAAGAAAATTTAATCAACTCTTTAGATCGAGAATATATAGAGGAGGTCAAATTTGATTCTTGGATTCATACTGACAGATGCACATTGAAAACAATCATTTTAAATGTGGATGATTTTGTGGAAGAAATGTGTACAGGATTGCTAAACTTGAGAAACCATGACTTTTTAGTCATATAGCAATGGTCATTCTTCAAGGATTTGAAGATACATTTAAAGTCTGGTGAATTCGCTATTTCATATGATTTCGCAGAAAACTATAAATATGTTCTTCAGGATGCCATACAAGCATTCCACTTCAATAACGACCAAGCAACTATATTCACAGTAGTTATTTACTACATGAAAGATGAAAAACTGGAACACAAAAGTATGGCAATCATATCCGACGATTTAAAACATGATACCGTTGCAGTTTATGAGTACCAGAAGAGAATACTAAAATTTCTAAAATCTAAATTTACAGTAAAGAAGGTATACTACGTTTCGGACGGAGCTCGTCAACATTTTAAAAACAAAAGTAGCTTGGCAAATCTTATGGCCCATGAAAAAGATTTTGGAATGCCAGCTGAGTGGCATTTTCATCCTACTGCTCATGGTAAAGGAGCATGTGATGGTATTGGAGCAAACCTTAAAAGAAATGCAGCGAAGTAAAGCCTCCAGTGCTCTCATCAAGATCGCATCTTAGATGCGACTGCTTTATTCCATTGGGCAAAGAGTTATTGTAAAGAAACTAAAATAGTTTTTAGTAGCAAAGAGGATCATCAGGAAACATTGAAAACACTGAAGAGCAGATTCGATGCTGCGGTAACAATCGATGGCACAGCTCAATACCATGCTTTTATACCGCTTGTCGATGGAAGACTCAAGTTGAAAAAGTTTTCTGCCTCTATTCAATGCGATTTCTTTCCAAAGACAACAAATAAAACAGCAGCGAAATCAACAGCTGAACCTAGTAACGCCAAGAAAGGATTGACAAAAAAACGTAGTAAATAAAGGCGACAAAAAAGCTGGATGAAAGACTGGATTTTTAACAAGTGACAAAACTCAAATACTTCATCAGCTACAATAAATTAAGTATAAAAATAGTTATGATATAAATGGATCTAATGCAATTAAGATTAAATTTTAATAAATTATTTATCTTTTTATTTTTAATATTATTATTATTATACATAAATTTAATTATTATTAAAAATAAATAAAAAATAATAATTTTTCAACATTTCTATAGAAAAAAAGCGATTTTTTTCCTGAGTTAACATATTCTGGGTATTACAGTATCGAGGGTATAAAATTTTAGTTAGGTATGTTATATACCTTCGGAAAGTATAGTTTGTCTAGTTTCTCCGTATAAGTTTTATTTGTAAGATTTTAGACACAAATAGGAAAAAATTCAAAATAGTGCATTTGTGAAAAATTGAGAAACCGTTGTCTTGAGTTACAAATCATTTATTTTGATAGATATCCCACTCCCATCCCACTAAGCGACCAAAAAGCTTTTAAAGGAAAAATCCTAAGCTTTCTTATAAAAAAAAAAAAAATGCCTTTTTGAAAAAAAAAGGCAAAAAATGCTTTAATTTAGCAAAAAAAAAAAAAAAGTAAACAAATTTTTTTTTAAAGTATTTTTTTCCGAAATATTGAAGAAATAGCTATCTAAACTCTTTGGGAGAAAATTTTCTGGGAACAATAGGTAATAAGTAACATGGATGAGAAAAAACACCTGTTTGGCCAAAATGTCAAATTTTGATCCCCTCTAACTCAGAGAGATCTGGACCGATCTTGTTGAAAAATTGTGTCTAAACTACTATCCAATAGGACTAACCGATCGGAAGACATCGGTTTCAAAAGTTGGTGCACTGGACATGAAATCCCCCATATATATGTAAATATATACTTTTTATTTGTTAAGTGTTTCTATTTATTTTATTGTACAAATTAATTTTTTGTTTTTTTTCTTTGTTTATATATTTTTGACAGCTAGTTCAGATAAACTACCGATAGTTTCTTATCAAACTTGGAGATGACACTCAATGTTTCTAGGTTCAAAACTAGGTTCATTTTGAACCAAGTAGATTCGCTCTCAAAATTTTGTATGGCGAATCATGTAGATTCAATCATGATTCTGGTGCGAACCGTGAATGAGAGAGCGAACCGCGAATCTTGCTGTCCGTGTGAACATAGCCGGACTGTTTTACTTTATTTCTCTCCAATTTCTTTCTTTATTGAATCTTTCAGAAGAAATATCTTAGAATGTTATGTTAATGCTTTTTTTAAAATGGTATTTTTTTATAATGGTAATTTCTGCTAAAAAAAGAACTATTTAATAAGAGATTATTTTTGAAAAATCTTCTTTTTCATAAAAGATACATTTTAATAAAAGGTACTTTTTAATAAAAGGTAATATTTAATAAAAGGTGATTTTTAGTAAAAGCTATTATTTTGAAGAGTACTTTTTAAATGGTACTTTATAATTAAAGGTACTTTTTAATAAAATTTACTCTTTATAAAAGGTATGTTTTAGATCAAAATATAAGAAATAAAAATGGTATCTCCAACAATATAATCTTATTACTATATTATTTTTGATAATGCCGATATCACTGTTTGTGGTGACGCTGATAGTAAATGTGATTTCGGAATTTGCCCGTTATTAAAAGTCCCTATAAATTACTTTCAATGTTTATATGTGCTAATTAATATAGTTTAGTAGTTCTATTTTAATTATTAATTTGCTAGCAATATAATTCTCATTAATTTTTACATAAGTAAGAATAGCTTAAAATCCTTTCAACTCCTTTTCACTATTTTGTTTATATTAATACTTATAATTAATTTTTCTTCGTAAGCACTACAGAAAAACTCTCATAGGAGTTGTCGTATGTGTTGTTGTCTTCAATTTTGCAGTCTTTTTAAATGCAAACACACTTGATATCATACGATATTTTTTTTTATATTGTTCAATAATAGGATTATCGTGCTACTTAATGTTGAATTAGTGTTGATTTTTCATTATTATTTTTTCAATCGTTGCGACAATAGAACATGCAAGAGGATTAATATTAAACTTGATTTTTCATGAAAATAAACAACAGAAATCGATTAGTTAGAGGATTTTTTTTTTAATTTGAACTACGATTGCAATGTCGCGTGCAGAGACTTGTCAATATATGTATTTTGAAACAAAATTTAAATGGGTACTTTTTATTTGGTGCAAAATATATACAAGGTTGATATTATGCGATAGAAATGTATAAAGAAACTAATATATAAGCCAGTTGCTGCCACACAGATCAAAAAAACCTTTTTACCATGCCCCTTTGCCCGCTGCCAGAAATTTAAAAATCTGGCACCGTATGAATCTGCCTCGTAATCTTTACTACATTTTGCCATTTTCATATGTAACGATGAGTTTCCTCTGGTGGCTGGGCTACGGCTCTCAGTGGTTTGAATATGTCTCAGAAAATTCATTGTTTAGTAACAGAGAATGCGAAATGATTTATGTTATCTTATATATATTTCTCTTGAAGAAAGATTTGAGTCATTGCGTCTCACCTGAGACAGTAAAATTTTTCGTACACTTCGGCTTGTCCACAGATTTTATTATTCAGCAACACTAGAAGAGCGCGAAGACTATCAGCAAGCACTATAAATACTGCATAAATTAAATGTTGTCAACGACGCACTGTGGCTGAAATTTTGATTTGATTTTGGCCAAAAGTCAAAATTTTTTCGTCACCGATTTTTTAAATTTTATCGCTATTTTGTAGCTAATATATTCAAATTAATGTAGCCAGAAAATTAGGTTAAACTATTGCTAGTTGTGGGCGTGGCATGCTGTCAAACTCAACTTTATTTTTAATTTCAGAAAAAGGTGATTTTTTTGTTTAACAAAAATAATGCTTATCAAAAATAATTGGTTACTACTCGCAAGTTATCGTCGATAATGACCTGCGGTCTTCTTTAAAAGGTTGGTAGGATTGCCGGCTTTAGTGTTGTAAGTGCTCACAACCCTACCGTTTAGTATTAGCGGTGTTCTGAAATATTTATTAAATTTCAACTTCTGTGGAATAGAACTTCTAGGGAACAAAAAGGAACAAGAAACGTATACCACCCAAAGAAAGGTGAAAGTGTCCTCTTTAACCATATATATACTTTTGCACAGTATTTAAACAGCCCTATAAGTATACAATGGTGTGTTAAATTTGTGCTTTAGGTATTTTATAGCTTATAATAGTCATTATTTGTTCTATTACCAGTAATGATATCTGCTTACAAAATTCCCCTTTTATATATTTGTAAGTAAGAATGTCAATACACAGAGGATGTAATTCATTTGTAACCGGGTTTTTTATTATCATACCTTTTTTATATAAAAAAGTTCATATCGGATGTTATATTTATATGGGCACTAGGTCGAAAAATGGATCGATCCTGACCATATTTGGTAAGGTGACTTATATTTAAAAAAAATATTAATAAACAAAATTTGAGAAAAATCTGTGCAATATTTTTGTTTTTTGATAGATTTTAGTGAAGATCGGGAAGCAGCTCTATAAGGGGCCTACGACTAAGTATTGTCCTATAGAGATTATTTTTGGACTACTGATTAATGGATATAATAAACACATACAAACTCAATTTGACTGAGATCTATATGACAATTTGGATCTTATGGCAATTTATGTCGATTTCATAGGGTCCGTTTGTATGGGGACTAGGTCTGCACATGGACCGAATTTCACCAATTTCAACAGCGTTCATCCTATGACCGATAAGAGCTTATATATCAAATTTCATCAAAATATATTCATATTTGCAACCTGAAATTTGATTACAAGGTTTACATGGACGCACGGGCGGACAGACGGTCATCGCTAAATTGACACAGAAAGTGATTGATATTGGAGACGGGGTATTTATGTTCTAAAAAATGTTGGGGTAAGAAACTAGTGGGAGTCGTTCAGAGGCATTTTAAGAGTTATGGGAGCAATTTCTTTTATATTTTTATAAGATTTTAACCTTTATATGTGAGCCTCCTTAAGGAATGGAGATAGGCGGTAGGTATATTCGGAAAAAATTTAGGTTCTGCATTTTACCCCTCTAGGAGTGACGCTGTGGCAGTTATGGAGTTTTTTTTTCTTTTTTGCCCCCACTTTGAGTTCGATGAGGAACCACTTGCTATCGTCCTACTCCCATCCTTTGGCTAATGCATATTTTTGTCGAACCTCAAAAAATTAGGGGGTCTAGCGTTTCGAACTCAAAAAATAGTCCACTATACCATAACCAATGTAAAGGAATATAAAATTAGACAATTATTAATAATATCTTGTGGTGTACACAAAAACAATTTAAGAGCCGTCCCACAGTGGGTTAGAGTAGCATGCTTTCTTGGATCAACACAGGGGAGCTATGTTCGGATAATTTTTCGTTATTTTTTAGCTAATACTATTAAAATTAGTGAAAAAAAAACAATTTCCATTTTTCAGACGCACGTTCTGATTTAGTCACCATACAAATGACTGCTATGAGATCGATTTACATTGCCATAATATCCAAATTATCATGTATCGGTCAAAAATTAAAAATTAAAAATTAAAAATTAAAAATTAAAAATTAAAATTTAAAAATTAAAAATTAAAAATTAAAAATTAAAAATTAAAAATTAAAAATTAAAAATTAAAAATTAAAAATTAAAAATTAAAAATTAAAAATTAAAAATTAAAAATTAAAAATTAAAAATTAAAAATTAAAAATTAAAAATTAAAAATTAAAAATTAAAAATTAAAAATTAAAAATTAAAAATTAAAAATTAAAAATTAAAAATTAAAAATTAAAAATTAAAAATTAAAAATTAAAAATTAAAAATTAAAAATTAAAAATTAAAAATTAAAAATTAAAAATTAAAAATTAAAAATTAAAAATTAAAAATTAAAAATTAAAAATTAAAAATTAAAAATTAAAAATTAAAAATTAAAAATTAAAAATTAAAAATTAAAAATTAAAAATTAAAAATTAAAAATTAAAAATTAAAAATTAAAAATTAAAAATTAAAAATTAAAAATTAAAAATTAAAAATTAAAAATTAAAAATTAAAAATTAAAAATTAAAAATTAAAAATTAAATATTAAAAATTAAAAATTAAAAATTAAAAATTAAAAATTAAAAATTAAAAATTAAAAATTAAAAATTAAAAATTAAAAATTAAAAATTAAAAATTAAAAATTAAAAATTAAAAATTAAAAATTAAAAATTAAAAATTAAAAATTAAAAATTAAAAATTAAAAATTAAAAATTAAAAATTAAAAGTTAAAAATTAAAAATTAAAAATTAAAAATTAAAAATTAAAAATTAAAAATTAAAAATTAAAAATTAAAAATTAAAAATTAAAAATTAAAAATTAAAAATTAAAAATTAAAAATTAAAAATTAAAAATTAAAAATTAAAAATTAAAAATTAAAAATTAAAAATTAAAAATTAAAAATTAAAAATTAAAAATTAAAAATTAAAAATTAAAAATTAAAAATTAAAACTTAAAAATTAAAAATTTTAGTTTAATTCTTTAGTTTCTTACATGTTTTTATTATTTTTGTTTTTTTTTTGTATTAAATGAAATTAATTTTAAATTTCCTGTTTTAAATAATTCGATTTTTTTTATCGTATGACTTCTAAGGTTTCAAAACAGGCTATATATTAAATAATGAATTTCATTGGTGTTTTATGAATTACTTAGGGGTTTTCTACTCTAGTAAAAGAAAAATAATGAAATTTTTCAAATAGTAATTAATTCGTCTTAGGGATCATTGTTTTTTATAATCGAAATTGGCCAACAAGAACATCAATTAACTTTAAATTTAATTGGTATTCGGATTTAATGTTTCAGTATCGGCAACAGTTTCAGATTGGTAGCCGTACCCAAAATTGGGTGGAGGGTATCAAAAATTTAACACTCTTACTTGTTTTATAATCAGTTCTAGCCTGTCACTTACATAAAAAACATAAAAATACAGACAACAGCAGCAGTCGCGAGATCGGTATGATTTCTTGGTAATTTCACTGCTATGCATATAAAGATGCATATCTTATAAAAGGAGCAAAACGGCAGCGTACAATTTTGAAATGTAATAGTGAGTTGTACAATCTTTAAAACAAACTACAAATTACGTCACGAATGGACACGAATAATAACTTAAATTATAAAAATTCTTGTTGTTTCTTGCACTTTCAATATAAATAACAAGAACTAGAACACTTTCACACACAATTTGTTACACAAATGTTAACGAAATATTTGCAAAATAACCTGAGCTTGATGGTTTCATAGCAAAGTTGTTTACTTTTGAAATGCTTTTTGAAATAAATACATTTTTACAGAGCGAAATTTTCACTTTTTTCAGTCTTTTTTTGCACAAAATATTTCAATAAAGTCTGGCATTTAAGTTTCACTACAAAAACACCAGAGCATGTTTGATGTTTGACATTCATTTTAACAAGTGATGTAGAATTTTATATACTTTAACCGGGTATAAACAGTTCTGACGATACTTAAAGGCAATTCTAACCCAGTGTACGTCTGTTCAAAATTCCCAGCATAGTACTTTTTTTATAATCTCAGTGTAATAATCCTTAACATTGGTTATATTTAAATGAAAACACAATCAAATCGATAACATGTCTAAATTTCTTAATAATCGAATCTGTAATCAAAATTGAATATAATCATACGTGTTGTTATCAACAAACTTAATGCGCAGATTTTGCTATTGTCTATATTTAAATTAATTGCAAAAGAACAAAATTCAAATCCCTCAGTAAAATAAAATTCTATTTGGTAGTATTTGATTCTACGTCTGTCGTATGCCGTTTGTATGTACGAGTATGATATGTAAGTATATATGTATTTAAGATTGATATCAGTAGAACATAATCAGTTTTCATCAAAAGCTTTACGCATTTCATGTGAATAATGTTTGACGAACGTGCAACTATTGGAGTTCCTTTGAGCCGGCCAACCATTAGCATGCAAAAGATCTGAAAGAAACATATCACATGGACGAGAGACAAACAAAATGCACTGGGGAAGTAGATGAGTGAGTGTTGTGTGCTTTGACATTTTCACTACTAAACTAAATTTTCCACATCGTTAATTTATATTAATATAATTTCTATGTCACATCAACCACCACCAGAAACAATAGTGGAAACTGAACAGAATCTAAAGCTCTACCCATCATATAAGTATAAACATACATCCAAAAGTTCCCACCCTTATTATCGAATATACTGAGACTCTATTACCGATGCCGGCTTTTCATTCTAGTCGCTTTTGCAAGAGGTATTTAGTCAGTAAAATAACATACATACATATGTACTACGTTCGTTCCGTTAGTTGCACAGTGGTGCAAAGGGTTTATTTAACATTATTTTTTTGGGACTTTGTTTTAAAAATATTTCGTCTAACCTGGACTCTGGTCACTGACTACAGTGATCAAAAATATTTGACCTGGACCCATCTTTTATTATACCTATCGACTCAGAGTCAAATTAGCGATAACCGTCCGTCCGTCTGTCCGTTTGCCCGCCCGCAAATATGAATATATGTATATTGTGGAAATTTGTTATATAAGCTTCTATCGGTCATAGACAAATACTATTGAAATTGCTGAAAATCGGTGCATGATCAGAGCTAGTCCTCCTATGAGATCGACTTAAATTACCATAATATAGAAATTATTATAAGATCTCGGTCAAATTGGGGCTTGTGTGTGTTTATTACATCCATTAATCTGTTGTCAAAAATATGCTTTGTTGCACAATTCTCAGTCATAGTCCTCACGTGAAACTGCTTCCCGATCTTCACTTAAACCTATCAAAACAATTATATTGCACATATTTTTTTACTTTGGTGTTAAATTTGTGGCTGTTAAACATAAAATTGACTGTAATGCCACTTTCTTTTCTGAATTAAGAGCAACCTTATCTTATACATAAATCGAAACGTCTTTGTAGTAGTTTTTCACAGCTTAACGGCACACAGTGGCTGAAAATAGTTTTTCATTGGCCAAAATTCTGTAACTTTTGAACCGATCAAAATATTTTAGTTGTTGAACTTGAGTCAGTTTTAATTTCAATAAAATTGATTTGAGTACTTTTTAAGGAATTCTAGGGCAAATTTGAATTTTTAATTTTTTTTGTACTTTTTGCGTGAAATATGAGTTTTTTTTATATATTAAAAAATGTCATATTTGGATATTAATAATAACTAGCAGATTCCAGCGCTCGAAATTCGAGTGCAATTTCTAGACAGCTTTATTTTTCAGCTTAGCCAATTCACAAACCAACACTTCTATGGATTATTATTATTATTGTGAATGAAGATAACAAACTCATTAACAAATTTAATAAAACACAGATAGTATATGTATAATTTTATGTATGTGTTAGTAGCAAATTTAAATGCAATTTACTCAAAATAAAAGAATATACGTTTGGTCAAAATCGGGATAAAACGCTAGAACAAAACATCGGGCACAAGAAATCGCCTAGCCTATTAATATTATAGATTATGAGCATGTTTTGTAATAATGGGATTTTTTTAATTTTTACACTCAAAAAAAAAAAAAAAAAGTAAAATCAACTGGAAATTTTGGTATTACTACTGAAAAATTAAAAATTTGTTGCTGTCAAATTTGCAAATTTGTTTACACTCAAACAATATTTACACTTAAAAAAACGTTAGTAATATTATCTAAAAGTCTTGCTATTACTACAGAAAAATGTATAATTTTTTGCTGTCAAATCTGTTAGTTTTAACAAATTAAATCTGCTGAACATTAGCGCAATGATTCTGATTTTGATATGAAAATAAGGGTTTTTATTTTTTCAATCTTTCTTATTTATTAAAACATTTCATACTTATGTGAGTAAAAAAGATTTTAAAAATAACAAGTAAGAAAATTATAGTCGGTCTAGACCGACTATACGATACTCTATACCATGCGTTTAGAAACCCTATCTCTTAGGCCCAACTAACTGGACATTGAAAATAAGCAAAAACCAAATTTGAGTGGGATTTTTATTAATTTTTTTGACTGCAGATATGAAAAAGTTCATATCGGATGCTATATCTATAAAGGGACTAGGTCCAAAAATGGACCGATCCTGATCATGTTTGGTAAAGTCTCTTGTATTTTGCAAAAATATATACAAACAAAATTTGAGAAGAATCAGTGCAATATTTTTGTTTTTTAATAGATTTAAGTGAAGATCGGGAAGCAGCTCTATATGGGGTCAAAGGGATCAATTTTGGACTACTCATTAGTGGATGTAATGAACGCATACAAACCCAATTTGAGTAAGATCTATATGACAATTTGGATCTTATGGAAATTTATGTCGATTTCATATGGGTAATTTGTATGGGGGCTACGTCTGAACATGGACCGATTCTCACCAATTTCAATAGCGTTCATCCCATGGCCGATAAAAGCTAATATACCAAATTTCATCAAAATATATTCATATTTGCGACCTGCAGTTTGATTACAAGCTTTACATGGACACACAGACGGACGGACGGACGGACATTGTTAAATCAACTCAGAAAGTGATTCTGATTCGATCGGTATAATTAAAGATGGATCTAGGTCAAATATGTTTGGTTGTTACAAACAGCAGCACAAGCTCATTATACCCAAACCACATAGTGGTATAGGGTATAAAAACTACAATAGATTTTAATAGCATTTGTATCAATGAGGGGTTCGGTTGATTATTACGCAAATCTTGATTGCAAATAATCCATATTTTGCTCTTTATTCCTTCCTTCCTTCCTTTTATTCTCAGCTTCCTCTGATAGATCTCCAAGTGGCACCAAATGATATTTAATAATATCTTCTCCATGATAAAGGATTTTGTGAACTGTTCAGACATATTTCTCCATGGGTACTTGGTTGTACATATATATTTCTGCAGTTTCCCTGGCATAATCTCCAAATTTTCTAGAGTCAAGTACTTCTCGGATTATTTGAAATCTTAAAACGAGTTTTAAATCCACTCCTGTTATTTCAGACGCTATTTCTGGATCTGAAAAGAATCATCTTGCGGTATTGCCATCATTTGTATTGTCTGACCGTTGTTTTGGCTGATCTATAATCAATCCAAATTTGCGATATTCAGCTTGAACATGTTTCTTTTTTGAAATTCTGAAAGTCCTTGTTGGTTTCGTTATTCCTTATTGATCCTGAAGAACCGAAATCCAAATCATTACTTATTTTTAGTATGTGTTCCATAAGTCGTATTCCTGCGTGTAGTGGTGATAATCTAAATTCATATGCATCATTATTATCTGGTGATTTTGTCGGGACCTGATTTAATTGGCTTGATGTTGCTTGGCATATGATGCAGCTGGTTGCAGCCTTAGTGTTAGTCAAAGCCTGGCCTGCTTTCCATTTATCATTGTCAGCATTAATTGGCAGCTTACTTCATTTTGCTGCCCATCTAACTGTAATTGTAATGGGTGTAGTGTTGTAATTTGGGCCTTGATATCAGTAACTTCTTTGTTAATGGCATCATGAGGTTCTTTTTTGAATTCAAATTTGATTGGCCTGCACTATTTCGTAGAAGCTGGTGTCTCATTTTTCCAAATATCCATTGTCTGCCTTGTACTAGTCGAAGGCTCTGATGCTTCCAAAATCTTTTTCAATCGCAATGGTACTAATGATACCATGAAAATATCTGAGTCGGAAATATTTTCACATACTACTTGTTTGTATTGTTTTTCTTCCTAGGAACCATCGCATCCCCATTTACAAAAAAGAATTAACTTTGTGTTTCAAGTAGATATTGTAGTTATACCTCTACCAAAATTGTTGTGATTGCAAAAGTGTTTTTTGATGGCAAACAGTCCATTTTAGCAGTGATTATGTGGTGATATGCTGGACACATATTTGAGCCTTTTTCAATCGCACTCAATCTGAGCTGAATATATTGCTGTTTTGTTAATTTCAAATCCAGAAATAATGCTAATACCTCCTCATTTGTGAACTGTTATGCGTCGCTCGGAGTTGGTATACTTTGAAGAATCCGGTTTGTTCTCACTGTTTGTAAAATACTCTTCGGCAAGTTCTTTATAACTGAAGCTCTCCACTTTTTTTTTGAATATTTTTATTTGCTTCTTCTCACAAAAAAGGTAAGAAAATGGCATTAGTGCATTACTATCTAAAATCATATATAAAAAACCCCACTATACAAATGAATTACCTTTGTGTTTTCTTTACTACTTGCATTAGTGCATCATTAGGTAAAATAAAAAGGTATAAAAATGGTATGATAATAACAAACCCAGGTTACAAATGAATTACATCCTCTGTTTATTGACATTCTTACTTACAAATATATCAAAAGGGTGGTGTATTTTGTAAGTAGATATCATTACTGGTAATAGAACAAGTAATGACTATTATAAGCTATAAAATACTTATGCCCGTATTTATAATGAAAACTTATGGAGTATATAGCTTGAGTATTATTTACAATGCACTTGTTGCTGCTTTTGCTCAGATCAACAACCTTTCAAACACTGACTAAGTGTGTCAAAAGAGCTGATGTGTATAAAGTTAAGCAAAACAAAATATATAAATAATTTTTAAGTGCAAACAAATATTTTTTACTTTCGGGATCTTTTAAACATTTTTTTTCCCCATAATTTTCAAATTAAAATAATTTTGTTGTATCAATAACAAAAAAATTAAGGAGTGAAATCGCACAAATTGAAATGTAAACAGAGTTGATTTTCACTATATCAGGTGGCATTAATTACAAAAATATGGTGGCATTAAAAATTTCAGAGTTGTTTTTAAAACTATTAGATGACAACAAAAAATTGATTATAAATAAACTATGTGCTAACTAAAACTTAAGGCTAATCGATTGACTAGTAAGAATCTCGTTGAGCCCGACATGTAAACAGCAGCTAACTTTTCATTATGAATTCGAGGGCTAAAGTACAAGTTTAACACACTATTGTATACTTATGAGGCTGTTTAAATTACCGTAATTTGAAATTTTTTTGAGTAATTTCATTAAAAATGGAAAAACTGCTCTACCCACGGGTCATTACGGGTTCAAAAGTTCATATAGGGTTAAAGAGGGCACTTTCACCTTTCTCCGGGTGATATACATTTCTTGCTCCTTTTGTTCTCTAGAAGTTCTATTCCACTAAATTTGAAATTTGAAAAAATATATGGTAGTTTAATAAATAATTCATAACGCCCCTAATATATAACGGTAGGGCTGTGACCCCTTACAACTAAAGACTACAAACCTATCAACCTTGGTCATTATCGATGATAACATGCGAGTAGTAACGATTTATTTTTGATAAAAAACAAAATCACCTTTTTCTGAGATTAAAAGAGCAGTTGAGTTTGACAGCATGCCACGCCCACAATTAGCAATAGCTGAACCTAATTTTTTGGCTACCTTAATCTGTATATATGAGGTACAAAATGGCGTTTAAAAATTTGAGTTTTGGCCAATGAAATCTAAATTTCAGTCACAGAGCGACATGCATGACACGGTGCACCATCTTGTTGAAAGCAGTAACCATCCAGACCATTTTCACGCATTTTCTGGCAGACATAATGACATAATGAAGAAAAATCATTTCGGCGTAAACAGTCACATTTTGGTCATCAAATGGTATTTCCTGGATCTCGTGTGGATTCTTCTTTCCTCAAATGCGGCAACTTTGCTTGTTAGCGCTGCCACAGAGTGTGAAATAGGCATTGTCGGTCATTTCAATTTGCTTCCGAAACTCAGGTTTAATGTCAACCATTCGAGCGACTGTTTGGTTGTATAGCAAGTGACGTGGCCGGTCTGCCAGCAACACTCTCTGAATCAATTGCACTTCATACGGAAACAAATGCAAATCATCCCTAAAAATAAGCAACAAAATGGTCCCACTTACACCAAAATGCTGCGCGCGGTGACGATTTGGGGTATCGGCATCACTCTCTATTATCGCTGAAGCCAGTTCATTTTGGCGTTGATGACCGTTATGTTTACGATCTACTACTGTCCCGTGCTCAACAAAATTCGAAATTAAATGATAAGCGTTGTTAGACGGTGCTTTTTGGCCACGATATTTTCGACGATGTGCACAATTGAACGACTAATTTCAATGTACAGCGTCACTATTTCGGCGCATTGTTTCTTTTTTTTATATTATTATTAACCAACACTCAGGGGATACCCCCTACAAATGCAGCGCATTGTGTTGATTTCAGGAAAATAGGTTATGGGAAGGAGGAAAGAGCGAGTAGTGTTTGTGAATATTTGCCTTAAATTTTATTAGATTGTAACTGTCCGGAAAGACTTGTGTGGGGAGTTTATTCCACATAGAACTGAAACTTGGGTGCTTGGAATGAGTTCGCTAATCTCAGATGAACATTTCCCCACATTTCGACGATTTTCCAACGAGTCAATAGAGTTGGATACCCTACTGTCATTAATGAGCATCAACGACCTCCTTTGCACACACAGAAGGAGTGAAGTAAATTTTGCATAGTAGAAAACCACGACAACGCTTCTTTCGGCACTTGAAATATATGTTCGTTCCAACGGACATCGCATTGAATTCTCATACCCAGCACATCAAGAGTATCCGATTCCTCAGTACCTACACAAACTATATATACAGATGACATTGTTGAATCCAAGGCCCTACGGGCCAATAAAGCACATTACTACATCTGCACATTAAAATCAACCCTATTTGCTTTACCCCACTCATAGATTGTTAACAAGTCTTGATTGGGTGTGTCATTCATTGTCCATCTTTTGCCCCCCAACTTCAAAATGACTTGGCCTACAATTGAACAAAAATTAATGACAAATGTTGCTGTCCTCTGCGAAGGAGGATATAGGGTTGAAAATTTTACCAAGATTGTCATTCAGAAAGATAAGGAAAAGAGAGGGAGAAAGAGCAGAACCTTGAGGTACCCATGAATTAAGCTGAAACTAATTGGATGAAACTTCATCAATAACAACACGTATTGTGCGGTCTGTGAAAAACTCGATATATAGCGATAAATGCAATAATATGCAATGCACCATGCCACACGCAATAGAACGCCTCTGAAATATCTGGACCAACGACTTTACTTTCATCAAAATTGTGAATGGATCGAGTTCAACGCTCAGAAGGTAAAGCTAGCAGATCTCCCGTAAAAATATTTCTACGGAAGCCATACTGTCGGTCATTAAGAAGTGAGCTGGCGTCTAGATAGTTGACAAGATGATAATTAGTCATGCTCTCCATCACTATTGAGAGAGCAGATCAGATTGCAATTGGACGGTAATTTTCAGGGTTGTTAGCCTCGGTTGGATATTGGAAACCTTCCAGCAAGAGGGAAAGAATTCCGCACGGTACGAAGAGCTGAAAAGGTTGGCCAATGGACTAGCTAGCATCGAAGTACACTGTTGCAGCATCAGTGCTGGTATACCATCCGGACCAGGAGACTTATTTACGTTGACATCCGGCATTAAGGCATAAAACTAATGCCGAGAGCTATATAGAATTGTTAGATGATGTTCTTATTACATTTGCTTGGGAAACGTAGTATAATTTTTTCCCTCCAGCAGGACAATGCCCCCATCTATAGGGCTAGCAGTCTTGTATTGATAGAAATATTGAAATTTTGGACTGGTTCTTTGTCTAGACTTAACTGCGATGGAAAACTTATGAAAATTACAACTACCGAGGAATTGGCCCAAAATAAACCGCTCAATACCACCTCGCTTAACTGTTGCGAATTATGGAGGTCAAACTAGTTTTGTGAATATCCAAAACTAACTGGCAAACTAACCTTTGCCCTTGGAGAATACACTGTATTCCACTTAGGACATAAGGCATTTCATGCCAAATAGGGTAATTGGCTTTATAAGGAGCCTTAATCTTTTTGACAACCAAGTGCAGCACAAAAGATCAAATTGGTCGCAGTGCATAGAGCCATCTTAATCTAATATAAATTTGCCTATTTCTTACTGAAGTTGATAATTTTTTTTATGTAAATATAATATAAATAAGGCTTATTATAAATTTATCATAGAAATAATTTAAACTTTTCTAATAAATGTATAAATTGTATTGAAACCTTATTCCTTAATATAGTAAAAAAGTTAATTGAAAGGAACCTGCACCTATTTCCTATTTGTTAATAAAAACATTTGAACCACTGTAAGTCATAAAACTTACATACTCGTATATCGGTAGGTATCAGTATTTCTATGTTAAGTATAATTTCATATTTGTTGCTTTTTGTTCCCATTTTTATTTTGTATGTGTGTGTGTGTGGTCGAGAGTGTGCCATAGACGACGCACTCTGGGTTAACTGTGGCGCGACCTATGGCGACAAAATGTTTATCTAAATTGTTATTTTTTCACACTCACGCAGTTCAATGAGTTCTTAAAAATTACGTTTGGCACTCTGTATGTGTTTGTGTGGGTGAGTATTTGTCACACACATGGTCTGGGTGTCACTGCATACTACAGCATTCTAGTAAAATTAAAGACCTAAAGACCAAAATGTTATGGTTGTTGGATAAATGTTGTACATATGTACATCGTACTTTCTGATTCTTTATTTGTATGTATTTGTTTGTATGCTTGGAATCAATACATTTATAACTATTGTACAAAAGAATTATGCTCAAAAAATTTTCAGAATTTGAAGTATGAATTGAATTTGAAGATCAATTAAACTATTTATACCCCACACAACTTTTTGTTCAGAGTATTCTAAATTTATGCTGCTTCTTGTAACCGTCCGTCCATCTAGAACTTAGGCAAAAATGGATCATTAATCATTTATCATTTGTTAGTCCGTTAGTTATTTGTTCTTTATTTTTAAAATAAATATTACCAGGAAAAAAAAAGTGAACATACGACTGTGACATACATTTGTGGACATACAATTAAATGCAGTATATTTTTCTGAGTGAAAATATAACGGAACGTTATTTGCTGATTCATTCAATTTTTTCCAATTATGCAGCACCTTTATGATTCTTTGAAAATAGAAAAAAATTTTCCATTTCAATGCTTAGTTTCATAAACAAGGAGTCATTTCTAAACACATCGCCGAAATAAGGACACAAATAATTTTAACATGCGTTTAGAGACCTTATCTCTTAGGTCTAACTAATTCGATATAGAAAATAAGCATGAAACAAATTTGAGTGCCATTGTTATTAATCTTTTTGCATTCGGATATGACAAAGTTCTTTCGAATGCTATATTTATATGGGGATTATGTTGAAAAATGGACCGATCCCTATCATATTTGGTAAGGCCACTTATTTTTTGCAAAAACATATAAAAACCAAATGTGAGTAACATCTGTGGAATATTTTTGTTTTTTGATAGATTTAAGTAAAGATCGGGAATCAGCTTTATATGGGGGCTATGACTAATGAATGTAATAAACATACACAAACCAAATTTAACCGAGATTTATATGGTATTTTTGATATTATGGCAATTTAAGTCGATCTCATAAGGGCTATTTGTGTGGAGACTAGGTCTGAACATGAACCCATTTTTACCAGTTTCAATAGCGTTCATTCATGACCGACAAATACTTATATACTAAATTTCATCAAAATATATTCATATTTGCGACCTGTAGTTTGATTACAAGGTTTACATGGACACACAGACGGACAGACGGACGGACATTGCTAAATCGACTAACAAAGTGATTCTAAGTCGATCCCTATAGTAAAAGATGGGTCAAATATTTTTGGTAGTAACAAACATCAGCACGAAGTCATTATCCCTGACCACATAGTGGTGTAAGGTATAATTATCGAAAGTAAATATTTATATTAAGAAAACTTTATGGTTACCAAAAGAGTTTTATTGGTTTTTTAAAATGTAGAGCTCCACTCCCGCTGGAAGGGAGATCATTTGGAATTGCTTCCAAAATGTTGGTTCCGGGAAGGGCGCTATTAAACATTACCAAAAATGTAAGGCTTTTGATTATTTGCAAAGACATAAACAACACAAAAAACACAAGCGGAAGATAGGCTTATGGCCGGGATGAGTAAAATTTAATTTTGGAAATTAATAGTGTGGAATGTTGAATAAAAGTTCAATGTTTTCGGAAACGACTGTGGACCCTATTTACGATGACCAGTCAACCCGAAGCATACATCTCGGGTCGTTAAGACTTGGTTTGATGAACATAAAATAAAGGTTCTTGAGTGGCCAGCTCAAAGTCCAGATATAAAGCCCATAGAAGAGATATAAGGGCAGTTGCGGCCAGAAAGCCTACAAATAAAAATTCTCTCTGGAATGTTATTCAGGCAGAATGAAATAATATTACTCCTCAGGAGTGTTACAAAGTGCAGAAGTAATCCTCCAAAAATGGCACCCAAAAAAATATTAAAGGTTCTTTTCAGGTAACCTAATTATATGTCCACACAAAATATAACATATTTGCTTTGTACAAAAAAAAAATATATTTACAATGAATATTTCTTTAAGTTTTTATACCCTATACCACTATGTGGTTTGGGTATAATCACTTTGTGCTGCTGTTTGTAACAACCAAAAATATTTGACCTAGACCCATCTTTTATTATACCGATCGAATCAGAATCACTTTTTGAATCGATTTAACTATGTCCATCCGTCCGTCCGTCCGTCCGTCTGTGTGTCCATGTAAACCTTGTAATCAAACTGCAGGTCGCAAATATGAATATATTTTGATGAAATTTGGTATATAAGCTTTCATCGGTCATGGGAAGAACGCTATTGAAATTGGTGAGAATCGGTCCATGTTCAGACCTAGTGAAATTGGGTTTGTATGTGTGTATTACATCCATTAATGAATAGTCCAAAAACGGTTCCTATGGGACAACTCTTGGTCATAGGCCCCATATAGAGCTGGTTCCCAATCTTCACTTAAATCTATCAAAAAAACAAAAATATTGCACTGATTCATCTCAAATTTTGTTTGTATATATTTTCGCAAAATACAAGAGACTTTACCAACCATGGTCAGGATCGGTCCATTTTTGGTCCTAGTCCCCATATAGACATAGCATCCGATATGAACTTTTTCATATATGCAGCCAAAAAAAAAAATAATAAAAATGCCACTAAAATTTGGTTTATGCTTATTTTCTATTTCCAGTTAGTTGGGCCTATGAGATAGGGTCTCTAAACGCATGGTATAGGGTATCGTTTAGAGACTGTAAGGTTTTTAAGCTAAATATATAGAAGTTGTTTTTGTTCTAATTTGCATTTGTATTAAAACTGTTATATCTTTTAAAATATATATATAACTGTACTATATAAATGACTTAATTGTATGTCCACAAGTGTATTCTTGTCAGTCGATGGTATTTGCAAGTATAAATAATTTGCATTAATTAATTAGTTTTATATATTAATAATTAAATTTTATTATTAAATCTGTTCTATAATCTAAACATATTAATGTTAAACATAATTTTTTGAAGCATTGATATCGTATGTGCCGAAGTATAGGGCATTTGGTTAATAAATTAAATATATTTTCAGGCTCATTAAGGTTGCATAACGAGCAAGTTGTAAGTCTTTGTTATTGGAAGCGGTTGGTATTTAGTTCAATTAAATCAAATCTTGGTTTAAAGATCCAACTGATTGTATTCACATTTGGTATGGTTTCAAAATAAAGTTGTTCACTTTCATAGTTCAACTTTTTATACCCTCCACTCCAGTGTGCAGAGGGTATATATAAGTTTGTCATTCCGTTTGTAATAATTACAAAAAAAAAAATTTGGACCCCATAAAATATATACATTTGTGATCCTTATAACAACCGGAGTTGATATAGCGATGCCTGTCCGTCTGTCCGTCTATGGAAATCACGATGACGGCATCAATCGGGCAGCTAGGGTGCTCGTTGACATAAAAAATGATTCATTGACATCCTGAGAAGTTTGCTATTTGAAATTGTCCAAATCGGTCAATTAGAGCCCGAGATTTGAATAAAGAACTAAAAAAAGTCTTGAAAAAATATAATTTTCTATGTTGTTCTTGTCACGATCACGTCTTCAATAAGATAGCTAAGGTGATTATTTTTAGTGAGAATGATTCAACAAATTCATTGGAAGATTTCTGTTTCAAAAATCATGAAAATCGGTGGAACAGGTCCAGGAAAATCTCTGAAAAATTAAAAAAAAAAATGAAAAATATGATGTTGCTATATTGTTCTTGTTGTTATTCTAAATGTTGTATTGTTGTCATAGATGGACTTGTTGTTTTTGTGGTCGTTGTGGTAATAATATGATAAAAATCATCACTAAAAAACTTTACTAGATCATTTCTGTCATTGCTACGAGCCTGCCTGCAAAGTTTCAGATCGATTGGGTCACGGGAAAGGGGTTAAAATCGATCCAAATTTTTTCGACAAGCAGACACTACGAGTTAATATAAAGGGAGTAAAAATTCACCAGCATCTAAAGCAAATAATGCTAAAATATGTACCTAGTTGTTAATAAAAAAAAAAACAATGTATATTTAGCAAAAAAAAATTTTATATATTAATTTATTTAAAGAGGAAAACACAATAATAACGTTTGATGTTGTATTTTTTGTGTATTAAATAATACAAATAATATACATATATTCCATATATGTATATCCATAATAACTGCATGTTAGAAATAAATCGGTATATTATTTTATTTACATAAAATTCTGCAATATTTTGATGTGGGGAAAATACATTTCTTTTGCATTAACAGAGTGTCACTTCATTTTGCTAAGCGTGACTATGTCACAATAGATGGCGCCACAATTTTTGTTTGTTCTAATTAGCTTTGCAATAGTTATTTCTATTTTAACATGAATGTCAATATTTTCAAATAGATATCATACAGAACAATGTTAAGAGTATACACGGGCTGGTCTTTTATTTCATACTTTTTTTCATTATTCTTCTACAAATATGAACAAAAGTTTGGCATATTTACAAAATAGAGTTACCGAGTTCATCAATGAGTTTTTTGCTTTCAAAACAGTTCTACAAAGTTATATAGAATTATTATTCTGCTTTACCTACAAAATATCTGATTGCGATTACATCTAATTTTTAAAAATTGTTTATAATTACTAAAGATGTATAAATAAAAATCATAAAATAGTGAAAATATTTTGCTTCTATTAAAAAACTTTTTTATATAAATAAAAAAATTAAATAGCATATTCAATTCATTATTTCATTTTCAAATAAATAAACAGAAATATTAATAAAAAAATAGAGATGTTCAACATAAACTTAAAATCATTCTGTCAAACACGAAGTAATTTGTTTTTTCTATTCTTCTTTGTGTTTTTCGCTTATTTTGACAGAGATGCCACTCGTTTACAATTTAAATAAATAGAAAAATAGATTTGTCGACTGTCGTTAAGATGTATGAACTTAGTGAATCACTTAATCCTTAGTGCAAACAACAATAGCTTTCGATATATTTTGCGATTGTCGGATCGTTGAAATTTACAGAATCGGACTACAGAAAACATTAATTTAAATTCAATGAATTTTATAAAACCTCAAATGATATGTAAGAATTGCGAACATAAAAATTGTTACATAAATAAACGCAATTTGATGAGAATGTTATTTATATATAAATTTTCACAATTTTTTTTAGATGAATATTTGAAGTTCTTCAGAAAATAAAGATAACAAATTATTTTATTTAAAATTTTTGCGATATTTGGTTTTTTGCGTTTGGCATTTCTAATTTAATTATTATTATAAATTTATTCTCTATGTTTTCCAAATATGGCAATATTTTTTTGAAAAAAAAAGTTGAGAGAGCTTTTTTCGGTTATTATTTTTTTACTCCATCCGACCTATATTTATTTATTTATTTATTAAATGTGGATATCACATACAACAAGATATAAATCTTTTTAATTACAGTATGTGATCTTATAATGATACAATCAATTTGTGATAGTAGTTACAATACTTTTAAGAAACAAGAAAAATATAAAAATAAAAATAATTTTAAATTACAAAAGTATAAAAATATAAGTAAAAAATTAATACATAATGGGAGAGTATAGAATATATAATATAATCACAAATGAAACAATAATTAAGAAAGTTGAAAATTAGAGACCAAATCATATTTAAACAATTCATTTTTAAATTGTAAAGCGTTGTCTGTTATTTGTAAATTGTTGGGTAACAATTTCCACAGACATATGGTATTTATAAAAAAATTGCCAACTAGAGATTAATGTTCGATATCGTAATTCTATAAGATTATTTCCTCTATTGGATCGTGCAAATTGAAGGCGTTCAAATAAATAATATGGTTCTTTGGTGTATATTACTTTGTGAAGTAGAATTAATGATCTTATTTTTATTAAGGCCACGAGGTCAACTCCGTACAGAGACTTAGAATATAGAGAAGTTCCATCATATCTCTTTATACCATACACATAACGTAGGATCTCAATGTAAGCTACTAATAATCTTCTTTTACTTTCTGAATCACAAAAAGCAAATATCTCACAACCATATAGTAACTTCGGAATAATGAAAGTTTTCGCGAGAAGCACACGAATGTTTAAAGGTGTAAGATGTTGTATAGGGTACAACGGTCTTAGTAATATTTTTCCAGATGCAGAATTAATCTGATTGTTCCACGTGAGCGATTTATTAAAAATGATTCCCAGATTCCTAGAAGATTCCACAATTTTAATATTCTGATTACCTAATGATACTGATTCTTGATTTCTTTGAGTTATAACTAAACATTTTGATTTTTTTGGATTTAAGTAATGTCCATTTGAAGAAGCCCATTCAAATATTATATTGAGATCCTCATTAAGCTTTTCAGAGCATTCACGAATTAATCCTTTTTTCATATATGGCCGCAATGAAGAAATATTTTGCCAGTTAAAAGCCAGAAAAGCACGATTTAATGCATATAGCCACCCTACACAACCATTACCTTTGCAATGGAGGTTAGGGCGAGCTATTTAATTAACAAAAACTAAATTAAACGAGAAGGTATGTCATATAACCGGAAACGCATGCATATAGGAAATGCATGCATATATTTCCAATATCATCAATACTCAAACCGAGGTGGAGGTATCGATTTGTCTCCGATACCTTTTGCAGCAACAATACCCTTTCTTTGATTTTCAAATGTGTTATAACATCTTCTCTTAGGTGATCCCAGTCTCTCTAGAAACACATTCTGTAATCCTGATTGTGTTACACTCTCTGCATAATTGTCGATGTAATCAGACAACAACAGTCCATATTGTATCAATATTTTTATAATATAATTCCGTAGACGGCGATAATTATATTGCAAACGAGTTTTTATTATATATCTAAGATGTAGATCCCAGGTGTATATGTGATTACTTTCTATTTCAGTTTCAATCATTAATACGTACGTCGATGTAAACGTTGGTAATTTTAAAAGTTTTTTTTCAAGAAAAAACGTTAAAGTTTATCTACTTCTCGAAAGAGTGCAAATCCCCAAACCTGTCCACCATGTGTCTCAATTGCTCTGCTCACAGATTGAAAAAGGTTCCATTTAGCTTTCAATGAAGTCACATTTTTTTGCTAGAAAACTGTTCCAAGTCACGTTTGTTTTGTTTTTTGCCGATTCATTTCTTTTCTTATTTTTATGGGCTAACTCGAGATCTCCTTTACAGAACAATCAGTGCAGTATTTTTCCAGTTTAAAAATCATTTCTTGCATAGTTGTAATATTATCTGCCAAAATAACTATGTATGTATATCGTCAGCATACAATAGTACCTTGCAGGAAGCCTAGGGACAAGTGTTCCCAAGTCACCACTTTTGTTTACTATTTGTTGACATTGTCAACTAAGCGTCTACACTATTTACTTTACTTTATCTGTCAAAAAAATTTTCAATAGTGAAGTTGGGAGTTCTGTTTCTTTTTGATGTCTATAGTTTTGTTTGAAAAACACGTGGTTGGACGAAAAACTAAAGTTTTAAAACAAGATGTAGAAAAATTGAATATAAAAGGTAAATAAAAATATATTTTGTAATAAATCAAATAAAAAAAAAAATAATAATAAATAAACGGAGTTATAAAAGAAAAATGAAAGAACAATCAAATTTGTACAAGAATATCTGGTTCCAATGTCTACATATGGTCCCATGAGAACTACCTAGTCACTAGTAAATTTCTGGTTCCATTGTCTATAAATGGTCCCATGAGAACTACCTAGTCACTACCTAATTAATAGTTCCAATGTCACTAGTGATTTGCAATGACACGTACATGTTAAATGTCTATAGAAAATTACTTTGTCTGGGGTATAGTTGGTCAGTAGTACTGGTGACAAAGTCAATAGTGAATCAGTACTGTTTCACTATTGACATTTCCTGCAGGGTAGTCTCACATTCATATTACATATACATACATATGTATTTACTCCTCCATTTAGAAAATCATGCAGATCATTTAAATAAATTGAAAAGAGTGTAGATGATAATAGACATCGTTTTTATATCTTCGAATAATATCACCGATAGTATTAGGTTTCATATTTAAGGTTTCAATAATAATTTTATGTTTTTGTTTTTAATAATGAAAAATTACTAAGTTTCGCTTTTCCAACAATGTATGTCTTCTTTACGTTCCATTTTAAGTAAAAAAAAAACTAAAAATTTTCAGCATACTTTGTTTACTACACTATAATAAATATGGGATTTACCATTTTAGAAAAAAATTGCTTTACAAGATTGTATTTCAAGAAAACCTTAAAAAAATCGAATATCAATTAAGCGTGTATTTACCTAGAGTAAAAGTAAAAATTTTTTTAAATTATTTCTATTCATCAGAAAAAAGGCGAAAATGAGCAATAAATGTATATGATTCCGTATAAAAAATTGGATACATTCATCGTTACTATTACTGCAAATTTGCCTTGCACTTTTTGGATTTTAACCACACTGCTCGTAGGCCAGACTTTAGGTGAGTGTGTTAAAAGCGCTGACCAAATAGTGCAAGTACGAGTGTATGTGAAGGTTCATGGTTCAAACCTCACGGCCGCCCTAAGAAGAAAAATTTCATATAGAAACAATCTTTCAATTATAACATAACTATTATCACAATGTTCAATACAAAAAATCGCTGATGAAGGCTGAAATGCCAGAAACCGGTCCAATTAAGAATACAGGGTAGTTATGAATTTTTGAAATAATATGATTTCTTCTTCTTCTTTACCACGCAACGGAGGAAAAAAAAATAATGAATATTTAAATAAAATTCATTAAATTGTTAATTTTTAAACAAAATTCATTAAATTTCAATATAAATATTTGTTGAACATACAGAAGATATATAAATGGGTTTGTTAATAAATAATTTTATAAACAACTTTAAATGATGTTGCACATCTACAAAGAAATACCTTTCAAATGGTATATTTTTTGTCAAAATCGGTGGGTAACTGAAAGTGTAGAAGATGTCACAAGAAATCGCCTTGCCCATTAATATTATAGATAATTTGCGATTATGAATTGTAAACTTTTTAAAGCGGTTTAGTGGTTATAAATTTTTTAGCAATTGCTTTTTCGATTTTATTTTTGTCCAATAATTTGAATCTTGCAAATTGGAAATTACTTTTTAGTTTTAGTTTGCCAGGTTAAAAATATTTTTTAAATGGTTTAGTTTATTTATGCAATGCAATGAAATTCCAAATACTTTCAGAGCAATGTGTCGGCGTGATATCATGTGTAGCAGTGTTTTTACCAGCGTCATCATCACCATCATCAATAACAACAGCGAAAAGAAGTTAAATTTAAGATTAAATAAAAAAATCAATTTTATTCTATTTACTTAAGCTCTTATTAGCAGCATCGATATCGACATCGACATTGGCATTGGTATTAGCAGCAACCGCAGCAGCCAACACGCCTCCTAACAAAATTGCAATGCGTAAACAATATTTACGTATTTTCAAAAAGGACTCTTTTCTAGTTATTTGCTCTTTTCTTTCAAAATTTCCAAAGCTTTTTTTAGGTAGCTGTTCAGTTTTTTTTTAGATAATTTTCATAATCCTTAATATCCAACCATATAATTTGTATTGTATTGTTGTCTTTTTATTATGTGTGGTGGTAATGCATCATCATCATCTTCAACATCAACACTAACAACAACTTGAACAACATCATAAAATAATGGATTCTATTTAAGAGCAACAGGGACATTTGTTTTAGTTATTTTATGTCATCACAAACAAACAACTTGTTGTCCATAACATCGCATTATATTCAATTTAATTACACAGTACTTTGTTTCTTTTATATCTTTCTTTGCCTTTCAGCCGAGAATGAAAAGTATGAGTAGCAGCACCACTATCACCATAAACAATTGGATAATGATAAAATTTAATTATGACACATTAAAATCACACACACAACATATACACACACATATATATATAAATTTGTAATTACTAGCTAAGTCTAGGTATAATTATTTAAATAATTAAATTTATTTTTCATTATTAAAATGGACAATATTTACTTAGCATTTTGTTTTATTGTTAAAATGGTCAATAGGTCGAAATTTATATATACCACCATCCCAGATGTGGTGTATTGAGGGAGATTTTAACCTCCAGTCAGCCTTGGTTAATGTAAGGAGAAACCCCCGGTAGAGATCGGACCTCGTATCCAATGCTTTAACACTTACCACTTGGAATCAAAAAACCGTTTATTGAGGCTTTACAAAAATATTTTAGAGAATTTTATACATCAGCAATTTAAAATGAGCATGTTATTATTGCATATACAAACCTGAAAAGGAGATAACAACACTTGATTCTTACAGACCGATTAAAAAAAAGTTCTTGTTCTCGGGTTTTGTAACAAATTACAAACTATTCACTTGACGACAGTTTGGCTATGATATCGTTGGATTTCGAGAAAGCTTTTTTTAAAGTCAGTACAAACACTATCGTTGATCAATTAGTACACAGAGGCTTCGGCTCGCATATTATAAAGTACATTAAGGGGGGCGGTAAGGTTTTAAAACTTTTTTTAACGAAGATACAACGTTTCAGGCGACCAGCCCTCATACGGTTTATCGTATATGTTAAACACTTTTAATCGATATTCTCGCAAACAAAATTTTTGAAGTCCGTGAACGTCATAACTCAAAATCTGCTTGATCAAACCATTTGAAATTTTATACACTATTTCTACACATAAATCACCAGATAAGCCGGAAGAGTTTTTCTTATTTTTCCCATTTTCAACCATTTTTTTAACAACAAATGTGTGTTTTTCACTTCAAAATGCTGCCAAAAATAAAACAAAATTAAAAAAAAACTCTTTCTCATTACCTCGGGAAACATAACCTTTTAAACGCATTTCGACAGGGGGGTAAAAATCTATTTCACAATACAATCACAAAAACAGCGTAAGACGTAACTCAAAATCTGTGTGACTTATGATTTTATTGGTGAAAATATTATGATATGTAATACCCTGTTTGAAAATGAAAAATTAAAAATAAAAAATTAAAAATAAAAATGAAAAGTAAAAAATGGAAAATAAACAAGTAAGAAAATTATAGTCGGTCTAGACCGACTATACGATACCCTATACCATGCGTTTAGAAACCCTATCTCTTATGCCCAACTAACTGGACATAGAAAATAAGCAAAAACCAAATTTGAGTGGGATTTTTATTAATTTTTTTGGCTGCAGATATGAAAAAGTTCATATCGGATGCTATATCTATATGGGGACTAGGCCCAAAAATGGACCAATCCTGATCATGTTTGGTAAAGTCTCTTGTATTTTGCAAAAATATATAATAGTAATAATAATATAACCTCGCCCGTCGTCTTTCGATTACGAGCCGCCTCTATACTGGGCATAGGTTGTCTACAAGATTACTCCATCTATCTCTTCGTTCAGCAACTTCTTTGAGTTCCCCAATGTTGTTGTATCTTCGTCCAGGACCATCTGCTTCAAGACCGTTTTGCTCAAGCCTGTTAATTTCACCCAATGTTGATCTTCGCCAGGTGGTTCTTGGTCTTCCTACTCTTCTACTCCCTTGGGGATTGTATACCAAAGCTTAGTGACATACTTCGTCCGATGGCTTACGAAGTGTATGTCCTATCCATCCAAACTTCCTCCGCCGAACTTCCACATTTATGTCGTACATATCCGTCCTCGCCCAGAGTTCTTCGTTTGTTATTCTATTGGGCCAGAACACCCCAAGGATTCTGCGAAGACATCTATTGACAAAAGCGCGCAGTTTGTTTTATACTGACTCCGTTACAAACCATGTTTCACATCCGTAGAGCAGGACAGAAAGGACACAAGCTTTATACAAACGGATTTTCGTGCTGAGGCTGTAGTCTTTTGAGCTCCATACCTTGCGAAGTTGAGTGTATGAGCCCAGCGCCTTCTTTATTCTATTTTGCACATCTTTTAGGGTACCACCATTTTCAGATATTATACTTCCAAGGTAAGTAAACTGCTCAACACGTTCAACTTGATGCTCCAAGAAGTTTAGTTGCTCTGTTGACGTTGTGTTTATCCGCATTTCTTTGGTTTTTCCTACATTTATCTTAAACCCAACTTTGGAGGATTCAAGTTCCAGGTCTTTAAGTTTGCTTTGCATATCAATAAACATGTGGGAGAGCTCACATTTGTCGTCAGCATAATCTAGGCCCTCCAGTCGAGAACCAGGTTCTAAAGGATTCCACACAATGCCACGCGCTTTGTTCTCATTCGCACGATTAGTTACTGCATCTATAACGATCAGAAACAGTAGTGGTGATAGCAAACAGCCTTGTCTAACACCAGAAATTGTCTGAAAAGGCTCGGACATCTTTCCTTCATGTAGAACCGTGCATTTAAAATTCTCATAACTGTTTTGGATTATAGAAATGATTTTGTTAGGCACACCTATGTTCTCCAATTCAGCCCAAATGCACTCTCTGTGGATGGAGTCAAATGCTTTTTCGTAGTCCACAAAAAGAAGGTACAGGGATGACCGTATTTCAACAGATTGCTCTATAATGATTCGAAGCGTATTTATCTGATCAACGCACGATATGCCACTTCTGAAACCTGCTTGCTCTTTTCGCAACAGTACGTCTACTTGATTAATCATTCGTTCCAGAATTATTTTCATGAAGATTTTCATCACCGTGCAGAGAATCGTAATACCACGCCAATTGTTGCAATCCGTTGCATCACCTTTCTTTCGTAGTTTTACAATTATGCCACTTGTCAAGTCAGACGGAAACGTTTCAGAATTCCATATTTGTACGAAGAGTGGTTGTAATATGTTTGCAAATAGTTCGGCGTCAGTTTTAAGAACTTCAGCTGTTATGTTATCTACTCCTGCTGCTTTGCCATTTTTTAGAGTTCTAATGCCGTCAATCACTTCATCCCTTGATGGAGGATCCGTTCTAATGGGCAGAGTGGTACCGTTATTGTTTCTTGTAACGGTCACATTTTCGTTTTGAATATTTAAAATATTCATAAAGTGTTCTCTCCAACGCTTCAACTGTTCATCGACGTTGGTTATTAGCGTTTCATCAGAGGACTTCACTGGTAATGTGCGTATGTTACCAGTGCCGGCAATTTTCTTTGTAATAACAAATAGGTCTTTAATGTTATGAGCCTTAGCTGCATTTTCCGCTTCTATGGTCATATCGCGTATTTCTTTCTTTTTATCTTCACGGACCGACCGTTTTACCTGTTTGTCTAGCATCGATATTGATTTTGTGCTTCCTTTCTTTTAGTTATATCGTTGATGGAATTAATTTTATCTTTTTGACTTGCACGTTGATCAATCAAATCCCATGTTTGCGGAGATATAAAGTCTTCGTTCTTTTTTGCCTTGTTTCCAAGCTTTGAAACACAGGCATCGATTATAGCGGCTTTAATATTCTTCCACTTTTCATTCACATTTTCTGCCGACGTTGATGGTTCGATTACGTTATTCCGCACTTGCTCTAGGAAGACTTCACGATGTCGCAGGGATTCTAGTCTTTCGATTTTGTATTTGGTTCTAGTCTGGCCTTGGGTTGACTTCACATTTTTATACCCTATACCACTATGTGGTTTGGGTATAATGACTTTGTGCTGCTGTTTGTAACAACCAAAAATATTTGACCTAGACCCATCTTTAATTATACCGATCGAATCAGAATCACTTTCTGAGTTGATTTAACAATGTCCGTCCGTCCGTCCGTCCGTCCGTCCGTCCGTCCGTCTGTGTGTCCATGTAAAGCTTGTAATCAAACTGCAGGTCGCAAATATGAATATATTTTGATGAAATTTAGTATATAAGCTTTTAGCGGCCATGGGATGAACGCTATTGAAATTGGTGAGAATCGGTCCATGTTCAGACCTAGCCCCCATACAAATTACCCATATGAAATCGACATAAATTGCCATAAGATCCAAATTGTCATATAGATCTTACTCAAATTGGGTTTGTATACGTTCATTACATCCACTAATGAGTAGTCCAAAAATGATCCCTTTGACCCCATATAGCGCTGCTTCCCAATTTTCACTTAAATCTATTAAAAAACAAAAATATTGCACTGATTCTTCTCAAATTTTGTTTGTACATATTTTTGCAAAATACAAGAGACTTTACCAAACATGATCAGGATCGGTCCATTTTTGGACCTAGCCCCTTTATAGATATAGCATCCGATATGAACTTTTTCATATCTGCAGCCAAAAAAATTAATAAAAATCCCACTCAAATTTGGTTTTTGCTTATTTTCAATGTCCAGTTAGTTGGGCCTAAGAGATAGGGTTTCTAAACGCATGGTATAGGGTATCGTATAGTCGGTCTAGACCGACTATAATTTTATTACTTGTTTAATTTAAAAACAATCCTTCCAGATAATAAGTGGTGATCTGTTCCAATATCCGCTCCTCTCTGGTTCCGGACATCACACAAAGAGTTACTCCATTTGGCGCTAACACAAATATGACATATTTGGTTTAGCGTGATGTTGTCTGCTGACATCCATGTAATTTTATGTACGCGTTTGTGTGGAAATAGGGTGCCACCAATTTTCATTTCGTTTATTCCACACAACTCAACTAGCCGTTCTCCATTATCATTCATTTCGCCAATGCCATGCTTTCCCATAATATGTTGCAATTCCGCGTTGTCCGAGCCAACTTTAGCATTGAAATCACCCATTAGGATTTTCAAATCATTTTTATCTATACTCGCAAAAGTTTCGTTGAGGGCATCATAAAAAGCATCCTTTGTTTCTTCTTGGGCATCCTCGGTAGAGGCGTAGCATTGTATAACTGTGAGATTTTTTTGGTGACCTTTAAATTTTATTAACATCAAGCGCTCATTTACAAATTTGTAGTCCAATACGGCATTTCGAAATTTGTTGTTTACTAATATTCCGACTCCGTATTGATGGATATCTTCTTCGTTGGGCATTCCTGACCAGAAGAAAGTATGTCGTTTGGAGGTTATCATCTGACCGTATTGGTTCCATCTGACTTCACTCATGCCCAAGAACGCCAGTCTATAATTTTCCAAAATTTTACTGGCCTGCGCCAACTTGCCCACTTGGTTTAACGTCCTTACATTCCATGTTCCAAATCGAAGTCCTCTTTCAAAGCATATAGTCGTTATCGAATTTCCAGATCGTAGATATCTTGTAGTTGTACTGAGAATGATTTTTAATTTCAGATGCATCAGGTTATCAGCCTAACACGACCAATCCTGTTGATGGGGCTGCCATCTTTGTGCCTACAGGCCTGCTATTTGCGACATATTTGCAAAAATATATACAAACAAAATTTGAGAAGAATCAGTGCAATATTTTTGTTTTTTAATAGATTTAAGTGAAGATCGGGAAGCAGCTTTATATGGGGCCAAAGGGATCATTTTTGGACTACTCATTAATGGATGTAATGAACGCATACAAACCCAATTTTAGTAAGATCTATATGACAATTTGGATCTTATGGCAATTTATGTCGATTTCATAGGGGTAATTTGTATGGGGGCTAGGTCTGAACATGGACCGATTCTCACCAATTTCAACAGATAAAAGCTTATATGCCAAATTTCATCAAAATATATTCATATTTGCGACCTGCAGTTTGATTACAAGGTTTACATGGACACACAGACGGACGGACGGACGGACGGACATTGTTAAATCAACTCAAAAAGTGATTCTGATTCGATCGGTATAATTAAAGATGGGTCTAGGTCAAATATTTTTGGTTGTTACAAACAGCAGCACAAAGTCATTATACCCAAACCACATAGTGGTATAGGGCATAAAAATGGAAAATGGAAAATGAAAAATGAAAAATGAAAAATAAAATATGAAAAAAGAAAAACGAAAAATAAAAAAATGAAAAATTAAAAACGAAAAGTAAAAAATAAAAAATTAAAACTGAAAAATTTAAATGAATGAAATAAAACAAGTAAGAGTGTTAAATTCGGCTGTGCCGAATCTTTGATACCCTCCACCTCGGTTTGTGGCAATACTATTAACATAGCTCATGGTAGTTGTGTTCTTGTTATTGTTAATATGTATGAATCACATTTTTTTTGTGGCTTTTTTTATGTTGTTGTATGTTCAACCACTAAACTATTACAAGAAAACACTAGGTTTCATGTTTTTTTTAGAGGTATCTATAAACTTTTGTTCATTTCTCAGCGCAGAGGCTCCCGATTTACTCCGATTTCAATACCAACCTGGTGGGAATTATGGCAAATAATTTTTTCGTAACCTGACCTAAGTAAATGCTTTTTTTTTTGAATGAGCGTGATTTCAACAGACACACGGACAGACGGACAGACGGACAGACGGACAGACGGACAGACGGACAGACGGACATCGCTATATCGACTCGAGCTGTGATAAGGATCAAGAATATATATACTTTATTGGGTCGGAAATTAGTTTTTCGATGCGTTACAAACGGAATGACAAACCTATATATACCCTCTGCCACTGAGATGTGGAGGGTATAAAAATGATACCGGTATTTAAAAAAAATCTGAAATACAATAATAGAAAGAGCTAAACGTATACAAAACTTTATTAAGAACATAAAAATTATTCAATAAAATAATAAATTCATTAAAACAGTATTGGAATTAAATTCAGTAAACCATTATATAATATTTTATTGTCAAAGATCTTATTTCACTTATTTTTAGTGAAATAAGCGTTTAAAAAACATAATGGGTCTAGGGTTTTATCGCCCAAACGTGATCTTATTTTCGTACAAAACATCCCAGCTGTAGAAAACGCTCTTTCGGAATCTACACTTGTTGGCCGAAAAGATTATTGACTTTCAAAAACCATTAATAAATATTTTCCCTAAATTCCTTCTTCTTCAAAAAATAAAATTCCTCTTCTGACAATTTGCGCAATATCTTTTGGCTCCTGGGTGATTTTATTTTCAAGCTCAAGTGCCTGTTTAGACTTTTCTACTAAAACCAATTGTAATTTTTCCTTCATAGATATATTTGATGTTGACGGTTGCATTTCCGTTGGAATATTTTCATTTATTGTATTATTATTACTAGAGCTACAATTTGGTGCAAATTCATTTTTTGTAAGACGTTTAACAATTTGAATGATATGTTTTGTTATATCAGGTTTACTGGTTTTGCGAAAAATGTCGTAATCTTCCTCAGCGCTTGACGTCTTCCGATCAAAGAAATATGCTAAAATGTCTGAATATACTGTACGTCTTTCTTTTATTCTAATAACAAGCTCTTCTTTAAGCCGGTTACTTAAAATTGTGTTTTGCTCATAAATTTAAGAGTTACATCTGCCATATATATGTTAACATTTTCGCAACATAATGCTTCCACTGCTACTTTAATTGGTTGCAATGCTAATATTGTATTTGATAGAAGTTCAAAATCATTTTCAGTGAATGTAATGTCCGATTTTAAATCAATTAGGCTTTTTCTTACACAACGCTTTAGTTCAGAGAACCTCTCCAACATTGACAGCAAACTGTTCCATCGCGTACGGGAATCTAATATTAAGTTCCGTTCTTTAACAAATTCTTCTTTGACGTATTTTTGCAATATGGCATTATTTTTTGTTGAAGATCTTCGAAATAATTTTATTACGTTTCGAATTTTTGAAACTAGGGGTGCCAAATCTGTATATCGAAGTTGATTAGTTTCCGATCCAGATGAATTCAGAATATTAAAACCTTCGGCGAATTCATATTCGTCTTCTTCTACGTATGAATCAAATACATATGCTGTTTCTTCATTTATGGGTTCTTCTTCATAATCGGCAAAACTATTATTGTTATAAAGTATTTTTAGAATGGCCAATTGTATGCCATGGGCCAAGCATAATTGATGAATTATTTGAATGCTTCTAGCTACCTTTTGCATAATTGATGCACCATCCGTGGTCATAGCAATAACATCTTCGAAAGAGATGCCGAACCCTTCGATTTTTTTTTCCAACAGTATAATACATTTTTCTGCTGGTAGATGTCCAGAAACACGTGTTAAACCAATATTCCAAAAATTGTCGGCTGCATGAATATTTATATTCATATAGCGCCGATTTCTAATAGACCACTCATCGAAGGTAAGGCTGACCAACTTTTTTGTAATTTTATGTTTTGAAATATGTTCTGTAACCGCTTTGCGCATTTCTTCGCCGTATTTCAAAACGATTTCTCGATCTGTGTTCGGAGAGGTTGGAACATTTTTATATTTATTCATCAAAAATTTCCGCAAATCATAGGAACTACAAATTTTACTAAATGGTATACCATCACGAGCAATCAATCGAGGAAATGAATCATCCACTGCTCTTTTAAAATAACTTGAAATATTTGAAGTACAAACTTGACTATTTGCTGGATTATTTGTTATTATTATTGATGAAATTTGATTATCAGCATCCTTTCCTCGTTTTAATAAATTAATATCATGACTAGTTCGTAAATGAGTATGGAGTCCGCTCGTACTTCCCCCAGTTGCTTTGATTATTTTTGCACATTTTTTACACAGGCCTGCATTCCTACATTCTGTTCTATCAAAATAATACCATGCCGAATTTTTATCCATGGGGCTGAAAAACTTTCAGTTTTTTACATTCTAAACAGAAAAAATTAATTTCATAAATTTTACCTTTTTTATAATAATTATTTTAGTTCACTTATTTAAAATTGTTATTGAAAATTATAACAATTTTAATTTGTATTTATATTAATATATATATTTATTTACTTATTATTATTAATGAAAAAGACAAAAAAAAAAAATTGTATAAACTTTACAAGCTTAGAACTTGGAATAGAATGAATTTGTATTTTGACTCTGTTATGCAAATATATAAGGAATTTTTTTGGAATGTTTGTTATGCTAATTACTCACTCTTCTCTATGCCTACTACAATTATTTTTATGTAACATTCAAAATTTAGCGGAAAAATTTCATTGCGAATATTTTTTCTTAATAAAAATTATTTTAGAAAAAAAATTATTTCTGTATATATGCTTAGTGCTTACTATAATTATTTTTATTTAAAAATTAAATTTTAAGGAATTTTTTTTAGCAAAATTCATTGGGAATAATTTTTCTTAACATTTTATATATAATATTAAAAAAACCCAATACCGTAAATCCCGGTATTGAAGGGCATGAATACCTGTATTATAGGTATTATTATAAGATCAGCTACTTTAGAATCCGCTAAAAAGACATATTTTGAGTTGCACCCAAAAAACTTGTTATTTTTGATGATCACTGAAAAAATCGTAGAAACAACTACTGTTGTATAATTATTATTCGCAATTCTTTACAATGAAACAACTGTTTTTAAATTTTATAGTAAATATTAAAAAACAAAAAACGTTTTTTGCCTCTACTGAAAATTTGTAAATTTTGAGTTGACTCACTTTAGAGGTATACATGTGCGATATGTATAATATTAATAGGCTAGGCGATTTCTTCTGACCGATGTAATTACTTTAAATAACAACCAATTTTGACAAAAAAAATACCCCATATGAAAGGTATTTCTCTTTTGCTGTCCACCAGACTTAAGGCCTAGTTAGCCACACGTAACCTTAACAAAACGTGTCAGCTGTTTTTTTCTGTTGCATGAAAAAGCATTTAGAGCAGTTACCGAACTCAACTGTCACGCAACCGGAGCGTCCCAACGTTTGTACGTGACATTTGATAAAGTTTGGTTAGTTTTACACAGCAACATGCTAGTTCGTTTTTTACGTTCTAAATTTGCACCAAATGCCAACGTTACATTTACGGTACGTGTGGCTAACTAGGCCTTTACAGATTTGCACCGTCTGGAACATTTTTTTTTTGTAATGCTCATTTAAAGTTGCTACTAACACATACATAAAACACATATTGTGTGTATGTTTATTATAAACTGGATATAATCCGGTGTGCTTCGCTACCAACCCCCCCCCCCCTCCCACCCTCTCGCATCGTCATGAAAAGGCTCACGCAAAGTCCCAAGGCTCTCACTATTAAGGTACTCCAGATATGACATTTACTACTTATTTTGTATGGGGTGACACGCTCTCTGTCCAAACCCGGCATTTTTTGTCTGACTACTCACGTTAATACCAGATTACCTAAGACAAATTTGCGAAGCTGTCTCTGTTATAGTACTCGAGACATATGATATTGAGTAATTATTTTATATGGGACGTACGACGCCCACTTATCCGATCCCGCCCATTTCTGGCATAGCTAACTAACATTACTAGGAGGAGACTTCTCACAAATTTGCAATGCTCTCCCTATGATAGTACTCAATATATATATATGACATTAAAAATTTACTTTGTATGGGAGGTGCTACGCCCACTAAAAACATTTAAAAAATATAGCCTATAACACTTCTCATATCCGTAGTAAGACTCTGTGAAAATTTCAGAAAGAACAGATCTTTAGTTACGGGGATTACCTCCTGCAAACAATAATACATTGCGTTTTTATTATATTAGTATAGATATCAAAAGCCCTGTGTTGAATTGTGAATTGGCTAAAATTGAATAGCATATCTTTTGGCTCCTTTAAAATTATTATTAAATCAAAATGAAAATGAATTATTATTAAATGTAAAAATAAAATTTCCTGAAATTTGCACTCGAATCATATTAAAAAGTTACTTTGTATGGGAGGTGCCACACCCACTAAAAACATTTAAAGAAATATAGCCTATAGCACTTCTCATATCCGCAGTAAGACTCTGTGAAAATTTCAGAAAGAACAGATCTTTAGTTACGGGGATTACCTCCTGCAAACAATAACCCATTACCTTTTTATTATATTAGTATAGATATCAAAAGCCCTGTGTTGAATTGTGAATTGGCTAAAATTGATTAGCATATCTTTGGGCTCCTTTAAATTTATTATTAAATCAAAATGAAAATGAATTATTATTAAATGTAAAAATAAAATTTCCTAAAATTTGCACTCGAATTTCGAGGGCTATACTCTGCTAGTTTTAATTATTACTACTACTTTCTTTAATTGAGATCAATAGCTGTTGAGCTAGTCTAAAATAATAAATTTGCATAAAGCTTGTTAGGCCTAATATTAATAATTAATTTAAAAGTTACTGAAATTTTTGTATGATTTAAATTGTTAATATCTGTGGTCACAAGCATTAACCGCCTATGTCGAAAATCATGCTTTTCAGAAAAATTACTTTTTATATAAATGTAATGGGGCATAAATACGACTTAGGTCAGTATGTTTTCATTAATAACTTTTTATTAAACAGTGTTAGACAAATGGGGATTTCACGTAAATATAAACCGTTTTTAGTAGAATATGATAGCATGTATAACTCAAATCGTTCTTAAGTCGACTTAGGCGGTTATCGCTTGTGACCACAGATATATTTTGTTAAATGACAGTGGAACTGTAAAATATCTTCTGCACTTCTGCGCTTGGGATTTTATTTTCTATTGCTAGAATAAGACTAGTTATGAAAGCCATTTTGGAAACAATAAACTCACTCCTAGTTTAACACTGAATTTGACTAACTGTCTATTATTAACCCGGATTAAGAACTTGTCTTAATTATAATTCTTAAAAAAGCTTAAGAATGACCTCATATTCTTCTAATTCCGTGCTCACTTATTTCAACGCACTCTAATTGAGTCTAATTGTTTACTAGTAGACATCCGAAAGTAGACTTTTGCCAATTAAGGGTTGCACCACAGTCATCTATTTTATCTTATCGGTCCAATCTATACTAATATAATAAAGAGGTAATGTGTGTTTGTTTGTTTCTTTGTTTGTTGGTTTGTAGGAGGTAATCTCCGTAACTACCCATCTGATCTTCCTGAAATTTTCACAGAGTCTAACTGCGGATATGGGAAGTGCTATAGGCTATAATTTTTTAAATATTTTTAGTGGGCGTGGCACCTCCCACACAAAGTAAATTTTTAATATCATATATATATATTGAGTACATGATAGGGAGAGCTTTGCAAATTTGTGTGAGGTCACCTACTGTTAATATTAGTAGCTACGCCGGAAATGGGCGGGACCGGATAAGTGGGCGTGGTACCTCCCATACAAGTAATTGTTCAATATTATATATCTCGAGTACTGTGATAGAGAGACCTTTTCAAATTTTTCTGATGTCACCTGTTATTAATGTGAGTAGTCGGATACAAAATGGGCAGTATCGGACCAATAGGCGTGGCACCTGCCATAAAAAGTAAATATAAAATGCCATATGTCGGGAGTACTGTAATAGTGAGAGTCTTGGGACTTTGTGTGAGCCCATAAGTTATCCATGTGATTAGTTAGACAAAAAAGGGCGTGATTGAAGCAGTGGGCGTGGCACCGCCCATACAAAGTAAATATATGATATCGTGTAACTGGTGTGCTAAAAAAGGGAAGCTTTGACACGGGCCTATCAGATCTTAGTATGAGTAGTGGAACAAAACTTTGGAGGATTCACACCAATAGGCGTAGCACTCCCCATGCAAAGTAACTATTTAATGTCATATATCTGGAGTACTGTAAAAGAGAGAGCTTTGTGGCTTTGCGTGAGCCCATAGGTTCTTTGTGTGATTAGTCGAACAAAAAAATGGGCGTGATCGGAGCAGTGGGCGTAGCACCGCCTATTAAGTAGATATCTAATATAATATAACTGGTGTACTATAAAAGGGAATGACTCGATATTTTGCACGAGTCCATCAGATGTTAATGTGAGTAGTCCAATAAAAATTGGGCGGGATGGGATTGGTGGGCGTATGTAAAAAATATGAAGTACTACGAAAGCGACAGTCTTTTGAAAAGAAAAATAAAAATCGGCCAAAAATCAAAAATCTTCAAAATCAAAAATGGGCAAAATCAAAAATCGCTAAAAAGAAAAATTGCCAAACGATATTCTAAATTCAAGGCCAATAGTTAAGTGTTGCCAGATCTGATTTGGAAAATCCATGTTCTGCTCATGGGAAGCTATATGTACCTTGCTTCTGGGTAGGAACGCCGAAAAATCTGATAATTGTTGTACCGAATGAAACAACAAAAAGCATTGTATATCAGCAAGCATTGAAATAAAAAAAATCTATACTAATAATCTATACCAACATAATAGAGTTAATGTGTATTTGTTTGTTTTTGTTTGTTTGTTTGTTTGTAGGAGATAACCTCCGTAACTACTCATCTGATCTTCTTGAAATTTTCACAGAGTCTTACTGCGGATATGGGAAGTGCTACAGGCTGCACCGAAGCACACCGAGTTACATCTAGTATTTAATATATTAATGGCAACGTCAGATCCGTTTATGTCCAGTATTCGAAATCAGTGGAAAGTGGAACATCGGGATTTAGATGAATAAGTCAAAAAACTACTAAAGAACAGAAATAACACAGCACAAAATATGAATTATTTGCAATCAAGATTTGCATAATAATCAACCGAACCTCTCATTGATACAAATGGTATTAACATCTATTGTAGTTTTTATTTTTAAAATCTTTTTTACTCACAAGAAAGATTCAAAAAAGAAAAACTTTTAGTTTCATGTCAAATTCAGAGTCATTGTGCTAATGTTCAACAGATTTATTTTGCTAAAATTAACAAATTTTACAGCAAAAAATTATAAATTTTTCAGTAGTAATAGCAAGACTTTTAGATAATATTACTTACGTTTTTTTAAGTGTAAATATTCATTGAGTGTAATAGTGCGTTTACATCTGAGGAAAATCTAGTAGATTTTAGTTGAAATCTATTTCAAAATCTATACCGTTTACATCTAACTTTTTTGACATTTTGTGAGATCTTGTTTCCACAAAAATAAACAACTGATTAAAATAATACATATAAACTAGAAATACCAAATGTACACAAAACAATAGGAAAATGGGAATATGGAAAATTCTAAAAAGGAACAGATTTTGTAATTATATTATCCATCAAAAATGAAAAAAGCACAAACTGAAATAGAAATTTTGCAAAAAAAAAAAACATCAGCATTTGTTAAATGTTTTGCTTGAACAACAAAAGCAATTCACTTTCCACAATTATTATTTAGCAGATCGGAATGGGCAAATGTCATTATAAAAAGTTATTATAGATTCGTAATTTTTTTTTTGTTAATAATTAATATTTTATTTCCTTTTTATTCAACTTGTTGCTTTTGTATTTAAATGTCAATTTTTCAGTCACTGCGTTGTAATTTTCTACTACAATATTAATAAAACACAGTAGTATCATTTGGTAGTGCCCAAGTTTGACTAGATTTTGCACAAATCTAGTAACGAGCTAGATTTTGTTTTGTATGGGAAATCTAGTAAAAATGATTTTGCTTAGATGTAAACGCACTATAAACAAATTTGCAAATTTAACAGCAACAAATTTTTAATTTACCAGAAGTAATAGCAAAATTTCCAGTTGATTTTACTTTTTTTAAATGTAAACATTAAAAAAAATCCCATATTACAAAAAATGCTTAAATCTAAAATATTAATAGGCTAGGCGATTTCTTGGTCCATATGTTTTGTTCTAGCGTTTTATCCCGATTTTGACCAAACGTATATTATTTTAAAGGTATTTCTTTTTGGCCGTTTTGCAGATTTATAGATTTTTAAATTTGCTACTAACACATACATAAAATTATACATACTAGCAGAGTCCAGCACTCGAAATTCGAGTGCAAATTCAAGGAAATTTTATTTTTTCATTTAATAAAGACCCTAAATGTATGCTTCAATTCAACTAATTTTAAATGAAGAAAACAAACTCAACATATTAACACAAACACATTAACAAATTTAATAAACACACACATAGCATTGTATAATTTTATGTATGTGTTAGTAGCAACTTTAAACGATCATAACTCCAAAAAAATATTCCAGACGATGAAAATCTGTAAATCTGGGTAACAGCTAAAAAGAAATACCTTGCAAATGATAAATTTTTTGTCAAAATCGGGGTAAAACTGTGAATCTTATGCCGTTTTCTTTTCTGACAAAAAATGTCGCCCTTTTTTTGCCCTTTTTTGGAAAAGTGTATTTTTTTAAATATTCTGAATTAAGAGCAACCTTATACTATATATCAATCGCAAGGACTCAAAGTGGTGTTTTCATAAATGCAAAAAAAATTATTATTATCCTCTTGGAAGTCATAGGGTGAAAATATTCAAAAAAGGGGAACAATAGGGAAATATTCTCACAATATGGCTCGACTTTGAGACCTTTCGATTGATGTATAAGATAAAGTTACTCTTAATTCAGAATATATAAAAAAATACACTTTTCGAAAAAAGTGCAAAAAAAGGGCGACATTTTTTGTCAGAAAAGAAAACGGCATTACATCGGTAACAAAAAATCGCCTAGCCTATTAATATTATAGATGCTATGTGTGCTTTATTAAAATTGTTAATGAGTTTGTTATCTTCATTCACAATAATAATAAATAATAATAATAAAAGTGTTGATTTGTGAATTGGCTAAGTTAAAAAATAAAGCTGCCTAGAAATTGCACTCGAATTTCGAGCGCTGGAATCTGCTAGTATTAAATAAAGAGGTTAGCTATTTGGCAATTTTTCAGCTTTTTTTTTTTTTAAATATTTTTTCAATATAACTATGTGTGTATAGCGAAATTAAAAGCGTTTTGAAGAGCTATTGTGCCAGTAAACCGTGAATGGTCCATGTTTATTTTAATTTTATTTAAATACAATATCATGTGTACTAAGTAAATAAAATTAAGTAAATTAAAGAATATATTTTGGGCTACTTTTTTACACAACTCAGAAAGGGTTCAATTTTGCTATATGTAAGTACAAATATAAATACATTCACGTAAGTAGATACGAGCACAAGTATGTTTGTTGATGATGATAATGTACTCGTACTAACTATTTTGTAAATTTGGCATGTGGCTTATCTAATCAACAAGTTTGTTATCTACCGAACACACTTTATCAAACACTCCCTTACACCCGGTTTCAAAGGCAATCAAAATATCAATAAAACTCAATACACACATATGCATGTAAAAGAGTATTATAATATGTGCACAATTGGGGTAAGATTACAATACACTCGAATAGGGTACAATTCCTATGCGAAACAAATTCATTGATGACTTTTAGACCATAAAACCAAAATAAGTAAACAAAAGTAATTGAAAAAAAGTGTGAAAATGCGGGAGTTTTAAGCCAATTTCAATTAAATTAAAAGTGGTTGCTTAAGTACAAATGTTTTTGCATGCCTAAATATACTTGTAGCTAAGTATATAATACATATGTACATCCGTATGTATGTATATACAGTAGGGGTATATCTTCTAAATAATTTTTGAAAATATCAAATAGGCCATGAAAAGCTGTTATTAAAAGTTCACAAAATATTTCTTTGTTTTTTCTACGTTTTTGTAACAACAAACGTTCTATACAACGTTCAAACAATACAATTTTTTTTTTTGTAATTCATCTTTATTTATTGGATATTCACATAGGTTTGTGAACTAACAATAAGCTATTTAAATCTTAAAATTAAAACATAAATATTAAATCCAGCCAGTGGCGTTTCATGTCAATTGACCCAACTTTTGAAACCGATGTCTTCCGATCGGTATGAAATTTTCACCATTGGATTTTCCTATTGGATGGTAATATAGACACAATTTTCCAACAAGATCGGTCAAGAACATTTTAGCCAAACAGGTGTTTTTTCTCATCCATGTAACTTAGATAGCTACTTCTTCAATCTTTCGGAAAAAAAAAATTTAAAAACATAAAAAAATTTTTTTGACTTCTTCTTTCAATATCAAAAATTTGTTGAATTTTTTTCAAAAAATACCCTTTTTTGCTGAAAAGAAAGCTTAGGTTTTTCCTTTAAGAGCTTTTGGTCGCTTAGTGGGATATCTATCAAAAAATGTTTTGTAACTCAAGACAACGGGGTTTCAATTTTTAACATATGCACTAATTTGAATTTTTCCTATTAGTGCGTGTTTCTAAAATCTTAAAAATAAGGCACATACTGAGAAACTAGACAAATTAACCTTTCCGACGGAATGTAACATACCTAACTATAATTTCATTCTTCATTAGTGTAATACCCGCAATATGTTAACCTCAGGAAAAAATCACTTTTTTTGAGAAATTACTTTTTTTATTTATTTGTAATAATAATTAAATTAATATATAATAATAACAATAATAAAAAAAAAATAAAATAATTTAATAAAATTTAATCTTAATCACTTCAGATCTATTTATAACATAACTATTTTTTAATTAATTTATTGTAGTTGATAAAATATTTAACTTTTGTTAATTTTTAAATACCCAGTCTTTCATCCAGCTTATTATCGTCTTAATTACTGCCTTTCCAATCGTTTCTTGGCGTTACTTTGTTCAGCTGTTGACTAACTGATTCCCCAGAAGATTTACACGATTACCGCAATTGCTTTAAATTGACCATGTGTCCTAATGCAACTACTTCTTGCAACTTATGTGTATGTTCAAATTGCCCGGAAAGCACATTCATCAAAGAGAATTTAATCAACTCTTTTGATCGCGAATATATAGAGGATGTCAAATTTGAATCTTGGATTCAGACTGACAGATGCACATTGAAAACAATAATTTTAAATGTGGATGATTTTGTGGAAGAAATGTGTGCAAGATTGCTAAACTTTAGAACCCATGACTTTTTAGTCATTCTTCAAGGATTTGAAGATACATTTGAAGTCTGGTGAATTCGTTATTTCATATGGTTTCGCAGAAAATTATTAATAAGTTCTTCCACTTCAATAACAACCAAGCAACTATATTCACAGTAGTTATTTACTACATGAAAGATGAAAATGTGGAACACAAAAGTGTGGCAATCATGTCCTACGATTTAAAACATGATACCGTTGCAGTTTATGAGTACCAGAAGATAATACTAAAATATCTAAAATCTAAATTTTCAGTAGAGAAGGTATACAACGTTTCGGAAAGTAAATGGTCCGCCATCTAACGTTTTTTTCAACTAGTGCTTATTTCGTGAATGGTAACATTTAGCTCATGTCTGATTTGACAGATAATTAGTTTTATCCTTTCGCTGAACGAATATGGTTGTGTATACGCTTGAAAAACGCTGGGAAATATTGCGACAGTACTTTGAAAATCATGTTAATGTTGCAGAATGTGTGCGAAAATTGCGTACGGATTTTGGAAGAAGGGAAGCACCGCCAGCTCCGTATGTTCGTTATCTTGTGAAAAAAGTAAAAGAAACTGGCATCCTCATCGATAAACTAAAGCGTGAAAAGCCAAAAACAGTGCGTACACCCGAGAATATTGCTGCTGTGGTAGAAAGTGTGCGTGAAGCGCCATCAACATCAATTCACCGTCGTTCTCAAGAATTGAATATTTCGGAGGCATCATTGAGACGAATTTTGCAGAAAGACCTCGGTATGACGCCACACAAAGTCCAATTGGTTCAGGAGTTGAAGTCAACTGACCATCCAATGCGTTTTCGCTTCGCCAAGTGGGCCTGCGATCGACTTACAGAAGATGCCGATTTTGCCAAAAAAAATCGTCTTTTCAGATGAAGCTCATTTTGATCTTGGCGGGTATGTAAACAAGCAAAATTGTCGCATTTGGGGCACAGAAAACCCGCACGCATACATTGAAAAGCCGATACGCCCAAAACGAGTCACTGTTTGGTGCGAATTTTGGTCCAGAGGCATAATTGGGCCATTTTTCTTCGAAAATGAGCAGGGAGTGGCCGTTACAGTCAATTGCGATCGTTATCGGGCCATGGTGAACGAATTTTTGTTCACAAAAATTGAAGAGGAGGATATTGGCAACATTTGGTTTTAACAGGACGGCGCTACGTGCCACACAGCCGAAGCTACACTCGATGTTTTGCGCCCTGTTTTTGAAGATCGCATTATCAGCCGCAGAGCTGATGTCGTTTGGCCACCTCGGAGCTGCGATTTGACACCGTTGGACTATTATTAGTGGGGTGCCCTCAAAGATAAGTGTTACGCCAATAAGCCAGAGACAATTGACGCTTTAAAGGACAATATTCGTGAAGCCATTGGTGAAATACAGCTGCACACAATCGATAATGTGCTTAAAAATTGGACCGATCGTGTAGGCTACTGCATAGCCAGCCGAGGCAGCCATTTGAATGAAATTATTTTCCATTATTAACCGGAAGGATTGTGCTTTCAAATAAAAATAAAAATTTGAGATAATATTCAGTAGTTTTTTTATAGCATTTTCAAAAAAAAAAAAGTTATTTGGCGGACCCTTTAGCTTCGCAAATCTTATGGCTCATAAAACCGATTTTGGAGTGCTATCTGAGTGGCATTTTTATCCTACTGCTCATGGTAAAAGAGCATGTGATGGTAATGGAGAAATGCAGCGAAGTATAACCTCCAGTGCATCATGACTGGATCATGAGGAAACATCGAAAACACTGAAGAGCAGATGCAATGCTGCGGTAACAATCGATGGCACCGCTCAATACCATGCGTTTATACCGATTGTCGATGGAAGATTCAAGATGAAAAAGTTTTCTGCCTTTACTCAATGCGATTTCTTTCCAAAGCCAAAAAAGAAACCAACAGCGAAATAAGCAGCTGAACCTACTAACGCCAAGAATGGATTGGCTAAAAAAGCAGAAAATAAAACCGACAAATAAGCTGGATGAAAGACTGGATTTTTAACAAGTGACAAAACTTAAATACTTCATCAGCTACAATAAATTAAGTATAAAAATTGTTATGATATAAATGGATCTAATGTGATTAAGATTAAATTATTTATCTATTTATTTTTATTATTATTATTGTTATATATTAATTTAATTATTATTACAAATAAATAAAAAAATAATTTTTCAACATTTCTATAGAAAAAAAGTGATTTTGTTCCTGAGGTTAACATATTGTGGGTATTACAGTATTGAGGGTATGAAATTTTAGTTAGGTATGTTACATCATCGTCAACATTTTGAAAACAAAAGTAGCTTCGCAAATCTTTCAGCTCATAAAAAAGATTTTGGAATGCCAGCTGAGTGGCATTTTCATCCTACTGCTCATGGTAAGGGAGCAGGTGATAATAATAGAGCAAACCTCAAAAGAAATATAGCCTCCAATGCTCTCATCAAGATCGCATCTTAGATGCGGCTTCTTTATTCTATTGAGCAAAGAATTATTGTAAGGAAACTAAAATAGCTTTTAGTAGCAAAGAGGATCATAAGGAAACATGGAAAACACTGAAGAGCAGATTTGATGCTGCGATAACAATGCTCAATACCATGCTTTTATACCGCTTGTCGATAGAATACCCAAGTTTTCTGCCTCCACTCAATGCGAGTTCGTTCCAAAGCCAAATAAGAAACCAGCGGAGAAATCAACAGCAGAACCTAGTAACGCCAAGAAAAGATTGGCAAAAAAGCATCAAATAAAGGCGATACATAAGCTGGATGAAAGACTGGGTATTTAAAAATTTCCAAACTGAAATACTTCATCAGCTACAATAAATTAATTAAAACAAGTAAGAAAATTATAGTCGGTCTAGACCGACTATACGATACCCTATACCTTGCGTTTAGAGACCCTATCTAATAGGCCCAACTAACTGGATATAGAAAATAAGCATAAACTAAATTTTAGTGGGATTTTTATTATTTTTTTGGCTGCAGATATGAACAAGTTCATATCGGATGCTGTATCTATATGGGGACTAGGCCCAAAAATGGACCGATCCTGACCATGTTTGGTAAAGTCTCTTGTATTTTGCAAAAATATATACAAACAAAATTTGAGAAGAATCAGTGCAATATTTTTGTTTTTTGATAGATTTAAGTGAAGATCGGGAAGCAGCTCTATATGGGGCCTATGAGTTGTCCCATAGGGATCATTTTTGGACTCCTCATTAATGGATTTAATAAACGCATACCAACCCAATTTGAGTAAGATCTATATGTCAATTTGGATCTTATGGCAATTTATGTCGATTTCATAGGGGTCATTTGTATGGAGGCTAGGTCTGAACATGGACCGATTCTCACCGATTTCAATAGCGTTCATCCTATGGCTGATAAAACCTTACATGCCAAATTTCATCAAAATATATTCATATTTGCGACCTGCAGTTTGATTACAAGCTTTACATGGACACACAGACGGACGGACGGACGGACGGACGGACATCGTTAAATCGAATCAGATAGTGATTCTGATTCGATCGGTATAATTAAAGATGGGTCTAGGTCAAATATTTTTGGTTGTTGCAAACAGCAGCACAAAGTCATTATACCCAAACCACATAGTGGTATAGGGCATAAAAATAGCGATATTAAACATAAACATAAAATCATCCTGTCAAACACGACGTAATTTGTTTTTTTCTATTCTTTGTGTTTTTCGCTTATTTTGACAGAGATGCCACTCGTTTACAATTTAAATAAATAGAAAAATAGATTTGTCGACTGTCGTTAAGATGTCTGTACTTAGTGAATCACTTAATCCTTAGTGCAAACAACAATAGCTGTCGATATATTTTGCGATTGTCGGATCGTTGAAATTTACAGAATCGGACTACAGAAAACATTGATTTAAATTCAATGAATTTTTTGAAAACCTCAAATGATATTTAAGAATTGCGAACACAAAAAATGTTGCATAAATAAACGCAATTTGATGAGAATGTTATTTTTTATATATAAATTTTCACAATTTTTTTTGGATGAATATTTGAAGTTTTTCAGAAAGTAAAGATAACAAATTATTTTATTTAATATGTTTGGGACATTTGGTTTTTTGCGTTTGGCATCCCTAATTTGATTATGTATTTATTATTATAAATTTATTCACTATGTTTTCCAAATATGGCCATATTTTAATAAAAAAGTTGAGAGAGCTTTTTTTTGGTTATTATTTTGTTACTCCATCCGACCTATATGGCCGCAATGAAAAAGTATTTCGCCAATTCAAAGAAACTATACAGCCATTTCCAATTAGCACGATTTAATGCATATAGCCACCCTACACAACCATTACCTTTGCAATGGAGGTTAGGGCGAGCTATTTAATTAGCAAAAACTAAATTAAACGAGAAGTTATGTCATATAACCGGAAACGCATGCATATAGGAAACGCATGCATATTTTTCCAATATTTTGCTTATATTTATTATCAATACTCAAACCGAGGTGGAGGGTATCAAAGAATCGGCACAGCCGAATTTAACACTCTTGTTTTTATATCAGATGTTTTGAGTTCTGGTTATGAACATATTAATGAGCTGGCTCATCGTAGATAGTTAAGTATTTAGGATAAGTTGTTTTTATATAAAAAGGAAATCAAATAGGTTTTTTCTAAATTTTTTACCTCCAATAAAATATTTTTAATATGTATACATAAGAGTTTATAAATAACACTGTAAATATAATAAACTAAGCAGAAACAAACAATGTCTGGAACTCTTTAAAATGTATTTTATAGTTAACTAAAATATTATTATCAAGAAAGATATGAATTGAAAAATATAATCTTTTGAAAGAGAAAAGTGGAACCTTTGATTTATTTTGATTCAGAGTAATTGAGGTCATTGTTGTAATTCTGCAAGTGGCTTTTCGCTTAGTTCTAATTGCGAGAATAACTTCTGAAGACTATTAAAGCTGCCTCATTTCAATATCATTGAGAAAATTATTATTTTCTTGCTAAAAATCACAATAAAAAATGTGATTTTTTGTTAAGGCAATTTATTACTAAACTTTGTAGTGTGTGCGTACATCATGTTATCTATGAATGTTATATGCTATAGGAAATTCTAAGGACAAAAATCCTTTGCATTCCATTTTAAAATGCAGTCATAAATTTAAATAAATCTTCACATGCATGCAACCTTTACTCGTTTGTATTTTCTGTACAATAACATCGAAAGCAAACAAACAAACAACATCCTTCAATTAGCGGTTTTCCTTATGGCAACAACATCTTTAATCTTCGATTGTATGATGTGGTCTATGTTGTTACAAGTGGTACGTGACATTTCCCAAATCACTTCTAGCTATGACTGCTTTTTCTATGAGTGTTATTTTGTTTCTTTTTTAGTATTCGAAAATTAACGTTATTTTAGGGCAATTTATTTTTTTTTTTGTTGTTTTTGTGCATACTTCCTGTTACATCAATTCATAACTGCAATTGTTGCATCATTGTGCATTTCAAGGACTAGAGCTATTTTCTGCATTAGTACATCTGTGTGACTATGATGGATGCAACACAAATGGCATTCTTAAATTAATAATCGTATACCATGTCATAAGAGAGTTGTCCTTAAATGGATGTACATATAGGAATATCGTGTCCAAATGCCATATACATAGATATTTGGCTCTTAAAAATTCTGGCATGATAATGAGTTGATTGCTGCCTATCTATATATATTTATAAAATGGAATGTGTGTTTGTTTATTTGTTTGTTTGTACCTTATAGGAGACCAAACCTCTGAACCGATCTTCCTGAAATTTTCACAGCATTTAACTGGGACTCTGGCATGATTAATAGGGTACTTTTTTTTCGACCACGCCCACTTTTATGCCCACTTTTTAATATTATGTAATTGCTCCCATATAGTTTTTAACAGATTTACTTCAAATTGTATACACATTATACTGCAGGCTTGGTAGAAATAAACATTTCTTACGCCACGCCCCCTTTCACGCCCCTTTTCACGCCAAATTTTGTTTGAAAGTTTTAAACTTTTTGTTCTCTGTACAAATTTGTTCCTTCCAACGGATTTTTTTTTATTTGGTAGTATATTGCTCTTAATACTGTTAACGTCGCCATATAACTATGAACCATGCCCACTTCACCGCCCCCTTTTTTTAATTCAGATACTTACTTACACCACTAACAATGTTTGCTATACGAAATACTTTTTTTGTAATATGTATTTACCTAAAGTTTTATACACTTTTTATCTACAGGTAGGGTAGCCATACATTTTTTTATTTCGCCCCATTTTACCTTAAATTATAATTAATCTGCCTTCAATCTACCTATATATATAAAAATGAATGTGTGTTTGTTTGTGCTTTATAGGAGGCCAATCCCCTGAACCGATCTTCCTGAAATTTTTACAGCGTATTACTGTGGCTCTGGAACGAATAATAGACTATATAAATTTTTGATTAGACAAAGGGGCGGTGCCACGCCAATATAACCCAAAATTTGAAATCGTCATATCTCGGGAATTTTTTGACCTACGGCGGTCATTTTGGTACGTATAGTATTGGCATGAATAGAAATACATACCAGAAGAAAAGAGGGCGGGACCACGCCCCTTTTTAGAAAAATAAAAAATCGTAATATCTTCTAAACTACTGGAAGGATCGTCATGAAATTTTCACAAAAGGATATTTTTGCGAAGTACTAAGTCCTTAACTATATAAAGTTGTTAGTGGGCAAAGGGGCGTGGTCCCGCCCATATAACCCAAAATTTAAAATCGTCATATCTCGGCCATTTTTTAACCTACGGCGATGATATTTGGTATATATCGTATTGAAATTAATAGAAATAGTAGAAAAATTCAAATCCATAATAACTTCTATTAAGCCCTTGACTATATAAAGTTGTTATTGGACAAAGGGGCGAGGCCCCGCCCATATAACTCAATATTTGGCATGGATTGATTTGCTTAATAAGGTGTTTTCTTAAATAGGTATACATTCCATGCGAAAGTCGTCGGGCCACGTCCCTTTGTTTCCGATTTGTAGGAAGCCAGACCTGTATACCATTCTTCCTTAAACTTTCGCAGTGTGAAACTTTCACTCACTACACCCAATTTTTTATATTCGATTATTGATGTGCCAGGCTTTCCACCACATGTGCTACAACTCAAAATTGGAGTGCCCATTATTTTACTGCGCAATATCGATCCACCACGGCTTTGCAATGGCACTCGACTTGCAGTAAAAAAATGCAAAATAATTTAATAGAAGCGACCATTATAACAGGAAAATATAAAGGAACAGATGTACTTATGCCACGCATTCAAATGATCCCAACTGATTTACCATTCGACTTCAAACGATTACAGTTTCCTGTTCGATTAGCGTTCGCGATGACTGTTAACAAAGCTCAAGGTGAATCTCTTCAAGTTTGCGGCTTAAATTTAGCAAATCCATGTTTCTCGCATGGACAGCTTTATGTTGCATGCTCACGTGTAGGGAAACCCACCGACATATATGTTTATGCTCCAGATGGACAAACTAAAAATATTGTACATTCTAAAACATTGCAATAATTAATTCTAAATTAAATAAATAATATTTTGTTAATGTATAAATATATTTTTTATTTTGTTTTATTTTATAACGATGAGGGGTAGCGAAGTCAACCGGGTTCAGCTAGTGTGGTATAATGGACAGCAATATATATATACTATATTTATCTTATTAAGTATTATATTTTCTCAAATTTAAAAATTTTTTTTTTTAATTATCTCAATTTCAATTAGAAATAGTGTGGTATTTTTGGTAGTTACTCATATCAGCAGACAGTCATAGTACCCTGCTCTGGTTTATAGTATATATATTCACAGATGATGAGACATATTTGCTTTATAACAAATTGTGAAATGCGGTAATAATATACCTTTTCCTAAAAAAGAGCAAATAATAAACTGCTGATTTTCATGCATAATTTTGGTGATAAAATTGATATCAAGTGATTCCAGGCCTGTTGGTAAAATTAAATTATATTTCGAATAATTAACTATAAATTTAAATAAATTTCTTAGTTTCGTGACTTATGTCTTAACTTAAAACTGTATTAATTTTACGGATTACATTTAATAAAACAAGTAAGAAAATTATAGTCGGTCTAGACCGACTATACGATACCCTATACCATGCGTTTAGAAACCCTATCTCTTAGGCCCAACTAACTGGACATTGAAAATAAGCAAAAACCAAATTTGAGTTGGATTTTTATTAATTTTTTTGGCTGCAGATATGAAAAAGTTTATATCGGATGCTATATCTATAAAGGGACCAGGTCCAAAAATGGACCGATCCTGATCATGTTTGGTAAAGTCTCTTGTATTTTGCAAAAATATGTAGAAACAAAATTTGAGAAGAATCAGTGCAATATTTTTGTTTTTTAATAGATTTAAGTGAAGATTGGGAAGCAGCTCCATATGGGGTCAAAGGGATCATTTTTGGACTACTCATTAGTGGATGTAATGAACGCATACAAACCCAATTTTAGTAAGATCTATATGACAATTTGGATCTTATGGCAATTTATGTCGATTTCATATGGGTAATTTGTATGGGGGCTAGGTCTGAACATGGACCGATTCTCACCAATTTCAATAGCGTTCATCCCATGGCCGATAAAAGCTTATATACCAAATTTCATCAAAATATATTCATATTTGCGACCTGCAGTTTGATTACAAGCTTTACATGGACACACAGACGGACGGACGGACGGACGGACGGACGGACGGACGGACGGACATTGTTAAATCAACTCAGAAAGTGATTCTGATTCGATCGGTATAATTAAAGATGGGTCTAGGTCAAATATTTTTGGTTGTTACAAACAGCAGCACAAAGTCATTATACCCAAACCACATAGTGGTATAGGGTATAAAAACTTACTTAACTATGCTCTAATTTTGTAGCACACAACGCCTCACTTTGTAAATCACTGGGTTCATGCATTTTTTTTTATCGCTTAAAGTGTCAAATTTAATGTTCAAATTTTTCTAGCGTTAGCTAAAAATATGATTTAAATAATAATAAAAAGTAAGGAAATTATAGTCGGTCTAGACCGACTATGCAATACCCTATACCATGCGTTTACAGAATTGGTCTCAGGTCCATATGGTTGGGTATAGAAAGTAAGCATAACCACATTTGTGTGGAATTGTCATATCGGATGGTATATTTATATGAGGACTATGTCGAAAAGTATACCGATCCTGACCATATTTTGGGAAAGTCACTTATTTCTTGCAAAAATATATACAAACCAAATTTGAGAAAATTCTGAGCAATAATTTTGTTTTTTTGATAGATTTAAGTGTAGATCAGAAACCAACTTCATATGCGGGCTACAACTAAGAACTTTCCTATAGAGTTTATTTTTGGACTACTGATAAATAGATGTAATAAACACACATAAACCCAATTCGACCGAGATCTACATATATGATAATTTTGATCTTATGGCAATTTAAGTCGATCTCATAGATCTCATAGAGGTCATTTGTATTGGTATGGGTCTAAACATGCACCAATTTTCACCAATTTCATTCTGGCTGATATTAGCTTATATACTAAATTATATCAAAATGTATTCGTATTTGCGACCTGTAATTTGATTACAAAGTTTACATAGATATACAAACGGACGGAAAGACGGACATCTCTAACTCAACTCAGAAAGTGATTCTAAATATTTAGTTAAATATTTTTGGTATTTACAAACATCAGCACAAAATCATTGAAGGTATAAAAAAGTAATTTTAATTCAACAAATATTTTCTATATATTAGAAGGATAAGTAGATACAACCTGAGACTTGCGAGCCCCAAACAGACGAAAATGAAATCTTAACCAATCTGAAATTTTATTAAAATCTTTTAAAACTGTAATATGGAGTCTGGTTAAAAAAAAAAAACGGGACAGAAGCACCGATGATATACCCAACATTCATCTATTCTAAAGATAAAATTTTGTAAAGGATTTGAAGAATTATTGTATGTCTCCCCCTCTTATATTATATGTTTTCAATTTAGAATCATGTAATATTATTATTTTATTTTGCATCTCTAATTTTATGATTAATAATCATTATTTTCAAAAAGTTTCACAATTTAATAATTATATATACAATATAAACTTTTCTTTTTTAAATATAATTTGTGTAAACCAGTGAAGGCCGTGCCAAACACACTGGTGCTCGGCTTCTTATATGTATACAGCCGAATGAAAACAAAAATACTCACCAAAGAGTAAAAGTAAACAACAATTTCATTCAGTCTTATGAAAGCTTTTGAACAAAGGAGGTCTATGTCGCATTGCCTTTTGAAATTCATATATATATTTTTTTTTTAATACGTACACAGAGAATATTTGTTTAAAAGAAACCAAAAATGTTTAGAAAATTTCGAAGACTCGATAAAATAAATTAAACATTTTCTATAAATTACATACGTCGCCTCCATTTGACAACATTATAGCTGTCTTTTATGCATCTTTTATACCCTATACCACTATTTGGTTTGGGTATAATGATTTTGTGCTGCAGTTTGTAACAACCAAAAATATTTACCTACACCCATCTTTAATTATACCGATCGAATCAGAATCACTGTCTGATTTGATTTAACGATGTCCGTCCGTCCGTCTGTGTGTCCATGTAAAGCTTGTAATCAAACTGCAGGTCGCAAATATGAACATATTTTAATGAAATTTGGCATTTAGTCTTTTTGTCGGCCATGGGATGAACGTTATTGAAACTGGTGAGAATCGGTCCATGTCCAGACCCAGCCCCCATACAAATGACCCCTATGAAATCAACATATATTGCCATAAGATCCAAATTATACAAATCTTAGTCAAATTGGGTTTGTATGTATATATTACATCCATTAATCAGTAGTCTAAAAATGATCCCTATTGGACAACTCTTAGTCATCGGCCCCATATAGAGCTGCTTCCCGATCTTCACTTAAATCTATCAAAAAACAAAAATATTGCACTGATTCTTCTCAAATTTTGTTTGCATATATTTTTGCAAAATACAAGAGACTTTACCAAACATGGTCAGGATCGGTACATTTTTGGGCCTAGATATAACATCCGATATGAACTTTTTCATATCTGCAGCCGAAAAAATTAATAAAATTTGGTTTATGCTTATTTTCTATATTCAGTTAGTTGGGCCTATGAGATAGGGTCTCTAAACGCTTGGTATAGGGTGTCGTATAGTCGGTCCAGAACGACTATAATTTTCTTACTTGTTTTAATATTAAGAAATATCCAGTTACTGCATAGCTGCCACTTATTAACCTTTGAAATTTCTTATCTCTTTAAGTTTTGCTATTTTGTGTTTTTTTTGTTTTTTAAAGAAATGAATTACTTATTATTACTTATTTGATTTAATAAACTTCAAACTTATGGATAAAAGAGATTAAATGTTCTTCACATTTTGTTTTTCTTTTTCAGAATGTAAGATTTAAAATTTTAAAACAACAAAATATATTTAAAATTTACCATATTCTTCGTGAACTCAACTTTTTTCATATAAACATTCATACAAAATCTACACAAACCAATTTAATACGGGCATTGTGTTACGTCCATGGATTTCGATCAGTGTAGTACAACTAACTCATGCTCATAAACACTATTACTAACTCAATTCTCTCGATGGCCACCACTGGTGTAAACACAAGAAGCGTTTCGTCGATAGTTGCAAGTATTTCGAAATTACCTGATTGCTAAGAGAAACACAAATAAAATGATTAAAAAGGCCAAATCCAATTTTTATGCTGAAAATTTTTTTTCTGCCATTGGCTCCAAAAGAACATGGCAAACGATACGCGAAGTTGGTATCGGTAAATCTACGCATCGAGAACCATGTTCGGTTGATGCAGATACAATTAATACAAAGATTTTAAGTGTTCCTATGGTTCAAGCAGATAAAGATTACTATATCAATAGTCACTCCAATAACGATGCTGAATCTTTTTCTTCTTTTGCTGCAGTAGACCAATGTGACGTTTTATCTACTTTATTGTCTATAAAATCGAACTCTATAGGAGTGGACGGGATTAATCCTAAGTTTCTCAAGATTCTTTTACCTCAGCTACTTCCAATTATAATTTTTTTCTTTAACAAAATATTAACTTCAAGCCACTTCCCATCGAATTGGAAAATAGCTAAAATCATTCCAATACCCAAAGCTGGTTCCGATTATAGACCAATAGCTATTCTTCCATTTCTCTCTAAAGTATTCGAGCGTATTATGCACAAACAAATGACTAGTTTCTTGGATGACAATAACTTGCTAACAGATCGTCAATCTGGGTTCAGGAGGAAACACAGCTGCCTAACAGCCTTAGTTGATGTTACAGAGGAGATTAGGGAGAAACTTGATGATGACAAGACTACATTTTTAATACTTTTAGATCATTCAAAAGCGTTTGATACCGTGGATCATAACATTTTTTGTTACAAACTTAAAAACTTTTTTAATTTTTCTTCGACCGCTACTCAGTTATTGTCAACATACTTACGTGGCAGGTATCAGTATGTTGAAACTAGAATCCAAAATTCAATGACACTGCCTGTAGCAAGGGGCGTACCTCAGGAGTCCATAGTTGGGCCACTATTATTCTCATTGTACTCAAATGACCTCCCAGGCATTTTAACAAATTGTAATGTAAGAATGTATGCGGATGACGTTCAGCTTTATACCAGCTGTAGTAATGCCCTAATCGACCAGTGTATTATCTCTATTAATCAGCAACTCCATCGTATTTATACATGGGCAACTGCAAATGGATTAGAGATAAATCCGAAAAAATCAAAATGCATTGTAATTCAAAAGCGACTTTCCAAACTAAATATTACACCTAATATAATTATAAATAATGAGAAAATTGAAATCGTTAAATCTGCTAAGAATCTAGGTATTTTTTTTTAATGACACTCTTACATTGTCGAACCATATTAACTATGCCTGTGGTCGTACTTTCTCTATGACTAGAACTCTGTGGCACACCCAGCATTGTACACCTATGAAAATAAGAATCCTACTTGCCAAAACTTATCTGATGCCTGTTTTACTGTATGGTTGTGAGCTATTTGCGAAATGTGATACAATTAGTAAAAGGAAATTGAACGTTGCATTTAACAACATAATCAGATATGTGTATGGACTTAATAGACGTTCTAGTGTATCTTTGTTTTCAATGCAGCTATATGGCGTTTCTTTAGATAATCTTTTAAATATAAGAGTTTTAGTTTTTTTACATAAAATAGTGTATACCCACAAACCGGATCATCTGTACGACAAACTTTATATTTCAGATATAAGCAGGGGAAAAAGAATTAGATCAATTAGATATAAAAGTTTAATATCGGAGTGGCATTTCTACATATACGCAGTATCTCTCTGGAATTCTATACCCCATAGCTCTCAACTTTTAAGTAACGCACGAAAATTTAAAGAAAATATTTCTAAACTGTTTTCGGCATAACAATTTAAAACATTAAATATTATTTAATATTATAATACATTTGATTAAATTAAATTTCAAATATTTTAACTTTATTCTTTAATTTTAATCTTATTGTTCTTTGCATTTTATATAAAGAAAATTTGTAATTAGTTGTTAATTTATTAACGATTTTATAATTTTAAATACAATCAGTTCCATACTGTAAAATAAGATTTTTAGTCTTGTGTATGGAGCAGTTCCAATAAATAAATAAATAAATAAATAAATAAATAAATACCTGATGTTATTACTATACAAGACTCACGGTTTGAATCACATTTAACTCAACTTTATTCTGTCCTAGGATATTCAAACGTTCACTGTTGTAGAAATGATGGATATGGTGGAACATCCCTCTATATTAACAATAAACTGCAGTATACTGTAGAGTATTGTAGAAGTGAATGCTTCGTAGATATTGTTTCAATTTCATTAAATAATTTTAGAATAGATGGCAAAAACTTGAAAATAGTATCTCTATATCGATCCCAAAAATGTTTGGTGAACAATTTCCTAGAAATGTTAGAGAGATTTATGGAATCCCAAACTCAAAATCCTATAATTTTAATTGGAGATACAAATATTGACTTGTTCCATGATCCTAGTTTTTCACATTTGTCAAATTTATTTCTAAACTATGACTGCCACAGCTGCCATTCTTTGGTGACAAGACCAAGCAGTGCTACATGTATTGACCATGTATTTAGTAATGTCTTTGAAGAAATACTGGTGCTATGCTGTAAGGTGAAGGCAAATTTGATTTCTAACAGAAATATTGAGATTATAAGAGTTCAATGTGATTACGATAAGGTTGGAGACGTAGTTTGGCTGAAGTTAATTTAAATGCTAATTCATCAGAGTTAGAATCTCATATATTGTATAAGTAATGCTATTACTAATTCAACAAGCAGAACTAAATAAAAAACTCAACTAAGATTTGAGCTAACTATAATTAATGCGCCAAAAAGATGTAGAGAACCTTTGCAGAGCTCCCTTTCTGGAAATATAACAAAAAAACCAAGGCTGTCACAGATTCTCTTTTTAAACTCTTAACTCTCGTTGATAAGAGATTTGATAATTTGCTTGGTCTCATAAAAACGATGTTTATAGAAAGAGAAGCTCGTTTAGAAAAAATATTTAACAAGAGATTCGATGAACTGAAGAGTGACATCTTAGATATAAACCAACGTGTAACAAAACTCAAAACTGTCGCACAAATACAGCGACAGGAAAACTTGTTTGAAGTATTTCAGGCAATATGTGACGTTTTAAATATTCCAACTCCTGCCATTAAATCTCTATATCATCTCCAGAACCACAACAACAAAGATACAAATTTTTCTCCGGATGCAGTGATTATGTCAAACTCTGTTCCCCATACGACAAAAACTTCATATTGAAATGTCTCTCTAATTACCGTAAAGCGTACAAGACTGAACTGAAACTATCACATTTCGGCTTTGGTGGCGTTCGTACCTTCAACGTCAATGAAAACTAGACCGCCACTAATCATGAAATACTTCGATGTGCAATTGAATATAAAAAGAAAGGGCTAATAAAAACAGCATACATTACTCGAGGCTTAGTTTATATTAGATTCAATCGTAATGACGAACCAGTTAGAGTTGAGACTATTGAAGGACTAAACAATTTATTTCCTGATGGATATTTTCCTGCCAACAACTGATGATTTGGTAATGGTTTTAATATTAAATTGGTATTTCTGTCTTCATTTATTAATTCTTTTAAAGGGTCCGCCAAATAACTTTTTTTTTTTTGAAAATACTATAAAAGAAAACTACTAAATATTATCTCAAATTTCTTTTTTTATTTGAATGTACAATCCTTCCGTTTAATAATGAAAATAACTTCATTCAAATGGCTGCCTCGGCTGGCCATGCAGTAGCCTACACGATCGGTCCAATTTTTAAGCACATTATCGATTGTGTGCAGCTGTATTTTACCAATGGCTTCACGAATATTCTCGGGTGTACGCACTGTTTTTGGCTTTTCACGCTTTGGTTTATCGTTGAGGATGCCAGTTTCTTTCACTTTTTTCACAAGATAACGAACATACGGAGCTGACGGTGCTTCTCTTTTTCCAAAATCCGTACGCAATTTTCGCACACATTCTGCAACATTATCATGATTTTCAAAGTAATGTCGCAATATTTCCCAGCATTGCTCAAGCGTATACACAACCATATTCGTTCAGCGGAAGGATGGAACTAATTATCTGTCAAATCAGACATGAGCTAAGTGTTACCATTCACGATATAAGCACTAGTTGAAAAAAAAAAAACGTTAGATGGCGGACCCTTTATTTGTATTATTATTTTTACTATTTTTTATATACGTAGCAAATTTGATATATTTTTTAGATTTTCTAACACTTTTTGTAAATTTCTTCCTTCTTTATCCTTGCATTGCTTTTTTAATCCTTCATAATGATTTTGAACGGCGATAATTTATCTTTCAGTTCCAAATACGTTACTTATAATCTTATTCGTATTTTATGCAAACAGAGATCAGGTTTAAATATATGCCATATTAATGCGCAGGTGTTGATATAATATTTGTTTCGGAGACATGGTTCAATGAAAAAGTTGATGATAAAATGATTGGATTAACCGGACTCAAAATTTTTCACTGTGATAGAAATACTCGTTGCGGTGGTGTAGCTATTTTTGTCAGAAGAGGCATTATGTGTAAATTTCATAGCAAATCTAAACCTGATGAAAAGGTTGAACATTTATTTGTTGAAGTTTCGTCCCATGGAAAACAATTACTTGTTGGATGTGTCTATAGACCTAATAAAAGAATAGACCTTGATCTTTTTCAAAATATACTTGAAACTATAACTCTCAATTATGAAGATATTTTAATATGTGGGGATTTTAATTCAAACGTTATCAATGAGACTATTTTACTAGACATAATGCAATCAATTGGCCTTTCTCCAACTAACATTACAGTTCCAACTCATTTTACTGCTACAAGTAACTCGTTACTTGATCTTTTCTTTGTCAGTAGCAAAAAGAAAGTCTTACTCTATGATCAGCTCTCAGCACCTTGTTTTTCTAAGCACGACTTAATTTTTCTATCATTTGACTTTAAAATGCAAGTGGTGGATGACGTTGTTACTTATTATGATTTTAAACAAATGGATCAAAACGCGATGTTATTCGAATTATCTAAAACCGATTGGGACGCCATTTACTACATGCCTTCGGTTGACAATCAAGTCAGTTTTCTAGAACAAAATTTGGCACATGTTTTCCACAAATCTGTACCTTTAAAAACGACAAAATACAATAACAAAAATAAACCCTGGTTCAATCAACAGATTAAGGATAAAATCTGTGAAAGGGATAAAGCTTTTAAAAGTTGGAAACTGTTTAAAACAGATAATTTATATGACGAATATTCCAAAGCTAGAAAACAAGTTAATAAAATGATAAAAAATGCTAAATCTGCATACTACTCTAGCCTATCTATTTCTGCTGCACACTCTAAAAAAACGTGGAAACTCATACGAGAAATTGGTGTCGGCAAATCTAAAGATATTGACAATTCTGAAATAAATATTGATTCGCTTAACGAATCTTTTACAAATATCCCCAACATCCCCATAAACGATGGATATTATACCCGCAATACTGATATTAGTTCAACTTTATCGGAAAATGCTTTTTGTTTTCAATGTGTAAACCAACTGGAAGTACTCTTCACATGCCAAGCTGTGAAATCTAATGCTGTTGGTTCTGATAACATACATCGCAGATTCTTAAAGGAAATTATCCCTCAACTGCTACCTCAAATTACCCATATTTCTAAAACTATTATCACAAAAAGTGTATTTCCTCAAAGCTGGATACTAAAATTTTACCTATTCTTAAATCAAATAAAGAATATCGTCCCATTGCTATCCTACCATACTTGTCTAAAGTGTTTGAAAGGTTATTGCATCAGCAAATTGGAAAACATGTCAAGAATATGGGCCTACTCTCAGACAGACAATCAGGCTTTCGTCCTAAACATAGCTGCATAACTGCACTCATTGATGTGTCTGAAGATATTCGTGGATATATTGATAGCGGTAACATTGCATTTCTAGTGCTCTTAGATCATTCAAAGGCATTTGATACATGAAGCTAACAATTTTTTTGGTTTCTCTCCTTCCGCAACTCGTCTTATATCGTCTTATTTAGAAAATCGTCAACAAAACGTTAACGCCAATAATAAAATATCAAATGTGCTTCCAGTAAAAAGGGCGTTCCGCAAGGTTCGATTCTGGGATCACTTCTTTTCACTATATATATAAATGATTTGCCTAGGTAACTTTCGTGTTTTAAAGTTCATATGTATGCTGATGATGTGCAACTTTATGTTTGTAGTCGTTTCGATGAACTAAACAACTGTGTTGCGAACCTAAATGTGGATCTTAATCGAATTCACTTATGGGCTCTGGCAAATGGGCTACGTCTCAATCCTTCAAAGTCTAAATGCATCATTATTACTCGAAGATCAGTGCCTTCCCTTGCTATACCAGATATTATGCTTAACCGTCAAATTATTGAAATTACACAAAACACCAAAAATCTTGGAATTATTTTCAATAAAACTATCACCTGGTCTGATCTTATAAATGTCGTTTCGGGAAAAACGTATTCAATGCTTCGATCACTGTGGAAAACTCAACATCTTACACCAGTCCATGTACGAGTTCTACTTGCAAAAACCTATCTAATTCCAACTTTGTTGTACGGATGCGAACTATTTTTTTTTTTCAAGTTTATTTATTTGCAATAATTATAATTATACTATAATAAACAACTAGTAATAATAACATTTTGAATATACAATGTCCCTTAATCGGGCTCTCGAGTATTATTAATATAATAAAAATTTAGGTTTTACAATTAATATAATTTTCTTTATTTTAAATGAAAAAATAGATAATTGATAATTGATTTTTGCAATGAAAGATTTTTTAAAAAACATTGCTTTTATAACAGAGGAAATAGTCAAGGGTTAAAATAAAAAAAAAGCAGGGGATATGTTGAATTATGCAGGTAGCCACCAAAATATCTTGGTATTTAATTTTCTTTTAAATTTTAAATCTTTATTTAATATGCTGGTATCATATTTTATATTTATATATTCTGTATTGCAATTCACTGCTTTTATATTGGCTCTTCTATGATTGTGGTAGAAGATTGGGATGCCATTTTTATTTTGAATAATTTGTTTGTTGTCGAGGTAAATAAAAGCCTCAGGTGTTACAAACCCCGTTTTAAGTGAATCAATTATGTATCTTTCATTTATGTAGTACGGTGCCATAATAAGATTATTTTCCGTACATTGAGTACATTTTAAAATATTATTTCTAATTAATTTTATTATAAAATTGTCTATTCTAATAATATTTGCACTGTTGTATAATATCTTATTAGAAATGTACTTAATATAATTACTTTCTGAAGATCTATATAATGACGTACATGCTCTCAAACATTTCCTTTCAAAAGCTCTGATCTTTTCCATGTATGATGGCGAAATGTTGAACCATATTGGGCAACCGTAGCTTATGATAGGTCTGACCAGTGACTGATACATTATTATCTTTATTCTAGTTTTAATATATTTGGAATGAAACAATGGCCTATATAGGAAATATGCATTTTTTGCTTTTGTAATTATTTCTTTAACATGATGGTTAAAGTATAAAAATTTATCTAAATAGATTCCTAAGTATTTTACAACTTCCTTTTTTTTAATATTACAATTTGATAAATTTGATTTTATTCCAAACTGTTTCCAGTATTTTCTTATATTGTAATTGCATTTGTTAACTGGGGGTCAGAAGAGGATAGATTCACACTTTTGTGCATTTATTTTCATATTCCAGTCAATTATATATTGTTCTACTACATTGAAAGTATTTTGAAGATTTTGGTTAATAAGCTCGATTTTGCGTTCAGCATGATAAATGACAATATCGTCGGGAAATGCTATAATGTTGTCGACTTGCTTTAGCAGTTCTAACATATACAAATTAAAAAGAATAGGCGAATTTACAGTTCCTTGTTGTAATCCGTTGACTATCTTAAACATTTTACTACTTTTTACGTCTTGATGATAAATTATAAAGTTTTTTTGGCATATCATATTATATATCAAAATAATCTTATGTAATGGGAATTGATATTGGCATAGTTTAATTATAAGACCAGGAATCCATATACTATTGAACGCTTTCTCCATATCAATAAGGCAAGCTCCTGTACATATTTTTTTATTCCAGTTCCAATGGATGTTTGATGTTAGCAAATGTATAGCGTTAGTTGTAGAATGTTTATATTTGAAACCAAACTGTTTTTCACTTATTAAATTTTTATCTATACAAAACTTGTTTATGATATTGTTGATACATATTTCGAATATTTTGCTTATATTGGGTAATAAGCTTATGGGGCGCATGTTTTTGATATTACAGAATCATTGTTTTTATACCCTATACCACTATGTGGTTTGGGTATAATGACTTTGTGCTCCTGTTTGCAACTACCGAAAATATTTGACCTAGACCCATCTTTTATTATACCGATCGAATCAGAATCACTATCTGATTCGATTTAACGATGTCCGTCCGTCCGTCCGTCTGTGTGTCCATGTAAAGCTTGTAATCAAACATCAATTGAATTTCAGAAAACATCAGTAGAATTTCAGAAAACATCAATTGTATTTCAGAAACCATCAATATAATTTCAGAAAACATCATTTGAATTTCAGAAAACATAAATAGAATTTCAGAAAACATCAATATAATTTCAGAAAACATCATTTGAATTTCAGAAAACATAAATAGAATTTCAGAAAACATCAATATAATTTCAGAAAACATCATTCGAGTTTCAGAAAACATCAATTGAATTTCAGAAAACATCAATAGAATTTCAGAAAACATCAATTGTATTTCAGAAAACATCAATTGTATTTCAGAAAACATCATTTGAATTTCAGAAAATATAAATAGAATTTCAGAAAACATCAATAGAATTTCAGAAAACATCAATTGTATTTCAGAAAACATCAATTGTATTTCAGAAAACATCAATTGAATTTCAGAAAACATAAATAGAATTTCAGAAAACATCAATATAATTTCAGAAAATATCAATATAATTTCAGAAAACATCAATATAATTTCAGAAAACATCAATATAATTTCAGAAAACATCATTCGAGTTTCAGAAAACATCAATTGAATTTCAGAAAACATCAATAGAATTTCAGAAAACATCAATATAATTTCAGAAAACATCATTCGAGTTTCAGAAAACATCAATTGAATTTCAGAAAACATCAATAGAATTTCAGAAAACATCAATTGTATTTCAGAAAACATCAATATAATTTCAGAAAACATCAATTGTATTTCAGAAAACATCAATTGAATTTCAGAAAACATAAATAGAATTTCAGAAAACATCAATATAATTTCAGAAAACATCAATATAATTTCAGAAAACATCAATATAATTTCAGAAAACATCATTCGAGTTTCAGAAAACATCAATTGAATTTCAGAAAACATCAATAGAATTTCAGAAAACATCAATATAATTTCAGAAAACATCATTCGAGTTTCAGAAAATAGCATTTGAATTTCAGAAAACATAAATAGAATTTCAGAAAACATCAATTGTATTTCAGAAAACATCAATTGTATTTCAGAAAACATCATTTGAATTTCAGAAAATATAAATAGAATTTCAGAAAACATCAATATAATTTCAGAAAACATCAATATAATTTCAGAAAACATCAATATAATTTCAGAAAACATCATTCGAGTTTCAGAAAACATAAATTGAATTTCAGAAAACATCAATAGAATTTCAGAAAACATCAATATAATTTCAGAAAATATCATTCGAGTTTCAGAAAATAGCATTTGAATTTCAGAAAACATAAATAGAATTTCAGAAAACATCAATATAATTTCAGAAAACATCATTCGAGTTTCAGAAAACATCAATTGAATTTCAGAAAACATCAATAGAATTTCAGAAAACATCAATTGTATTTCAGAAAACATCAATTGTATTTCAGAAAACATCATTTGAATTTCAGAAAATATAAATAGAATTTCAGAAAACATCAATAGAATTTCAGAAAACATCAATTGTATTTCAGAAAACATCAATTGTATTTCAGAAAACATCAATTGAATTTCAGAAAACATCAATATAATTTCAGAAAACATCAATATAATTTCAGAAAACATCATTCGAGTTTCAGAAAACATCAATTGAATTTCAAAACACATATAGAATTTCAGAAAACATCAATTGTATTTCAGAAAACATCAATTGTATTTCAGAAAACATCATTTGAATTTCAGAAAATATAAATAGAATTTCAGAAAACATTAATAGAATTTCAGAAAACATCAATTGTATTTCAGAAAACATCAATTGTATTTCAGAAAACATAAATAGAATTTCAGAAAACATCAATATAATTTCAGAAAACATAAATAGAATTTCAGAAAACATCAATATAATTTCAGAAAATATAAATAGAATTTCAGAAAACATTAATAGAATTTCAGAAAACATCAATTGTATTTCAGAAAACATCAATTGTATTTCAGAAAACATAAATTGAATTTCAGAAAACATCAATATAATTTCAGAAAACATAAATAGAATTTCAGAAAACATCAATATAATTTCAGAAAACATCATTCGAGTTTCAGAAAACATCAATTGAATTTCAGAAAACATCAATAGAATTTCAGAAAACATCAATTGTATTTCAGAAAACATCAATTGTATTTCAGAAAACATCATTTGAATTTCAGAAAATATAAATAGAATTTCAGAAAACATCAATATAATTTCAGAAAACATCAATATAATTTCAGAAAACATCAATATAATTTCAGAAAACATCATTCGAGTTTCAGAAAACATCAATTGAATTTCAGAAAACATCAATAGAATTTCAGAAAACATCAAAATAATTTCAGAAAACATCATTCGAGTTTCAGAAAATAGCATTTGAATTTCAGAAAACATAAATAGAATTTCAGAAAACATCAATTGTATTTCAGAAAACATCAATTGTATTTCAGAAAACATCATTTGAATTTCAGAAAATATAAATAGAATTTCAGAAAACATCAATATAATTTCAGAAAACATCAATATAATTTCAGAAAACATCAATATAATTTCAGAAAACATCATTCGAGTTTCAGAAAACATCAATTGAATTTCAGAAAACATCAATAGAATTTCAGAAAACCTCAATATAATTTCAGAAAATATCATTCGAGTTTCAGAAAATAGCATTTGAATTTCAGAAAACATAAATAGAATTTCAGAAAACATCAATATAATTTCAGAAAACATCATTCGAGTTTCAGAAAACATCAATTGAATTTCAGAAAACATCAATAGAATTTCAGAAAACATCAATTGTATTTCAGAAAACATCAATATAATTTCAGAAAACATCAATTGTATTTCAGAAAACATCAATTGAATTTCAGAAAACATAAATAGAATTTCAGAAAACATCAATATAATTTCAGAAAACATCAATATAATTTCAGAAAACATCAATATAATTTCAGAAATCATCATTCGAGTTTCAGAAAACATCAATAGAATTTCAGAAAACATCAATATAATTTCAGAAAACATCATTCGAGTTTCAGAAAATAGCATTTAAATTTCAGAAAACATAAATAGAATTTCAGAAAACATCAATATAATTTCAGAAAACATCATTCGAGTTTCAGAAAATAGCATTTGAATTTCAGAAAACATCAATAGAATTTCAGAAAACATCAATATAATTTCAGAAAACATCATTGGAGTTTCAGAAAATAGCATTTGAATTTCAGAAAACATCAATAGAATTTCAGAAAACATCAATATAATTTCAGAAAACATCATTCGAGTTTCAGAAAACATCAATTGAATTTCAGAAAACATCAATAGAATTTCAGAAAACATCAATTGTATTTCAGAAAACATCAATTGTATTTCAGAAAACATCATTTGAATTTCAGAAAATATAAATAGAATTTCAGAAAACATCAATATAATTTCAGAAAACATCAATATAATTTCAGAAAACATCAATATAATTTCAGAAAACATCATTCGAGTTTCAGAAAACATCAATTGAATTTCAGAAAACATCAATAGAATTTCAGAAAACATCAATATAATTTCAGAAAACATCATTCGAGTTTCAGAAAACATCAATTGAATTTCAGAAAACATCAATAGAATTTCAGAAAACATCAATTGTATTTCAGAAAACATCAATTGAATTTCAGAAAACATAAATAGAATTTCAGAAGACATCAATATAATTTCAGAAAACATCAATATAATTTCAGAAAACATCAATATAATTTCAGAAAACATCATTCGAGTTTCAGAAAACATCAATTGAATTTCAGAAAACATCAATAGAATTTCAGAAAACATCAATTGTATTTCAGAAAACATCAATTGTATTTCAGAAAACATCATTTGAATTTCAGAAAATATAAATAGAATTTCAGAAAACATCAATATAATTTCAGAAAACATCAATATAATTTCAGAAAACATCAATATAATTTCAGAAAACATCATTCGAGTTTCAGAAAACATCAATTGAATTTCAGAAAACATCAATAGAATTTCAGAAAACATCAATTGTATTTCAGAAAACATCAATTGAATTTCAGAAAACATAAATAGAATTTCAGAAGACATCAATATAATTTCAGAAAACATCAATATAATTTCAGAAAACATCAATATAATTTCAGAAAACATCATTGGAGTTTCAGAAAACATCAATTGAATTTCAGAAAACATCAATAGAATTTCAGAAAACATCAATATAATTTCAGAAAACATCATTCGAGTTTCAGAAAATAGCATTTGAATTTCAGAAAACATAAATAGAATTTCAGAAATCATCAATATAATTTCAGAAAACATCATTCGAGTTTCAGAAAACATCAATTGAATTTCAGAAAACATCAATAGAATTTCAGAAAACATCAATTGTATTTCAGAAAACATCAATTGTATTTCAGAAAACATCATTTGAATTTCAGAAAATATAAATAGAATTTCAGAAAACATCAATATAATTTCAGAAAACATCAATATAATTTCAGAAAACATCAATATAATTTCAGAAAACATCAATATAATTTCAGAAAACATCATTCGAGTTTCAGAAAACATCAATAGAATTTCAGAAAACATCAATAGAATTTCAGAAAACATCAATATAATTTCAGAAAATATCATTCGAGTTTCAGAAAATAGCATTTGAATTTCAGAAAACATAAATAGAATTTCAGAAAACATCAATATAATTTCAGAAAACATCATGCGGGTTTCAGAAAACATCAATTGAATTTCAGAAAACATCAATAGAATTTCAGAAAACATCAATTGTATTTCAGAAAACATCAATTGTATTTCAGAAAACATCATTTGAATTTCAGAAAATATAAATAGACTTTAAGAAAACATCAATATAATTTCAGAAAACATCAATATAATTTCAGAAAACATCAACATAATTTTAGAAAACATCATTCGAGTTTCAGAAAACATCAATTGAATTTCAGAAAACATCAATAGAATTTCAGAAAACATCAATATAATTTCAGACAACATCATTCGAGTTTCAGAAAACATCATTTGAATTTCAGAAAAAATAAATAGAATTTCAGAAAACATCAATATAATTTCAGAAAACATCATTCGAGTTTCAGAAAACATCATTTGAATTTCAGAAAACATAAATAGAATTTCAGAAAACATCAATATAATTTCAGAAAACATCAATTGAATTTCAGAAAACATCAATTGCATTTCAGCAAACATCAACTGAATTTCAGAAAACAGCATAATCGACTTATTTTTTATGCACTGGAAAATATGATGTTGATGTTGTCTTTAATTATTATATGTTTACACATCTCCCTTGTGATCGGACTCACATGATTTTTTTTGTATTGATTATGTGAATGTATTAATAATATGAATTATAAATTGTACATTTAACTATTATTGCCAACTCGACTCAACAATGCCTTTAAGGCGCTGAGGCCAACTTAATTTTGAAATGTATTGTATTTGAAATATAAATCTATTAAAAAAAAGAGTTATCGTGACATAAGTCACAAAACGGGATCCGTAAAATGCAAAACCAGAATTTTGTTAGAAATTTAAACTTTAAGTACGTGCGCATGGAAAATTATAACTATTTAATAATTAAAGAAATGATAATTTTTTTTTACATTTTTAGATAAGAAAGGGAAAATCATTAGCAGATTTTCTTTCTCACGAATGGTATTTATATCCTATACCACTACAAAAAATATTTGACCTATATCCATACCTTTTATTATACATATCTACTCAGAATCGCTTCCTGAGTCGATTTTGCGATGTCTTCCGACCGACCGCCTGTCTATTCCTGCCTTTGAATGTCCATCTATTTTAACGGAATCGGTATATAAGTTTTTATTGGTTATAGAACGAACGTTAATAAAATTGGTGAAAATCGGTGTATGATCAGATCTAGTCACCATATAAGTGACCTCTATGAGATCAATTTGAATTGCCATAAAATCCAAAGAGATCTCGGTCAAATTTGGTTTGTATTTGTTCATTACACCCGTTATTTATTATTCCAAAAATAAATCCAATAGGACATGTCTAAGTCATAGTCCCCATATAAAGCTGCTCTCCGATCTTCACTTAAATGTTTCAACAATAAAAAAATATTGCATATATTTTTCTTAAAATAGGTTTTGAAAAAATAGTTAATTAGTTGAACCTAAGGCCTTTTCTCTAAACGCATGGTAAAGGTTATCGTATAGTCAGTCCAGATCGTCTATAATTTCCATACTTGTTTACTTTTATAAAATGCAATTATAGCGGTTTGCCAATGGTATATAAATACGCATAAACATTTTAGGTGAGCTAAGCTTTTAAAAGGTGGAATTAGCTTTAATGCAAGCCATTCACAACAGTGTGTATCTGATAGTTTTGTTAGTTTTCAATCGTTAGTGAGACGAGAATAATTACGCCAGAGATAAAGATATTTGTGAAGAATAGCAAAGAAGACAGATTTGTTAAGAAAATTCGAGCATTTTCTTGTTTTAAAATTTGGCTTTTTACAAGTATTATTATGTCATCACTTTTACATATAATTACAATGTCGTTATTATTTTTTATAATTTTACTCATTCCGTGACTTTGCCCATTTAACCCTTTCTAAATATATATTTGTTTATCACATTAATGTTAAACCGGTTAAATGTAATGGTAAAAATTTTAATCATTATTGCGTTATTTTGTTGTTGTTTTAGTCTCTGCAAATGCTCTTGTCTCTTTCGTATCATACATTGTCGCCCGTACGGCGTCAATTGACGGAGTCGTTGATATGGCTTTTGTCGGTGGCGTTGTTAATGTTAGCATGAACACGAGTCCTGTGCTTGGAATTATATACGCTTTATATTGAGATATAATAATGACCACCAACTACCACCACTGTTGTTTGGAAATGTTATTCTTAGTAGTGATTTATTTAGAAAGAAGTTTAGTTTTACATTTGACAACAAAAGTCATGAATATCCATGAGGATTAATGTACAGTGGATAATTTGGAATAAATTAAAGAGAATAATTTGCCATATTACTCGTATTTATTAATTTAAACAAAAAACAATTTAGGTTTTCCCACCATAAAGGTGCTATTAAGGAGTGAGATCGAGATAAAATTAAATAGGATGGAAACCCTTGAACATTGAGTTTTGATTTTTTATTATTTAATTGAAAATAAGCTTACAATAAAAATATTTTTGATAGTTTTTATCACTACTTCTTAACTTATGGACCATTTCCGGCAACTATTCCCTTAGGATTTTATAGTGGTTTATGTCTTCCACAATTTGAAACCCCTTTTTTGTGCCTTTCAACTCACAAGAGCCCAATATCTCTGCACTGGCCCCAACTGCGGATAGTTTAGAGAATTTACCTCTCTTGGTTAAAAACCCAAGTTATTTTGTTATTGAGCTTTCTAGCCGTAGTGAGAGGATACAAAATTGGTTCAAATATAAGAGGACACATTGTGTTGGCTTATGGAAGGAAGGGTTCTTCTTTGTAAACACTTCTTAATATAAATTTTGATATTTACAGAGCCCGTTGTAACAAATGACTAGCTTCTTTTGCCGCAAGTGCATATTGTTTGCCATACCAGGAAATTGTTTGAAAATTTCGTCTGATTTTGGATCTTAAACTTATCTTTGACATTTCCTAGAGCTTAAGCAACAAAAAAAATGTTGACTGAAGTATTTTTTTATGTAATATTATTTCAGTTTCCGAGCCACTTGTTGGCGTCTAAACTTTTTGCAGCATTCCTGTTTGGAACTTTTTGAACTTTTTATGTTTCAAAACCTGCATTGGCTTTAAGTTTTCCCATCAAATAATCCGAATACTGAGCTAACCGGACTACTTTTCTACGGGATTGTGTTGGGAGCTGTTTTCAATAGTCTTTTTATTTTCTTGGCCTTAAAAACATCATGTGTACATTTGTTTTTCCCGACTCATGTTTCTTATCAATAGCAGAATTCTCCTAATAGTTTCTAATAACATTAGAACAGTCAAGGCCGTACCAAGCACGCTGCTGCTCGGCTTCTTATATGTATACAGCCGAACGAAAATAAAAATACTCACCAAAGAGTAAAAGTAAACAACAATTTCATTCAGTCTTATGAAAGATTTTGAGCAAAGCAGATCTGTGTCGCATTGCCTTTTGAAATTCATATATATAATTTTTTAATAGGTACACAGAGAATATTTGTTTAAAAGAAACCAAAAATGTTGAGAAAATTTCGAAGACTTGATAAACTACAAATTAACCATTTTTTATAAATTACATACGTCGCACAGTGGATCGTTTCATATAAGCTAGACGAAAAAAATTTTTTTCTTAGCTTAAATTGTTGCTTTAGTCGCACTTAATAACTTTTGTTCTGGGAAAGTTCCACAGATTCATTTTAGTGGGCGTGGCACGTGATACGAAATTTCTTGTGCTTTTTGACCAAAAAAAAAAAAATTCATATAAAATATAAACAATGAAATATTGAAAGAAGAACTATGCAATAAGACAACTGTGGTTTCGTTGATTTTTGTGCAAAACTTAATTTATGTTGACTTATTAGTTATTTAGATATTATTATTTTAATAGACCAAAGTCATACTTTTTTCCAAAATATGACAAGTTTGAAGAAATAAAAAAAAAGATATTGCTCTAGATAAGTTTTTTTTTACAGAAATATATTATAAAACATATCACAGATTTTTATGATGAATCGCTATCAATGCTGCTGGAAGAATATTCTTCAATATCGACTTCATCATCCTTAGAAAACCGTGCATCTGCCACATTTATTATGCTGTGAGGCTGGACAAGACATTTTAAAATATCTGGAGAGATTTGTCGAAAATATTTTAAAGGGTTTTCTCTATAAGAATTTATAAGAGGATCTGAAGATATGAGTAACATATTCGGCAAGTCTCTATTCGTATCGACTCTGGATGTTTTTCGAGTGTGTGACATACGAAAACGTCTGCAATATTTGTTGCGAGCCTCTTGTGCCTCTTCAGACAATTGCCCAATTGGGACAATGCACGATTTAATAATTTCACTACCATGACAAAGAATTTTATGCAAGCTGACTGGCATACAATACCAGCTATATTGCTCCAAATATAATTCCCTCGTTTCTTTTAAGAAGAATTCAAATAAGGGCAAAATTATCTCATAGCCGGAAGATATGCAACTTAAAATAATATAAAAATTATTTATTAGTTTTTGTCCAGTCCAGTTATCTCTGCAGATTGCTTATGATTTTTAAAAAATCTTCTCGCTGTATTGCCATCGTTTGTAGTTCCAAAACCCGGGTTTGGCCTGTCGATTATGAGACCCATTTCAGACTTAAATTGATCTTGTATTCGTTTCTTACATGTTTTGACCAACATTTTATCGTCGTTATCTCTTATTGCCCATTTTTTTACTTCTAGCCTATATGCTATGTGTAAAAGGCACTCAAATGTTTTTATCCAAGCGTGTAAGCTTGAAAGACCGTAACAATAAAATTCGGTATTTAGATTCTTATCAATTACCATTTTATTCAGTTCAGTAGCCTTAGCACCACAAATATAGCAAGATTGCGTGGATTTGTGAGAAGGTAAATAATTGGCAATTTTACCATCAATCATCGCCAACACAAATTCATATTCAATTTTGAGATTTTTTGTTGCTACTGTTATTTCGAAATTATTCAAAGTATCAATTTAATCGCGAATGCTTTTAAACACCTCTACCGAAAGTTCTTCTGTTTCTTTAGCAAACAAAAATTTTATTGGTCGACAAAGCCGAATGGACCATGGACTTTCATTTTGCTAGATAACTACACTTGTGTTTTCTTTTAATCGCAGTATTAAAGGCACGAAAGAGATGACAAATAAATATTCGTCAGTTCTACCTTGTTGCTGAAACTTTTGCTTGTATGTGCTATGTCCTGAACTTACATCACCACCCCATTTACAAACAAAAGTCAATGTGCTGTAATTTGGGACATTGTCAGCAATGACAGGCTCTTGCACTTTTAACAAACGAGCAGTGGTCAAATTTACAATATCTTTTACAACGATACTTGCATGGCTTTCGTCAACACATATACTGTCTTCAGTTGGAAAACAATCTTCCTTCGCTTTTTTTAACCCATATGCAGAAGGATAAAGTAAGTGACCCACTTTCATTGCTTGTTTCCGCAGAGTTTTGTAACTGTTGCGAGTTAATTTTGTATCAATATATAATGCAAGTGTTTCTTCTCTTCTTAGTGACCGTTACAGCTGTACCACATTTTCTAGCTTTTAATAATTGAGTTGCCTCAACTTCAGATTCCGCAACCGATTTTATTACATCTGCTGTGATACGAAACCCATCTGATCTTTTGGCCATCTGACCAGCAAAAAGTAATTCAGCCGTAGATGTTGAGTTCAATTCAAAAGGCTTAGGTGGCCGTCCTGCCCCTGAAGTACAAGGCAGTTCTTTCCGATTTTCTTCAAAGTTGAGGTCTTCACTTGTCTGACTAAAAACAAAAAAAAAAAAAAAACCCTGAGCTAACCACTCTTTATATTTCGTTTAAAACCTTAAAATAAAATTCATAAGTTACAACCAAAGATATACGAGTTTGTAATATTATATAAAAATCTACCGTTCTTTCCTGCAGCCACTTGTTTTCCACTTTTTTTCTATGGTTTTTGAACTTAAATATATTTCGTCTTTTAAATTTTTGTATCTGCATAAACGTGATCAAAGCTCATTCGTTCAGAAACAAAATTGAGTAGTGCATATTGTCTCTCTGATTTGTAAACTGAAGACCACACTTCAAAAAATTCGGCATGGGTAATCAAAGTTGCATTTTTCCGGGACATTTTATGATTTTATTTAATTAAATTTTGCAAAAAATACCTAAGAATGTCACAAACCACGCTTATTTTTGTTATTAAAAAAAACTTTTAAGATAACTGTAAATACTTTACAATTTGGCACCTCATCAGCATAATTAGTGATGCCACATGATTGGGAAGTAAGTTATATTTAAAATTGACATCGTTGTATTTTCAAGTGGAGAAATACAGGGTGCAGTAACTTTAAATATTTCTGTAAAAAAATTTCCCCTCCTTTACACTTTTCCTGGATTTTTCATGATATTAAAAATCATAAGAAAGTAAGAGGTGTGCTTATAAAGTGAACAAAAAACATCCCGTGCAAAGTCGTGCGAAGTCAACCGACAATGGTATATAAAAGTAGACCAAATTTCCTTTCAGATGAGCTAGGTTTCATTACGTTCAAAAGGTACTGTCTCTTTCAGAATTTAATTTTCTTTAAATAAAAAAAGATGCCACTTGAAGATATAAATATACAAATTTTGGAAATAATATATAATAAGAACCTATTTGTAGAAAAAAGTACATACTATAAGCTTTTATTAAACATAAATAAGAAATAAATTAGAAACCCAAATAACAGAGAAGAACTTTTTTTTATATTGCACTATTTTTTTGCTGAGCAAAATTAGAAAAAAAAGATAAATTTAAGATTTAACGGTTAATTGTGTGAAACGTAGAATGAATAGGTGGTTCAAAAATAACATTTTTCAGTCTCGGGACTTCTAAGAAAACTTTCCCATTCCAATCATATCGAAATTATACTTTATATTTTTTTTCGTCTAGCCTATATGAAACGATTCACTGTGTGTCGCCTCCATTTGACAACAATATATCTGTTTTTATGCATATTTTTTTTTTTTTTTTAATTTTAAAAAATATCCAGTTACTTCAGGCTGGTAAGTTTTTTAGTTTTTGGTAACATACCACTTAATGACCTTTGAAATTTGTTATCTTTTTAAGTTTTGCTATTTTTTTTTTTTTGTTTTTTAAAGAAATTAATAATTTATTATTACTTATTTGATTTAATAAACTTCAAACTTATGGATAAAAGAGATTAAATGTTCTTCATATTTTGTTTTTCTTTTTCAGAATGTAAGATTTAAAATTTTAAAACAACAAATTATATTTAAAGTTTTACCATATTCTTCGTGAACTCAACTATTTTCCCTTTTAGTCATTAATATAAACATTCATACAAAATCTACACAAACCAATTTAATATCGGCATTGTGTTACGTCCATGGATTTCGATCAGTGTAGTACAACTAACACATGCTCATAAATACTATTACTAACTCAATTCTCTCGATGGCCACCACTGCATTAGAAAAAGTTTGACGGCAGACCTTTGATTAATTGACCAACTTTTTGTAGGAGCAAATTGGATTTTTATGAAAATATTTTATAATTTAAGCACGTACTTTTATTTCTTTACTCATATTAATCATTTCAATCATGTCATAACATAATAACTGACATATTTTTCAAATTTAAAAATTTGAATCAAATAGTGCTTGCGAAAAACGTTAAGAGTAAAAATGTGTGTTAAGATTTTTTCGATCTCACTCCTTATCTGAATTAATTTCAGTACAAAATGCGGTCTCTATTTTGAGATGCTTCCAGCTTAAGAATGACATTGAATAATAAAACTACCTTCCGCTCTCAGCGGAGAATTCAAAACCAGCTAGAATTCAAAATCGACAAAATGCCTGATATCACGTTGAGAGGCCTAGAACGGCCAAGAACCTTAATAAGTGTTACCGTAATATTAAAGGAATCTTTTGAAAATTAGTCATATATAACTGCTAAAGGAGGAAGATTATTTAACTAGCTATATTGGCCTTTGTCGGCAAGTCAGTGGCTTATACGATGTCAATCATGATACTATGGCGGAAAAGAGTTATTATATTGTGGGGGATATTGAATTAAATCAAACTAAAGATGTTGGAACTCCTACAGCTCAAGTTTTAGTACTCTAAACATTTTATTTGGCCGAAATATTGGTTTTTCTAATATCAGAGGCCTGCTTGGGGATTGAAGTCTTTCGTGTTTATGTTGGCTTTACCCTACAAATTGCTTTCTAGCGCATTAATTTTTAGAATTTTTATTAACTTTATTTAAATATATATTTACGTGCACAACTGACTTACTGATTCATAACGTTTCATAAACGTTTTTAATTTTTTGATCATGTATTACGTAATTTTTTTGTTAATCATAGTCACTCATGAAATTTTCGGTAAAAGAGTGTAGAGTTCATTTAAATTCAACTACTCTGATGTAGTCATACCCACAATAACGATGTTTTATAAATTAAACTAACAATAAATATGACTCTGACGTCTACATCATACTCATACCATCGCAAATCTGTTTGATTCAAAAATCACATCAGTTTGATTTATAATGTTAGGAAAATAATTATAATACTTACAATGGATTCAACTCATTTAAATCATCGATGTACAAATACAAGTATATTTATATACGTATATTCACCATAGTAAAGCAACAGAGTAAACACCCAACCTCACAAGTACTTCTTTTGCATCGTGTATACACATTGAGTGAAGGAGAGTTTTAATGAACAACGTCAAAAATGTTGTTAAGTATGAGTATCATATGTACCTTAAACTTTAGAGCGACTATGAGGTTCGACAACATTTTAATGCGAATGAATTCATATAAGTACAAGAAATTATTAGTCATTATTCAACTCTACGGACTTCTTTTAGTTCTCTCATTGCAGATCTTTGATGAATACATAGTTTTAAAATAAAAATTATCTTATATTATCGGGCGCCGTACTCACTACTAGTTCAAACATAACAAGTAAAAAATTATAGTCGGTCTAGACCGACTATACGATTGGATATAGAAAATTAGCTAAAACCAAATTTGAGTGGCATTGTTATTAATTTTTTTTCCTTTGAATATGAAAAAGTTCATATCGGATGCTATATTTATATGGGGACTGATCGAAAAATGGACCGATGCTGATACTTGGTAAGGTCACTTATTTTTTGCAAAAACATATACAAACCAAATATGAGAAAAATCTGTGCATTTTTTTTTTTTTGATTTTTGATAGATTTAAGTGAAGAGCGGGAAGCAGCTCTATATGGGGCCTATGACTAAGAATTGTCCTATTGACATTATACATTATTTTGGACTACTGATTAATGGACATAATAAACACATACAAACCCAATTTGACTGAGATCTATATGATAATTTGGATCTTATGACAATTTATGTCGATTTTATAGCGGTCATTTGTAAGTGGACTAAGTCTGAACATAGACCGAATTTCACAAATTTCAATAGCGTTCATCCTATGGCCGATAAAAGCTCATGTACCTAATTTCATTAAAATATATTCATATTTGCGACCTGTAGTTTGATTACAAGGTTTACATGGACACACAGACGGACAGAGGGAGAGGCGGACAGACCGACGGATATCGCTAAATCGACTCAGAAAATGATTTCGAGTCGATCGGTATAATAAAAGATGGGTCTAGGTGAAACATATTTGGTAGTTACAAACAGCAGCACAAAGTCATTATACCCAAACCACATAGTGGTATAGGGTATAAAAACAATGTCTTTCCTGGTCTGCTATCCATCTATCAGCGAGGGCGGAACAATAAACTCGAGTGAAAATCGAATGAAAGAGAGTTTCTTTTAGCAAACAAAAAAAAAAAAAAAAAACAACTCATTTCAAGATAGTCTCCTTCTAGCTCAGTTCACTTTGTCCAACATTTCTACATTTTAAACCCCCTCCAAATAATAGGATTTCTCAAAGTCCTCAAATTTGACATTTGTGCGGTCAATGATGTGATCGTTGGAGCTAAATATCATTCCACCGACCCATTTCTTTGGATTGGGAAATAGAAAATAATCACTTTGGGCTAAATCCGAAGAATATGATGGATGATGTAGCAATTTGTGGTTCAGTTTATGAAATTTTAACATGGAGACTAGGGTGACAGCCATTTTTTTTTTGAATTCCAAGACATGCGGGTCGGATTATTGTGATTGAATCTAAAACTTTATACGTATCGTTTTGACATTAATTTAGAACGGCATAACAATAGACGAGATGTAAAACATTTTACATAAGATCATTTTGGGATCAGGAGAATGAAAAAATATTGTTGTTGTAAATTATGTCAATGTCAAGGTGAGCTCGATTTTCGTAATCAAGTGGTCTGCGGGGCATTTATTGCCTGGGGAACTTGATATAACTTGGCTTTTCTTCAACCGATAACAGATTTTGTTATTTTATTAGAAAGATAATTTACTCTAGATTATAGTTTAATAATTAATTTAATTGAAACGCAATTGTTAATATCAAAATTTTTGTGGAAAATGATTTTTTTTTTTGATAATTTTTACATATAACTTTGCACTCAATGCGTGTCTAGAAAGCATTGTCCGATTTTTGATAGCTGCCACATACAGACGCAATGACGAGCTCTCTCAAAATTTTACAATAATCAGTCTATTAGAGATTGTAGTTGACGGCAGCAGTATTTTTCTTTACCTACGACAAAAATTTAGAAAGTCACGTACATGTTGATCCCCTCTCGTAATATGAAACCATATTAGTAAAAATATTAAAACATACGATTCTTACCGCTCAAAACTCGTCAATTTAAAGTAAATAGACTTCTCCGATTTCTGTGGTTCAAAACAACTGGCACTGTCTCAGTTTGGTTTCCTACGATTACACTGTGGAACAAATTCAGGTTAGCAAAAGTTAGGTCGATTCTGAGAGTGAGGGGTGAAAACAGAGGCTTAATTAGAAGACCCGCATCGCGGCGTTTGTTTATGTTAGTTCGATTTTTTTTTTTAATCGACCTTCGAACTTTGCAGTCAAATGCCGATTTTCAGCATATTGTTTATATGGTTTTTTGACTATAACTCGTCGACTAATTGATATTTTTTCAATCTGTAAAAGCCAAATTATTGCTAGAGACCTGTGAAATAATCGAAAATTTTTAAAAAAATTGATTTAGAAAATTTTTGTGGTGCTTATGAAGCAAAATGTTGGAAAAATTATTTTTTTTCATGCTTTTTGAAAATTTTTTCCACAAAACTAAGTCTTTTTTGCTTTCTTTTTGATTATAATATGCTTCTCAGTTTCTTCAATAAATTTCATTTGAAAAGAAAATGGTCTTAGTCGATAATTTGCGTTAAAAGTCCCAAAACCATTAAATAAATAGCGATTTCGGTAGAAGTAATTAAAAAGGGAAGTTCCAAGAATTGGGAATTAGTAAAACAACTTTTTTTGTTTTCAACCACCCACAAGTAGCGATTTTTTTTTATTTCGTACAAGCGAACTAAATTCAAAAATGAAGATTCAGTTAAGATTCGAAAATCAGCCGAAGCTGATGTCTTTTAATTTTTGCTCGGTCGTGATAAAATTCGCTATTAATTTTTTTGGAATTTATTTCATTTGGAGAGTGATTTAAGTTAAGTGCATCGGTTTCATAAAAATAACAAAAAAAAAAAACATTGTATAATATATATTGTATTAAAAATGTCGGCACCAAAATGTAAAATGGAGCATTTTTGTAATGTTTGTGGACGGCGATGAAAAATGTGGCAATGCGAGTGATTTTTTTTTGAAGCCTATAAACAATATTTCTCGCAAGAGTTTATCACTTATCAAAAAAGTTTGCTTTAATTGCTATTCAACTCTTATGCAATGGAAAAGTGAAAAGAAGAAGGCTGTGCCTTTTTCTATACCAATGATGTTTTTAGACAACAGCCCGCATCAAGAAGAAAATTGCTATGGATATATCAACTACCATAAAACATTGAATAGAAGGAAAGCAAAGAATAAAACTTATGTAGCAGTGCAAAGTGTCCAATTACCATTACCGTTCCAGTACCAACGTACCGAAGTATTGATCTTCAAACAGATATCAGTACTACAACCGCCGCTGCTACATCCATGGATTTCTTCTCAGAATACGACCCTGGTGAAGGTACATCCTATGAAACATCAAAGGACCCAATCCTAGTCACACAAAACCAATTGAATGGAATTGTTGCAAATTTGTGTTTGACTCAGAAAAAATCAGAACTACCGGCTTCATTTTTGAAAGGAAATAATTTGCTGGCGAAAGGTACCAAAGTAACAGCATATCGAAAACGCCAAAAAGAGTTAGAAAAGTTCTTCAATGTGAATTTCGCTTATTGCAACGATATTGAAAAGTTAATGGAGATGATAGGGTTAACCTATAAAAAGGACGATTGGCGTTTATTCATCGATAGTTCACTAATCAGCTTAAAAGTTGTGCTTTTGCACAAGACAATTAGAATGCCTTCTGTTCCGATTGCGTATAGCACTGACACTAGTGAAAATTTCGATAATTTGAAACACATTCTGGAAGTAGTCAAATATAACGAACACCAGTGGCGCATTTGCTGCGACCTCAAAATAGTTTCATTGATTACAGGCTTGACAGCATCTGGCCATCCGAAATATCCGTGTTTTTGTGCGATTGGGATTCACGATACGGAGAAGGTATTAAAGGAAGAAACCAGTACAAACAGCATAACTGGAATAGTCGCATTGGACAGAAATAGCCTAAAGACACGAAAGTCTTGTTCATGAAATGAAAATTTTGTTGCCGTTGCTCCACATTAAACTTGGCATTGCTAAAAATTTTTTGAAATGTATCGCAAAAAGACCAGCAGTATTCAACCGCTTAAAAGACATTTTCCCAAGACTAAATAACGCCAAAATTCAGGAAGGGGTTGTTAATGGTCCCGACATACGGAAACTAATGAGTCGTCAAGATTTTGACCAACTTCTGACAGACCGGGAATTAAATGCATGGCTCGCATTGAAAGCAGTCATTAAAGGACTTTTGGGTAAATAACGCAAAGATCACTACAGGCAATCTGTTGCAAACATGTTGGCAGCTTTCGAGGAAATTGGGGTTAATATGTCGTACAAAATTCATCTCTTGCATCAGCATCTTGACCAACTCGCTCAACAGTTGCCAACTGAATCTGATGAGCAAGGCGAACGTTATCACCAAACTGCGCTTCCATTTGAAATAAGGTAACTATAGAGTGTGCATATTTTGAATTCCTAGATTTTCTAATATCTTTGTCAGAGTGCACAATTTAAACATGTTAACGATTGAAAACTAGTTTCGTTTCAGGTACAGAGGAAAGAAATCTTCAGATGCAATACTCGCTGAAATTTGTTGCAGGTATAAAAACACCTTTGAAGAAGAGGAAGACGAGGAAAAGGAGGAAGAAGGGGAAGACAAAGATGAAATTCCAGAATATCTGTTGAACGAAATTGTCGACCTTTCTGATGATGATGACGGTGACCAAGATATTAGAGAGAGCAGTGATGTTGATCCACAGCCGCCTGCTAAACGGTAACTGGCCAAATCATTAATTTAATTTATTAAATTTTTTTACTTAAAACTTTTCATAACTAACATTTCAAAAATATATTTTTTCCCATATTTTTTAATTTCTTTTTCAATGTTTCTTCAAAACCAACACTGAACAAAATTGGTACATAAAAAATGAGAACCAAATTAATATTAAGCTGTAGCTATGTTCTGTAACTCTCACATCGGAAAGTTTTCACATGGAACATATAAAAATGAAACAAAAACGTTGCGAACTGACACAAAATACTGTTTCTCACATTCGACTGGTTCTGTAACTTTATTTTGTGAGAACTATCTGTCACGTAACGTTTTTTCTCACATTTATTGGAAAAATGAGAAAAAAGTGTTTCTGTAAAGTAGGCATGTGAAAAGATTTGAAATTGAACTGTCAAATTCACTCACATCTGAAATCTATGCGAAATGAGTTTTTAAATTCAGTTGCTTTAAAAAAAAAAAATATATATGTATATATATAAGATGGCACCGAATATTGGAGAAAAGGTAAGAAATATGTTAATTTTTTATTTATCATTTACTTTTAGTATTTACATTTAAATTTTTGTTTTTGCAATTATTCAGAATGTGCAACGAATTTTCTAAATTCAAAAAAAAAAAAAAAAAAAAAAAACTTGTGGACTACGTCTTCCAATTTAACTATAAAGAAAACCCTGATCTTCATTATGTCGGCACGAATTTATGGTCTGCTTCAGAAGTTGTGGCAGAAGAAGATGTTATAGATAGCATATACGAAACCATAGCGTTGGTACCACCACATACCTTAAACTTGAATGATACTGAAACTGTAACAATATCGGACAATGATGATAAGGATAAAGAAAAATCATTCTGAGTCAATATTCACTTTTTAAGTACTTATATATGCACTTTTTAAGCACTTATATATGTACTTTTTAAGAAATTATATATGCATTTTTTAAGCACTTATATATGTACTTTTTAAGTACTTATATGCACTTTTTAAGTAATTTAATTAAAATTTCAGACAGTTCTTAAATATTGATTCTTTAATTGTTGGAAAAATTGTGAGCAATAAATTAATTTGTCATTTTTGAAATTTTAACTTAATTCATTTACATTTTTTTTTTATTTATACATATGTATGATTTTTAATAAATTTTTTTCATTTTTTTTACCCTAAAACATTCTCTTACTTTGTTTATAACTAGCTCCAGCTTTACGATTGTGATTAGCTCTATATGATTTATTACGTAGAATGTCTTTTTCTTGGCCCTGACTCTTACTGCGCATATTGAGCATATTTAGCCTCACGTTTAGCTTCATAACGAGCTCTTGCGTCTTCTGGATTTTCACAAAAATTCATACATTTACGTTGGTTATTATGCTGCTGTCGGGTGTTGGAATCTTGCACTTCACTTTCGTTTTCATCTTACGATACATCAGCCACGTTAGACAACACTTTTTAATGTCTTTTGATTTTATAACTCTTGTTTAACATTCCAACAATGCCTCAAAACTATCATCGTATTCATCATCATATTCTTCACCATATTCTGGATCTCATTCGCTAATCATGGAATATTTTGATAACGATGTTTAATTGCGGCCAAGTCACTTTTATCGTCTAAGAGTTGTGTAGCATTTTGTGGAGCAGTTGGAAAACCCTTACCCTGCTTAATAATACATTGAGGATTATCTTGGTTCATTATATCATATTTATCACTATCGAAAACATTATAATGTTCAATACCGCTTTCTTGATAGAACTTATCTTGTGGATCGGGTGGTATATAAACTTCATTAAAATCGGCTTGATCTAAATCAGGTGGCAAATTGTATTCCAATCCCGCCGCTATAGCTTCTTCACTAGAAGCATACCGAAATGAAAGCCGTCTAATGAAACCAGTGTCCAGATGAGGTAGACAATCCAATATCATGGCAATTTGTGACTCAAAATCTCTCTTCGCAGGGTTTTTAGTGTTGTTTTTTGTAACCTTTTTTTCTGCTCAATTTTAGGATCCGTTTTGATGGTCTTAGCATTCGTATCAATAATATCTTGATGTATTATTAGATTTTGTAAATCATTTATGGTTTCCATGGTAGCAGCTTCATTTTTATAACGTACTATAAAGTTGGCTTTAAAAGAATCTCTAGAAAACGAATATATTTATACATGATTTTTTTAAATTTATATGCATACTCACAAATCGCTGCAAGCTTGCTTTAATATTTCTACATCTAAACTCACGGGATAGTGACGTTCATAATCGACCACAAAAGTTTGCTCTGGCAAACATTCGGTTAATAAGGCAATGTATTCTTCGGAAGGCATTAAACTCAATTCTCTATAAAGGTGCGTTCAGACTACGCAAATATTTGACCAAATAAACGTAACCCCTAATTTTATGAAAGTTTTATTCAATCTTACATGATATATAAAAGACAAAATTAAGTTATGTTTTATTACATTAGTAATATCTAATATATTTAACTATATTCTATATCATATATTGTATAACTTAATGAAAATTATACAAGGAAAATTATACATTATTTAGGGGTTACGTTTATTTGGTCAAATATTTGCGTAGTCTGAACGCACCTTAAGTTATACGAAACTTTTAGCAAAGTACTTACGGTTCAGCTAAGACCGTTTCGATATATGAGTAGGCAATACTACGAAACGCTTTCAAAAACTGCAAACGAGCATAATTTAACCATAGTAAACTTTTAGCCCCCTCATTAATCAGAAAAATATTCTTATACAAAAAAGGCAGCGTGTTATAAAAGTTGGCTATATGAGCCAATTTGATTTCGCCACACATAGATCTTACAGCAGGACATACATCCAGCATTACATTTAAGGTAAATGCACGATCTAAAGTATACAAAGCGACATTAATTTAAGTTCTTATATTTTTATATATACAACTTAATGTTTACTTTTATTTGTTTGTTTTTATTTTTTGACAGCTGACTTGGAATATTCCAATAACAACGTAACCAGTGTTGTAACTTTTCACATTAAGATACAGACACAGTTTTTACTCACAAATCGAAAAAGAGTGGAATTTTTTGTTTCATACTTTTTCGATGTGAGAACTTTTCACATAAAATACGGAACACGGGTACTGGAAAACGCAAGTTTTGTAATATGATTATTTTCTTTTCAAATGAAATTTATTAAAGAATCTGAGAAGCATAGTATAGATCAAACAGAAAGCAAAAAAGACTTAGTTTTGTGGAAAATATTTTCAAAAAGCATGAAAAAAAATAATTTTTCCAACATTTTGCTTCCTAAGCACCGCAAAAATTTTCTAAATCAATTTTTTAAAAAAAATTTAATAGTTGCACAGGTCTCTAGCAATAATTTGGCTTTTACAGATTGATAAAATATCAATTAGTCGACGAGTTATAGCCAAAAAACCATATAAACAATATGCTGAAAATCGGCATTTGACTGCAAAGTTCGAACGTCGATTAAAAAAAAATTCGAACTAACATAAACAAACGCCGTGATACGGGTCTACTAATTTTTAGCCTCTATTTTCACCCCTCACTCTCAGAATCGACTTAACTTTTGCTAAGCTGAATTTGTTCCACAGTGTTATTCAATACTCTGCAAAGCTATTACATTGGAATGTCCAGTATATTTGCTAAATAAATCCACTGTTTCTGATGTTTGTAATTATTTCTTATCCTTTTTTTTGCTGCACGAAAGTATGTGGAACTAATACGACTGTTATAAAGAACGCTTGTTATAGGACACACTCCATTTGTAGTATGATTTACAATAAATATTGGTCATTTGATGCTTAATTAAATTTAACGACAACTTGATTATTGACTTAAGTTCAAGTGTTGAAAACTTTTTTGTATGAAATTTTCAAATCATATTCATCTGTATACCCAAATGACCATAAATAAATTCCAAGTATGGTTTCGATTTCAAATGTTAATTTCAAAGGGAATATTTTTCAGTTAAAAAAATACATTATTAAACACTCTGCTGGAAAATTAGTCAATTTATTTTCTTTGTATGTGTATGTGAATGATTGTGCTTTTATCGTTTACATGTTACATTTTACATAAGAAAAAAATGCAGATGAGCTTTAAATTTGACCTCATCTGTTGTTTGGAATATAAAATAAGAGGAAAATTTCATTATCAATGATTATTGAGAAAATTGTCATGTAATTGGATTTTTTTACTAAATTATTTTAAATTGTATTATATTTACATTTAATATTGGCTTTAATAAAGACACAAACGAGTAATAAAATTCAGATGTGATTTTTTTTAGTTTTTTGATGGGAAGCTCTTAGAATGCTTTATACGATATTGACATGATGAAAATAGATACATGATAGAATAAAACAAATCTAAGTAACACGAATTACAAATATCTACAACAAAATAATATTTTTCGATACCAGTATATTTTGAATAATCCCATAGTCAAAGGTTACCTATGTTTCGATGATTTTTGATGTGTAAACATCTATACGCGCAGGGGGGTAAATTTCTATTTCGCAATACAATCGCAAAAACAGCATAACACATCGGTGTGAGCTGAAGTGTAAATCGGTGTGACTTTATCTGATTGTATTTGTGAAAAAATTATGATATGTTCTTTTCTAAAGATTTTCCAATTGTCTTTCAAAAAACATCAATTGTATTTCAGAAAACATCAATTGTATTTCAGAAACCATCAATATAATTTCAGAAAACATCATTTGAATTTCAGAAAACATAAATAGAATTTAAGAAAACATCAATAGTATTTCAGAAGACATCAATTGTATTTCAGAAAACATCATTTGAATTTCAGAAAACATAAATAGAATTTCAGAAAACATCAATAGAATTTCAGAAAACATCATTCGAGTTTCAGAAAACATCAATTGAATTTCAGAAAGCATCAATAGAATTTCAGAAAACATCAATTGAATTTCAGAAAACATCAACAGAATTTCAGAAAACATCAATTGTATTTCAGAAACCATCAATATAATTTCAGAAAACATCATTTGAATTTCAAAAAACATAAATAGAATTTCAGAAAACATCAATATAATTTCAGAAAACATCATTTGAATTTCAGAAAACATAAATAGAATTGCAGAAAACATCAATATAATTTCAGAAAACATCATTCGAGTTTCAGTAAACATCAATTGAATTTCAGAAAGCATCAATAGAATTTCAGAAAACATCAATTGTATTTCAGAAACCATCAATATAATTTCAGAAAACATCATTTGAATTTCAAAAAACATAAATTGAATTTCAGAAAACATCAATATAATTTCAGAACACATCAATTGTATTTTAGAAACCATCAATAGAATTTCAGAAAACATAAACTGTATTTCAGAAAACATCAATAAAATTTCAGAAAACATCAATTGAATTTCAGAAAACATCAATATAATTTCAGAAAACATCAATTGTATTTCAGAAACCAGCAATATAATTTCAGAAAACATCAATTGAATTTCAGAAAACATCAATATAATTTCAGAAAACATCAATTGAATTTCAGAAAACATCAATATAATTTCAGAAAACATCAATTGTATTTCAGAAACCAGCAATATAATTTCAGAAAACATCAATTGAATTTCAGAAAACATCAATATAATTTCAGAAAACATAAATTGAATTTCAGAAAACATCAATATAATTTCAGAACACATCAATTGTATTTTAGAAACCATCAATTGAATTTCAGAAAACATAAACTGTATTTCAGAAAACATCAATAAAATTTCAGAAAACATCAATTGAATTTCAGAAAACATCAATTGTATTTCAGAAAGCATCTATTGTATTTCAGAAAACATCATTTGAATTTCAGAAAAAATAAATAGAATTTCAGAAAACATCAATTGTATTTCAGAAACCAGCAATATAATTTCAGAAAACATCATTTGAATTTCAGAAAACATAAATAGAATTTCAGAAAACATCAATATAATTTCAGAAAACATCATTCGAGTTTCAGAAAACATCATTTGAATTTCAGAAAACATAAATAGAATTTCAGAAAACATCAATATAATTTCAGAAAACATCATTCGAGTTTCAGAAAACATCAATTGAATTTCAGAAAACATCAATAGAATTTCAGAAAACATCAATTGTATTTCAGAAGACATCAATTGTATTTCAGAAAACATCATTTGAATTTCAGAAAACATAAATAGAATTTCAGAAAACATCAATAGAATTTCAGAAAACATCAATTGTATTTCAGAAAACATCAATTGTATATCAGAAAACATCAATTGAATTTCAGAAAACATAAATAGAATTTCAGAAAACATCAATATAATTTCAGAAAACATTATTCGAGTTTCAGAAAACATCATTTGAATTTCAGAAAACATAAATAGAATTTCAGAAAACATCAATATAATTTCAGAAAACATCATTCGAGTTTCAGAAAACATCAATTGAATTTCAGAAAACATCAATAGAATTTCAGAAAACATCAATTGTATTTCAGGAAACATCAATTGTATTTCAGAAAACATCATTTGAATTTCAGAAAACATAAATAGAACTTCAGAAAACATCAATTGAATTTCAAAAAGCATTATTTGAATTGCTGAGAACATTAATTGTATTTCAGAAAACATCAATAGAATTTCAAAAAGCATCATTTGAATTGCTGAAAACATCAATTGAATTTCAGAAAACATCAATTGCATTTCAGAAAACAGCATAATCGACTTATTTTTTATGCACTGGAAAATATGGTGTTGATGTTTTCTTTAATTATTAGATGTTTACACATCTCCCTTGTGATCGGACTCACATGATTTTTTTTAACACATTTTAGAAACATGCTACAGAATAATGAAAATAACATTACAATAAGTTGGTCCACGCCGTATATTACTGATGCTTTTTGGGATTCGCCAATCGAAATTTGTGAAATTTTATCAGTTATGAACTCCTTAAAACAAAATAAATCTCCTGGTCAAGATGGCATTACTTATGAGTTCCATAAGCATTTATTAATGAAATCTTAACGGTCATCAACAAAATATTCCTTCAAGAAAGAATACCAAGAACATATCGCAGCTCTATATTGATCCCTCTTTTTAAGAAAGGCCTACAAATTACCGCGGTCTATCGCTTATTGATACGTTGTGTAAAATTTTTGATAGTATTCTTTTAAATAGAATAAATGAATGTATAGAAAAATATAAGATGTTAAACGAATATCAAGCAGGCTTTCGGAAGAACTACTCAACTGTGGGTAAAATTGTCAACCTCGTTAACATTGTAAATCTAAATAAATTAAACAGCAAAAAACTTATGCCTTCTTTGTTGACTTTTCATGTGCTTTTGACACGATTCCCAGAATAGTCTTTTTTTATAAACTTTCTCGCCTAGGTCTTTCTTCAAAAATGGTCAGAATTTTGCAATATGCCTACGAAAAAACACAAAGTCGTATTTGGGATGGCGAATCTTTGTCCGAATCATTTGATGTTAATGTAGGCGTAAATCAAGGCTGCATATTAAGTCCTGTTATTTTCGCTATACTTAAATGACTTGGCTAATGAACTACCTGGTGGTGTTAATGTGGCGGGAATAAATATTAAAATTCTGCTTTATGCTGACGACATCGTTATAAAGGGTCCGCCAAATAACTTTTTTTTTTTTTGTAAATGCTATAAAAAAAACTACTGAATATTATCTCAAATTTCTTTTTTTATTTGAAAGTACAATCCTTCCGGTTATTAATGGAAAATAATTTCATTCAAATGGCTGGCTCCGCTGGCCATGCAGTAGCCTACACGATCGGTCCAATATTTAAGCACATTATCGATTGTGTGCGGCTGTATTTCATCAATGGCTTCACGAATATTGTCCTTTAAAGCGTCAATTGTCTCTGGCTTGTTGGCGTAACACTTATCTTTGAGGGCACCCCACAAATAATAGTCCAACGGTGTCAAATCGCAACTCCGAGGTGGCCAAACGACATCAGCCCTGCAAAACATCGTGTGTAGATTCGGCTGTGTGGTACGTAGCGCCGTCCTGTTGAAACCAAATGTTGCCAATACCCTCCTCTTCAATTTTTGTGAACAAAAATTCGTTCAACATGGCCCGATAACGATCGCCATTGACTGTAACGGCCACTCCTTGCTCATTTTCGAAGAAAAATGGCCCAATTATGCCTCTGGACCAAAATCCGCACCAAAAAGTGACTCGTTTTGGGTGTATCGGCTTTTCAATGTATGCGTGCGGGTTTTCTGTGCCCCAAATGCGACAATTTTGCTTCTGTACATACCCGCCAAGATCAAAATGAGCTTCATCTGAAAAGATGATTTTTTTGGCAAAATCGGCATCTTCTGTAAGTCGATCGCAGGCCCACTTAGCGAAGCGAAAACGCATTGGATGGTCAGTTGACTTCAACTCCTGAACCAATTGGACTTTGTATGGCGTCATACCAAGGTCTTTATGCAAAATTCGTCTCAATGATGCCTCCAAAATATTCAATTCTTGAGAACGACGGTGAATTGATGTTGATGGCGCTTCACGCACACTTTCTGCCACAGCAGCAATATTCTCGGGTATACGCACTGTTTTTGGCTTTTCACGCTTTGGTTTATCATTGAGGATGCCAGTTTCTTTCACTTTTTTTTTTCACAAGATAACGAACATACGGAGCTGACGGTGCTTCTATTCTTTCAAAATCCGTACGCAATTTTCGCACACATTCTGCAACATTACCATGATTTTGAAAGTAATGTCGCAATATTTCCCAGCGTTGTTCAAGCGTATACACAACCATATTCGTTCAGCGGAAGGATAAAACTAATTATCTGTCAAATCAGACATGAGCTAAGTGTTACCATTCCCGAAATAAGCACTAGTTGAAAAAAAAACGTTAGATGGCGGACCCTTTAGTTGTTGCATTAGGACACGTAGTCAATTTAAGGCAATCGCGGTAATCGCGTAAGTCTTCTGGCGAATCATCTCTTAAGAAATTTAAGTTGATTTCCTTCAACATCAGTTAAACATTTTCATGGTAAATGCAATCCCATACTGTGTGAGTTCCGCTGCTTCCTGCTAAAACGCAATGTTTTGGCCTCAGTTGGGTAAATTTTGTGAAGCCAATTTTTACATCTTCGTGTTCAGATTGAAATGTTGCAAATAACTCTTTCAGGTTGCAGAGAACCATCCTCTTCTGCATTTGAACTTTCGTGCCATCGATTCGTACAGACACCCAGTCTTTCATCCCTGGCATCAGGCGACTCATATCATCTCGCTGATAAAACTGAGTTACTAGAGCTTCAGTTTCGCACTCTAAATGTTTCCTTCCTTTTTGTTTGGGAGTGTGAGAACCCCATGCTCAGCAACCAATTTTCCAATTCTTGGTTTTCGGTAATACGTTCCAAACTCAGTCTTTATTTTTGCATAACTCCACGTCGATGGAGCAAGCGTGAGAAGTAGAATTCTTTCAGCTCCACTCTGTGACGTTTTGTATTTCTCTTTTATTTGTTCAAAAACTTCTACTGGAAAGTTAGAAACACCATTATCATCAACAGTTCTGTCATCATTCTCAGAATTACTTGTGTCTTCATCTGGAATAACTTCAACGCAAGCCTCATTACTTTTCAATCAACTTTCCGAGCTCTTTCCTGCATGGTTGCGAAGATTAATTATATAAGAAATTATGTATATAACACACGTCTAAACTTTAATGCCGTTTCTAAAAAACTGATTTACGTATGTCTTCAGAATGACAATAAATAGTTTTTTAAGATCATATAGGTAGTACATTGCAATGAATGAGTCTGAAATCTTTTATTACGGTAAAGAAGGGCTTAGTGTGGGTTAACCGCATGTTCCATAATAAAAGTAATGAAGAAGTACATATGTTAACCAAATGTTTGCAATGATAATAAAAGAAAACTACCTTTTAATTGTTTACCTTTTCAACATATTATTAAAATAAACTACCTGTTACTTCTACCTCTCCACACACTTTTTAAAGTCAAGTGCCATAAAATAGTAAAATTTTTTTTTTTTTTTATTTATTTATTCAGTCTATGGAATCATCCTTACAGACTACTTAAAGTATACATTTATATTATAATTTATATATATAATTAAACATTTAACAAAATTGATATACAACATTTATTTAATTCAGTTAATTTAATGCATTTAAGTGTAATATAATATCTCTTCTCACAATATCCAAACTTTTATTAAAATCAATAAACTGATACAGCATATTAAACTGATCACAAATTCTGCGTAGTGAATTAAAATTAGCATAGTTTGTACAATAATATTTGATAGTTAGAAAGTTATAATTTCTTGATGATCGAAAAGGAATATTTATATTTATTTTGTTGATAAGAAATTCAGATTTAAGACTACCATTTAACAGTTTTAACAGGAAAGTAACATTTAGCATATGTCTGCGACTTTTCAATGTAGGAAGCTTAATTAGAGCCAGGCGATTTTCATAAGATGGCAACCTCATATTAGGATCCCAGCCCAAACCACGAGGACAAAATAACAAAAATTGTTTTTGAACTGATTCAATTTTATCCGAATGTATATGATATTGCGGATCCCAGACTACAGATCCATATTCGAGTATTGGTCTTACCAAGGTAGTAAACAATTGTTTTGTCGTATACGGATCCGAAAACTCTTTAGCCCACCGTTTAATGAATCCAAGTACACCAGTAGCTTTATTTATTGTTAGCGAAATATGACTTCTAAAGTCTAATTTTTTATCCAGAAGTACGCCAAGGTCGTTGAATGAATCCACTAAATCAAGCACAGCATTATTCATGATATACCGACCATTAATTGGAATTGATCTTGTAAAAATCGTATGTTTGCATTTTTTGACATTTAGGTCCATTACATTAATATTACACCAAGTAGTTAAACGATCAATATCATTCTGTAATAGTGATTGTTGATCAAGATTGTTGAGGGTAAAAATTAACTTTACATCGTCTGCATACATTAATGTAGTTGAATGTTTAATTACAGAAGGAAGATCATTTATAAATAGCGTAAATAAAAGAGGTCCCAAGTGACTACCTTGAGGTACACCAGATAATACTTTTATGCTGTTGGAATACGAGTTACGAAACTTAATACATTGTGTTCTGTCTTTTAAATATGACCAAATCCATTTTATCAGCAATATACCAAAGCCCATACGGTCAAGCTTAAACAACAATAGATCATGATTTACTTTATCGAATGCCTTGCTAAAATCATTATAAATAACATCAGTTTGTTTCATATTAATAAAACCATCATTTACCAAAGATGTAAGCTCCAAAAGATTTGTTATTGTAGAGCGTGATTTGCAGAATCCATGTTGCGTTGGAGATATGATAGAGGACACATGATGTGACAACGTGTTATATATAAGTTTTTCAAATAGTTTTGGAATAGCACTTAATTTAGCAATACCTCTATAATTCGAAATACCAGCTTTAGATCCAGACTTAAAGAAGGGAATAATAAATGATTCTTTCCAAATGGGAGGAAAGCAACCCAATTTAAGGGATATGTTAAACATATAAGTCAAAGGAATATACAATAAATGTGCGCAGCGCTTCAAAATGCAACATACGACAATTTCAATTTTGTCAGGGCATTCAGAACTGTATGTTGATTGATGGATGGTATATAAATAATTGAAGATTCCGATATTATGTATGGATACAGATTATTAAATTCTGTCGAAGAATAAGTTGATGCAAAAATGTCTGCAAACATATTACTTATGGAATTATCATCTGAAGATTCTAAATCACCGTACTTCATAACCAAAGGAAAGTCCGCAGTACGCCTTTTAGAATTAATAAATTTATAAAATGATTTTGGACTATTTTTTTAGATTATTCCTTACTTTAATTAAATAGTTATTATAGGCCAATTGATTAGCAATAATAAATTCCGATCTTGATAACGAGTATTTCATATAATCTATCAATGTTCCATATTTTCTATAATTTTTGTACATTTTGTTTTTCTTATTTTTAAGTTGAGATAGATGTTTAGTATTCCAAGGAGGACTATTCGATTTAGGAGGTAAAATTTTAGGTACAGATGCCGAGAAACATTCAAAGAGGTGATGATAAAATGTATGCAAACACAAGTCCAAGTTATCATTGCAACGAGATAACACATTTATCCAGTCAATTTGGAATAGATGGAGTTGTAAATCTTGGTAATTAGTTTCATTAAAGCAAAAGATTTTATCGCTGTGAGTTAACTTTTTTTATAAAGAGGATAAGAACAAAAGCAGGATATCTCAAGTGTTGGATGTTATATATCTTCCGGATTAGAAATAGGGCTATGCCGCAATATTGAAAAGTCATTAGGTTCATTAACGAAAATAAGGTCCAACAGTCTAGCAAATGCATTTGTGACGGAGTTGACTTGGAAAAGACAATTTTCCAATATACCATGAATAAATGCAGCTGAAGAATCGGAATAATGAGATGGAACTAAATAATTGGTATCTGGATCAGCTTTCCAGGATGTAGACGGCATGTTAAAATCTCCAATTAACATTAATAAATCAGATGGTTTTATATAATTTTGGATTAAATCAACAGCTTTCAGATGATCCTCATAAACAGAAAGCGGAGAGTTAGGCGGAATGTATGAGCAAATAATGTATATGGACCTGTTATTAATTTTAGCTAAAACACATATAATCTCAATATGTAAAAAATCGTTTAAGATAATTTCTTCAGACGAAAATTCGTGTAGTATAGCAACCAATACGCCGCCACCAGACTTTTTTATTACATTATTACACTGATTATTATTTTTATCAGATTCAATTCTTTCACAACTTTCTCTATCTTTTCTGAAAATTTGATATTAAGGGCAAAAAACCTCAGAGTGGTTAACTTTTTTACTGAGCCAGGTCTCCGAAAATATAATAATATGGTTATTGAAGCCAAAGCTATTACAATAAATTGACGAAAGTTTTGAATTCATACCTCTAACGTTTTGATACAAGATGTATATTAGTTTTTTGGATTTTGATCAGCGGATTTGGGAAGCCGAGCATTATCTTCTTCTCTATATATAAATTCACGTATTAATGCGTTTTTAGGCCAAAAACTGGCATCTACGATTTGTTCAAATAGGTATTCAGGAACAATTATTTTAAATGATGCTCTATTTCTGGAATTCATTTTGTAAACACTAATAATAATTAGAGATCACATAAAATTTCATCTCATCAGCTTTTGTATCATGTGCGAAACGTGTAGCAAATATAGTTTTCTTCGGAGGAATTGTTCGCAACCTAGGAGTGGGTATTGATTCAATACCAGTTGTAGGCACTATATTTGAAGTACCAGATGTTGAAGCAGATGGGATTGGTGATGCAGCATCAAAATTAATCAATCGACCAGCGTTATCAGGATTATAAAGTAAATTATTAGCCGTAGCAGTTCTAGGCATTGAAGAAATATTTGGAGCAATAATGTTCAGAGCATGCTGTGTACTATGGTTATTAGCATTTGATGTAATCGGAAATGCTGCAGTTTCATTTAATATTGGAGTAGGTTTATTGATTAAAACTTGAACGTTGTTTGAATGAGAAACGGCAGGATCCATACCAGTAATATTCTGAAAAGGATTTGGTAAATATAAAGCAGATGAAGTAGCAGTAGTACCATTCTGATGTGCTCCATTAGGACCAGGATTCTGACTAGAATTTTCTTTATTCAAGAACCTTGGAGTCTTACGACGAGTTGGGGATGGTGACAGCAAGGATTTGAAATCATCAAAAAGCTTTCCATAAGCATTAATTTGACCAGATAAATTATTAAGGTTTTGTTGAATATGCAAAAAATTATCTTTCGTACTTTGAAAGAAACGATAAAAATCAGCACCAATTTTTTGACATCCATTACAGCGCCAGTGCAAGTTTTTATGTTTAGATATTGACTCAGCAACCAAACCAGACAGGCCACTACATTTAAAGCGACATAAACCATGACAAAGCCAACAGGTAAGCATTCTTTCTTCATAATCAACCAAAGAGCAGCCTTTTTTCAAACATGCCATTATTAAGCTCTACAGGTCAAAAACAGCACAACACAAAAAACGGCAACGGTAACGATTACAGTAAAGATACGATCTGGCTACACACAACCGACCAGTATTTTGGGTATTGTTTATGAATTTGAAGTATTTATACGATTTTACACACAATATATATTTAAATTTAATGTATTGTTCCGACAAATACAATACTGTATAAATTTCACCAGTGGCTCCAAATCTGTTAATAATAGATAATTATAAACCAGTATTATACATGGACAAAACAGGCAAATAGTTATTTGTTGTTGTTCAATTGACAAATAATAAACATTATGTGTCACAGTTGTTGTTTCTGTATTTTGTTTGTTTCACAATGTTTTCTAGTTTATATTCTTGTTGTTGATTTTAATATATATAATTTACTTCGAAATTTAAACAGCTTGTTTGTGATATATTTAATAGTATCAAATGTTTTTAAAAATTTTAAAAGTTTTTTATTAACACAAAATTGACAAAATAAACAGAGCACAATTAGAACACGACCGTATCGCACGACTTCCAATAGAAGTCGGAAAACGGCCATAAAATATTTCCACCTAATACTAACACCTGTCTCTGGGGTAGCTGATATTTTGACAATAAAAATCACATTCAATATTACGTGCGCTCAAAGCTACCTATAGGATTGACAAAAAAAAAAAAAGCCGCTAAGAAAGGCAGATACAAGACTCAGAAAATATGTTGGGGGTTTAATATATTGAGGGTATGAAATTTTAGTTAGGTATGTTACATTCTATCGGAAAGGATAAATTTGTCTAGTTTCTCAGTATATGTTTTATTTTTAAGGTTTGAGAAACACTTACACACTAATAGGAAAAATTTGTGCATATGCTAAAAATTTAAAAACCGTTGTCTTGAGTTACAAAACATTTTTTTGATAGTTATCCCACTCGCATCCCACTAAGCGACCAAAAAGCTTTTAAAGGAAAAACCTAAGCTTTCTGTTGAGCAAAAAAAATAAATTCCTTTATTGAAAAAATTCAAAAAAAATTTTTGATTTTGCAAAAAAAGACAAAAAAATTTTTTTTTATTTTTTTAAGTCAAAAAATTTTTGATTTTGCAAAAAAAACCAAAAAAAATTTTTTTTTTTAATTTTTTTTCCGAAAGACTGAAGAAATAGCTATCTAAACTATTTGGGTCAAATTTTGCTAAGAACAATAGGTAAAAAGTTACATGGATGAGAAAAAACACATGTTTGTCAAATTTTGACCCCCTCTAACTCAGAGAGTTCTGGACCGATCTTGTTGAAAAATTGTGTCTATACTACCATCCAATAGGGCTAACCTTGGTGCAAAGTTCATCCCGATCGGAAGACATCGGTTTCAAAAAGTGGATCACTTGACATGAAACGCCCCATATATTAAAACATATAAATCAATTAAAATTTGATTCTAAATTACATAGTAGATATCAACTGTACAGTTTTTATCAGAATTCATCATTTTGTTTCGAGAAATATATAATTATTTTTTCTTATTATGTTGTTGTTTTAAAATTTCTATAATAAAATGGAATTGTAAAGAGTGACTTTTCCCAAAGAGAGGAAGTTTTTTTTTCCAATATTACAAAAAAACAAAACAAATTATTTTCTAATACTTTAAATTGTTTTTTAATCATATTTTGTTGATTTTCAGGCCAATCTGTGCACAAGAAGGAATCAAATAGTGAAGCGAAACTTGTGGTCGTCAAATGGAAAAGTAATTTCACACGTCCAATCTATTTCATCGCTGGAGAATTAAAGAGAGCGCGAAGTAGTGTAGATAAAATTTTAATCGCTATTTTGAAACTAGTTGATTGTGTGGAACCTAGGCGCCCGTTTAAAAATTATGAATAAAACAGTTTAAATTCAAATACACGAAAAATTTATAATAAATTAAATTCCTTTTAATATAGTAGTAAATTGAAAATTATATTGTTACATATGTACATATGAAAAAAGATTGTGTTTGTAGAAATTGTACACATAAGTATCAAAACAGATAAGAAATATTTGGCAAAAAAGTTTTTCAATTCAGAATCTCTTGAAAAACTATATTTCGTGTGAAATATCGTTGGCCATTTAATAGTTTTCCTTGCTGTGGGTTCGATTGAATACGTATCTTAACTTGGCTTGCAACTTTTGATCGTGACAAAGCCACATACAGTTGGCCGTAAGAAAATACCGCGGTCTCCAAATTAATGCCAACGTAATCAAATGACTGGTCTTGAGCCTTGTTTATGGTAATTGCGTATGCAGGAATTACTGGAAACTGGCGGCGTTTTAATATAAAAGGTAATGTGGTGTCGGTTGGGGCGAGATCAATCCTAGGAATTAGAACCGTATCATTGGTCAGCGTTACAGAATCTGTTAGTCTCTCAGGCAGTCAGTCAGTCAGTGAGTCATGGGCCATGGGTTAAGATATTACCCGGCCTTCACACGTTAAATTTTTGGCTTTCAGGTTGTAATGCACTCATACTTTTTTACTAAACAATCATACGTTTCATTTCTCTCTTTCAATTTTTCAATGGGATAGTTGCTTGACAATTTTTTGACTATTGTATGCGTGATCAATTTGACTTGAACGTGGGAAGGCTGGGTAAAGTGAGGAGATTGGAGATTCCCAAAATTATTAAAATTTAATACAATGGAGTTCGCTTATAACGTACCCTGGTTGTAATAAATTTTTGTTTATAGCGAAGAATTTCTGCGGTCCCAAGAGTTTTAATCACATTTTTCATACAAATTGCTTCTCTTCTAGCGAACAGTGGTTATATCAAACTTTTGACATTAACACACATTTTTTTTTTCCATTTCAGAATTTTCCTATATTATATATATTTAAAAAAAATTAATTTTAATTTAATTTTATTTTATTTTAATTTGATTTTAAAAAAGGTCCTTTTATGTATATTTTCGTAAAAGTTTGCCAGTAGCCAACCTTTGCTTTTTACTTTCTGCTTCTATACATAAGGAGTTTTTAATATTATGTGATTTTAAAAAAATATTTTATTTTGATAGATAAAATGCATCAAAATATATTTATAAACTTATTCAACAAAAAAAAGTTTTTAAACCTTTCGGACAAAACAAAAATATACTACGGTTATAACGAACTTAGTCTAACTAATTTGACTGGTCCCGCCGAGTGCGTTATAACCGAACTCCATTTTACTGTAGAAAAAATAGAATAGCATAGAAAAAAAAGCGTTTTAGAGCAAGGTTTCTAAAAGTTTCTTAAGGAGGGTAGGGTTTTAAAAGTTAAAAAAAGTCGTACTTTCACAATTCTTTTTTGAAGATATGAATAATGCTGGATTATTTATTTCATACATATATACGTTATAGCACAAGATTTGAAGAATATTTGAAAAAAATTTCAATTAAAAATTTTAATAAATAAGTCCGTGACAGGGAATCTCCGGAGGCGTTGTTGTTTTGCGGTGAACATCATAACTCGTTACCGGATCATGTGAAATAAAAAAATCGAAATGCGTTTCAAAGGTGACGTGTTTCCTGAGGTAGCGACGAAGAGTTTTTTACAATTTTTTTTTGCAGCATTTTGAAGTGAAAAACGATTTTAGCTATACAATTTCGGGAATTTGTTGTTAAAAAAATGGGGAAGAAAATGGAATTAAAAAAAAACTCTTCGTGGTTACCTGATGATTTATATTTATATAGTGGCTAAAATTTCAAAAGAATCGGTCAGGGAGATTTTGAGTTATGATGTTCACGGACTTCGAACATTTATTTGCAAGAAAGTCGGTTTAAAGTTTTTTAAAAACTGATTTATATGTATACCGTATGAGGCTGGTCGCTGGAAACGCTGTATCTTCTTAAGTTTCGCTCTGATTTACTTAAAATTTTGACACAACACACTCGACATGTTGTGCATTCAGAAAGAGAAATGCAAAAAAAGGTTTTATAACCTACCACCCCTTAACCCTGGACGGTTACTGTTCTTCGAATCGACGAAGCTCATTTACTCTTTATCATATAAACCAAAAAAGGGGCCAAATTCGTAGCGAATTTTAAGACTGAAAATAATTTTTATTTTTATATTTTAATTTTTTCTTTATATTTTAATAAAATGTTTAACATAAAAAAATTTTTGTTTATTTTTTACTTTAAATATCGTTCAGCTACAAATTTTTTAAAAAAATTGTTCGTCAATTCGACGAAGAGTAACTTTAATGTACTAAAATGAAGTATAACCTTCCAGGGTTAAGGAAGTGCAAACACCAATACACCTACACAAAAGAGAAAAAAATATTTCATATTTCATCATACATGTAAACTGAAAAAAGAGAACTACATTTTTTTGCAAAGTTATCTATAAATCCAAAAAAATAAAATATAAGGGCGTATTAGTTTTACTTCAAAAAAAAAAAACTTATTATTCCAAATCGCCTTTAATTCTTCCATGATAATTTCAATAAATTATTTAAATAAAATCTTAAATATACCTATTTATGTAATTTATGTTTTTCTAAATTTTTGAACGCAAATTGTGCAAAAATTATTATTATGAGTGAAAAAAAAAATTATTTTCCCACCTCTCTTCTGAAATTACAATGTAATTTAATTATGCAAAGTTACAATAATTTAAATTTTAAACTTAATATTGCACTATTTTTTCAAGTGCTTTTCAATACAGAGCTTTAAACGAAATCATACGTTGGACAACAACAAAATCCACATTGAAGATCTAATTTTTCTCAAATATTTATCAAAAAAGCATACTCTTTGGTAAGTGCTGGCCATCAGAGAACCTGAGCGAAAGCACTCTTAACAATACAAAACAATTTTGAAATGAAAAACGTTAAATGAGAAAAATAAAAATGTTTAAAATTTCCTTCATTACTTTTTTTTGCAGAATTTTTTCATTGACCAACAAAGGGAATTTAAAGAAGAATTTGAATAGATATTAGTTTTTTGATGCATTTTTTGCGTTCATCTTATTCAATGTGTAACACAAAATCTGCATATGTAGTGCTATTGTCGTTAGCAGTACTGCTAATTTTGACAACTTATTTTAATTTCGACGATTTTTCAATTTGTTAAAATGATTTTTTAAATTTGTTTAAATGATGATTGAAGATTTAAAATTTTCAGTAGTATAAAAATTACGATTTCAAGGGTTAACAATTAATGGGTTGTTTGTCGAAAATTTATAGTTTTTGCTCAGTGTAAATGAAAATTACAAAATATTTATAGATTTAATTCTGGGTCAAAACGAAAATACCTTGAATAGCATCTCCATTAAAGATTTAAGTTTTAATTACGGCGATACTTTAAACCTATATTATATATTTCAGCTATAGATACATGTCAATAAAATTATTTAGTTGATTGCTGTGTTAAATTTTTTTCGTTGAAATTTCATCACTAATACATTTTTATATATAGAAATAACCAATGCTGCAATAATATTCGTAATATGAATTATATAAATAAATTTTATTGGTTCCTTTTTTAATATTTTTCGAGTTTTATAAGCGGTAAAATTTTCTTGACAATTTCTTGACGATTTTGGCGATTGTCGATTTTCAGAAGATTTTATTAGCAGCACTGGTCGGTAACAAAGAAGAGAGAAAATTGTGTATGGGTTTGTATAAAATGAGAAAGATTAAATTTTGTTTGTGTATTTCGCATAGCTTTGTATGGACTGCTATGTGTGTGTATTATTTCAGCGTTACAGAATCAGTCATTCAGTCAGTGAGTCAGGGATCAGCGTAAATATATTTAAGAAGAGACTCTTACAATCAATCGGAATAAGGCCAAAATCTGGCCCATGTTGCTAAAATTTGGAGCAGAAAGTACTTATAGTAATTCTTAAAAACCAAAAAAATATCCTTAAAAGATGTTGTCAAAAAATGGAATTCAAATCATATCAAGGAGGAAAAGGTGTAAATTACGGAATGGATTGGAGTCCTATTAAAATGAAATTTAGGCAAAATTTCCAATATCCAAAAGAATTTTCTGGAGGAAGAAAAAAATAAGTGCATAGTCATATGATGAAACAAAGATTAAGCATGTTGAACAATTCTACATGGCATTTTTGGGAATGGTACTTCCAAATTCAGAAACTTCTATTAGCGCTAGGAAATAAGTATGTACATGACTAGGCAGGCAATGATATATTTTAAGTAGGTGTTGCTCTGTTATAAGGTAATAGAAAGAACGAACATCTGTTTTAAAAATCATTTGCCATATCACATTTTTGCAACACGTCCTTCAAATACTCGTATAAATCCAGAAATCTGTGGACATAG